>JALIGW010000066.1:142500-677500 GCA_023053685.1 Diadophis punctatus similis
CTCTTCTTTTCACAGCAATTCCAAACAGCCATAAAGTAATCTACTCATCAGTAAAACAGCACAGAGAGTCTTCAATCCGGAACACACCGTCAAACACCTAAACCACACTGAACCACCAACCACACTGAACCACCAACCACATTGAGCATGCTCTCTTGCTTGCTTATATAGTAATCATCCACAATGCATTTAAAGCAATATGCACATAACAATGATTTGTGGCTTAATCATATATTAACACACCCAATCGTTTGAACAGGGTTCTAACATTCTCCCCTTTGGGTTGTTAATATATAACTTACAATCTTACAATCTTAGATTATAACCTTCACAACTTTCTTTATGTCTATCAGCATTTTGCGCTTTCGTAAAATGATCTGCTAAATTACATTCACTAGTACAATACTCTAGTTCAGTGATGGCGAACCTATGGCACGCGTGCCACAGGTGGCACGCGGAGCCATATCTGCCGGCACGTGAGCCGTTGCCCTAGCTCAGCTCCAGCACGCATGTGCACGCCGGCCAACTGATTTTTGGCTGGCGTGGAGGCTCTGGGAGGGCATTTTAGGTTTCCGGAGGGCCTCCGGGGGGCATTTTCGTCCTCCCCAGGCTCCAGGGAAGCCACTGGAGCCTGGGGAGGGCGAAAAATGGGCCTACCGGGCTCACCAGAAGTCAGGAAACAGGCCGTTTCTGGCCTCCAGAGGGCCTCTGCTGGGGCAGGGGAGGCGGTTTTTGCCTTCCCTAGGCATTGAATTATGGGTGTGGGCACTCGCACGTGCGTGATAGCGCACGCACACGCGCTTTCGGCACCCGAGGGAAAAAAGGTTCGCCATCACTGCTCTAGTTTAATCATTTTCCTCTGTACACATTGTCTAACATTAAGATATCTAAGATCTGTATGCTTTGATCTCGTTCTAACACCAATATTTGTTGCCATATTAATTGCTGCTTGATTGTCTTCAAATACACATATTGGTTCATTTACAACAATACCCAAATCTTTACATAATTGTACAAAATAAATAAGCTCTGTACATAATAGTGATAAACACGAAAATTCGGCCTCCATGGTAGACAAACTTATGTGCTGTTGTCTTATTGACCTCCAACTAATTAACATATTGTCTAATAATATAGCAATCCCTGATGTTGACTTTCATGTTATCCTGTCAGTTGCAAAACTTGCGTCTGCATAGGCCTTAAAATCAAGTTCTGACCTTGGTTCTAAATACAGTGCATTATACATTGTGTGTTTTAAATATCTTAATATACGCTTTGCTGCATTCCAATGTTGTTCACACGGTGCTGAGTTGTACCTTGCCAACTGATTTACGCTATATGATATATCTGACCTTGACCAGTTTGCCAAATACGATAAACTACCAATTAGTGCTTGATATATGTTACTATCAAACTTTGAATCAGTTACCTCACTATGCTCAAATTCAGTGCTCATAGGAGTTTTGGCTTCTTTACAACTATCCATATTGTAGCGCTTCAATAAACTATTTACCGTATTTTTCGGAGTATAAGACGCACCGAAGTATAAGACGCACCTTAGTTTTGGGGGAGGAAAACAAGGAAAAAAGGCCTCTGTCTCCCAGCAATTTGCCAAACAGCAAACAGCAAACAGCACAGATGATATACACTGTTTGCTGTGTATTTCTGTGCATGTGTGTCTGACCCATAGAAATAGGAAAGAATTGGAGAAATGTACATTATGGCAATATATTAATCCCAGAACGTTTTCTTAAATGTAATCACACTAACTCCTCCCAATTATTTAAATAGATCTACTCCAAACATAACTAAGTCAGGGTTTAATTCAGCTGCCTTATTTTAATACTAATACTTAATACTAATACTTAATACTAAAACAGGACATTTCAGATTATACTTTAAAATTGATGTGGCTTTCTGGAAGTATTCTCTGCTATTTAAAAGAAGATACAATAGCACTGGGCCTCTTCAGATCAAGCATTTATTTTAAAAAGCTTCTTCATTTTGTTAAGTTGTCTAGAACAGGGGTCTCCAACCTTGGCAACTTTAAGACTTGTGGACTTCAACTCCCAGAATTCCTCAGCCAGCAAAGCTTGTGGACTTCAACTCCCAGAATTCCTCAGCCAGCTGGCTGAGGAACTCTGGGAGTTGAAGTCCATAAGTCTTAAAGTTGCCAAGGTTGGAGACCCCTGGTCTAGAACAATAATAAAACCATCTTTAAAAATAAGTTTAATAATTTGAACATTCTATAGGCATTTATAGTTATTGACTTACCTTCTTGCAGCAAAAAACAGCCAATTTCAGCACAAGAAAATAAGATTCTATCTTTGCCTCTCCCTCCAGCAATTTGACTCCATGCAGCTTTAGTTTAGTTTCACTTTCATTTTAGCACGTGGGCTTGCCAGCAATTTCAATAAAGCAGCTGAGTGTAGGGAGGCAAATAATCAGTGGCTAATGAGGCTCTGCTGCTGTTTGCTGCAAAAAGGTAAATTGCTGGCAGGCAAAGATCAAAGAGTGGGGGTGGCTGGGTGAGGCTACATTCGGTGTATAAGACGCACCCAAGTTTTCACCCTCTTTTGGGGGGGGTAAAAAGGTGCGTCTTATACTCCGAAAAATACGGTATTTTCTGAACCTGTGGTATTTTAAAACCTTTACTGGTTCTAGTAACATCTAGACCAGTGGTTCTTAACCTTGTTGGAGGTACTGACCCCCACCAGTTTCATATGCGCATTCACTGAACCCTTCTTAATTGGAAAAATAAAATATGATTTGTTCAAATTCAAAACATAGGTATATATTTAGGTATATATTTATACATAGGTATATTTTTATACATAGGTGCACAAAATGAACAAAACCATTAAAGAACAAAACCATTAAGAACAAAGAACAAAACCATTAAATATTAAAACATGATTTTCACACAAAAACAAAAACATAATAATGAATATTTACTGCAAATCAGTGTGACTTCTGCTGTTGCCTTTCAGAGACCAGTTCAGAAATGCACGGCTTTACCTTGGCAAGTGGCACTCTCATGTCATTTTCGCAACAAAGTCTGTTCCTTGTCTTCGTTTTTATGTCCAGCATCCTCGAAAAGGATTGCTCGCAAAGATATGTTGTAACAAACGGTATGAAAATCTCCAGAGCTTTCTTAGCAATAACAGGGTACGTTACCATTTGTTGACACCAAAACATTGAGAGCGTTGTTGTTCTGAAGAGTTGCTGTTGAACCTGGCTCTGCTGAATTTCAATGATTTCATCGAGGTATTCATCATTGACATCTGTTGTCTCAACACTAAACGTGAACGGCTGTCTCACCCATGCTGGATATGACTCTCTTGTAGGGAAGTATCTGTCAAGAGACTTTGCAAGTGAATCTAAGTGCGTGGCAATTGCTTGCTTCAGTTCCGCGGGTACAGAAATGTCTCCGATTCCAGATACATCTTCGATCTTACTTACACAGTCGTCTAGCAGGGGAAAGTTTGCAAAGTTATCGTTCTCTATTCATCGTTTCCATAACGGTAACTTTTTTTGAAAAGCCTTCAGGTTTTCTTCCGCTTCGATGATGTTGACTCCACCGCCCTGCATCTGTTGATTGAGATGATTGAGAGCTGCGAAGATATCAGCCATGTACGCTAAAATGAGAATGAACTCAGAATTTTTGAAGCAA
This sequence comes from Diadophis punctatus similis, assembly GCA_023053685.1. NCBI lineage: Eukaryota > Metazoa > Chordata > Lepidosauria > Squamata > Dipsadidae > Diadophis > Diadophis punctatus. Next base: position 146,174 of record JALIGW010000066.1, read on the forward strand.
TCTGCATGACAATGTTGGTGCTCTTGCAAAAACAGGGCTAATTCCACACACACGGCAAAAACACGATTCAGCACCTGTCCCTGGGATAACCACCGAACGTTAGAATGGTACAGAAGTACCTCGAATTCAGATCCCATTTCTTTACACAGCTCCCTGAAGATGCGGTGCCTCAAAGCACTATTTCGCACATAGTTCACGCATTCCACTACAATTTTTAATACTTCTGCCAGTTTTGGAGGCAAGGTTTTTGTTGCCAACGCATGCCTGTGCAGAATACAATGCATAACAATGATGTGTGGTGCATCGGCTTTCACTAGCGCACCAAAACCAGACTTTCTTCCCAGCATGGCTGGAGCTCCGTCCGAACAAACTGCAGAAACCATATCCCACGAAAGATTGTTGTCTTTGAAGAAGTCATCCACAAGTTTCTTCACATCGGCTGCCTTAGTTGTTGTTGTAAGAGGCTTACAAAATAAAAAATCTTCCTTTATCACGTCGTCTTTCATATAGCGCACGAATACTGCAAGCTGGCTTAGATTGGAAACGTCTGTGGTCTCATCGAGTTGAAGGCTGAATTTTGCCGGGCTTGAAATCAGATCTGCAACTACTTGAGCCAAGATGTCTTTGCTCATGTCCTCTATTCTGTCGCTGATGGTGTCATTTGAAAGAGGAATTTGGGATAACTTAACTTCAGCCGCTTTTCCCAGCATGATATTCGCCATCTTCAACACAGCTGGTTTTATGAGTGTTTCAGCAATGGTGTGTGGTTTGCCCTGCTTTGCGATCAGGTAAGCAACTTCGTACGATGCTGTGAGGATCGGTTTGTTAATGGGTACAAAGCCGAGAACAGGCAGAGTAGCCTTTTCATCGAATCTAGCTCTCTTCACCTTGAATTCAGCGAGCGTTGTGTTCTTGTATTTTCCATGCAGCTTAAGGAAGTGTTCTCTTAGTTTTGCCGGTGCTAGACTATAATTGCTCAACTTGGCATTGCAAATCATGCAGTTAGGACGCTGACTCCCATCACGTTCCGTTATACATGTGAATCCATATTGTACATATTCGTCCGACCACTTTCTTTTTTTGCTTGACATAGTTAGTATGAAGGGATTAAAATATTAAGAAAGAAATCACATGACGTACCATCACGACAGTTACAATTCGACTACTGGGCGCACCAAATTCCCTGCAGCACAGATAGGCCAAGCGATGTGGCGTTATCACCTGCAGCCAATGATGGACAAGCGGGGCGTGTCATCACGAATCATATGAGTTGGGTGTGTGTCTTGACCTCCGCCGAACCCGCGAGACTGACTCACCGAACCCCTGGTGTTCGATCGAACCCAGGTTAAGAACCACTGATCTAGACCTAAATAATGCTTTATTTCACCCAAATATCTGATCCTAAATTTATCTTTCAGTTTATCTACAATATCCTTTACTATATCTTCTGATTTAGCAATAATTGCAATATCATCAGTAAACAATAATAACAAAGTAATATCACCATCCTGTTCTTTCTTAAATAGACATGGATCAGCCAAACCTGCATTAAACCCTAATCTTTCCAATTCTCTGGTAATGCATTGGTTCCATTCAAAATCAGCCTGCTTCAAACCATACAAGCTTTTATTTAATTTCCAATAACCTTTACCATTACTATTTAATCCTTGTGGTTTTCTCATATATATCTCATGCTGTAACTTAGCATGTAAATATGCCGTCTCAACATCAATATGATGTACCACACTATTATTTCTAGCTGCCCACACCAATGCTGCCCTCAACGTGCTCGCCTTCAGACTAGGAGCGAAAACTTCATCGTAGTCTGTTGTACTCTGACCGAATCCCTGAGCAACCAATCTTGCCTTGTGGGTTATAGTGCCATCACTGGCTGTCTTTAACTTAAAAACCCATCTGCAGCCTATAGCTTTATTTCCTTGTGGCAAACTAGCATCCTCATAAACATTAAGATCCTTCAAAGACTTTAATTCCTTATTTATTGCTTCTTTCCAAGCAATTTGTTCCTTCTCGGAATATAACTTAATCTCATCATAGCTAGAAGGTTCTAGACTTATTTCACAAACAACATTTGCCTGATACCTATCAGGTGACCTTCTTACTCTAGTCCCTCGTCTAGGCAAAGAAATACTATTAGTAGCAATATCCTCATCTTTAACTTCTAACTTTACCTCCCCTATCGGAGATCTCTCTTCATCTACTAAATCCTCCTCTTCTGGTGATTCTACCTCTTCTATATTACTCTCCAAATACTTCTTAGGAGTAATAACTTGTTGGAACAATGGAGTTTCTACCACAATACTATCTTTATTGTTTATTGTTCAGTGTTTATTGTTCAGTGTTCTTGCACAATGTTGTACGCCGCCCTGAGTCCCTCGGAAGTAGGGTGGCATAGAAGAACCAAATAATAAATAAATAAATAAAATAATCTTCCTGCTCCAATTTCTTCCATCCCACATGTTCCATGAATTTGGCACTTGCACTTTTATAAGTGTTTCTTATCCCAGAATCTAAACCTTTTATGATTTTTATCATAACCTACAAAATACATTAGTTTTGCCCTATGTTGTCCTTTCTTTCTAACTTGTGTTGGAATATGCACCCAAGCCGGTGCTCCAAATACATGCAAATAATCCAATTCAGGTTTCCTACCAAACCATCTTGTAAAAGGTATCTCGCCTGTCATAGCATTTACAGCGTTGTTAAGTATATGGTTAGCGCACATAAGAGCCTCTCCCCACAAATTATCAGGCAAACCAGAATCATTAATCATTGTCCTTATCATTGCCTGCAACGTTTGTCCTCGTCTTTCTACATAAGAGTTATGTTCTGGCCGAAAAGGAGCTGAACGTCTGTGTTCTATCCCTGCTCTTGCTAACAAATTAACAAACCTACTATTAGTGAATTCCGTGCCGTTATCTGTTACTACACATACTAACTTATTCTTCTTTTTCCTCTCTACAAACTTTATCCAATTAGAGAAATGTTGATAAGTTTCTGTTTTGCTTTTCATTAAATAGCAAAAACCATAGTGAGAATAATGATCAACAATACTAAGAATATAGTTAGCTCCACCTAAACTTGGTTTCTTAGGTCCTATTAGATCAACAAACACTACATCTAATGGTGCTGTTGTTTCGAAACCATTATACCTATTTGCAGGAGTAACCTTGCTTTTTTCTTGATTACAGGCATTGCAATTCAGATACTTAGAACATGGTTTTATTTTAATTCCTTTAGCCAATTCTACAGTTTTCTGTAACAATTTAAAATTCAAATGCCCCATTCTTCTGTGGAATAAATGTATGCAACTGTTATGAGGTTGTTTGTTCTCAAAAATTGAATTAGCTTTTTCTACTGGTTTTTCATGCAGTATATATAGACCATTTTCTAATCTAGCTATAACATTGTTACCTTCTTTCTGAATTGTACATTTATCATCTATAAATGTTACACTGTATCCTGCTTTGACCAATACTTGCACAGATAATAGATTATGAACCAATCTTGGCATATATAACATTGGCAGTTTGTCATTGATTCCTGAACAATATGCATTTCCTTCACCACTTGCTTTCATCTTCCAACCGTTTGCTAACGTAACATATTGACTACTTTTCTCCATCTTTACAAACTTTTCCTTATTGTTTGTTATACAACTAGTAGCCCCACTATCTATAACCCATAAATCATGGTTTATCTTATTAGTTACGTTATGCATAGTCAAACTAACATTTTTGTGTTCTCTCTGATCATTTCTGATATTCTGCTTTTTATTCTTTCTACAAAACTTGGCTATATGTCCTCTATCCCCACAAGTAAAACATTTCCTAACAAAAGAAACATTAGGAACATTAGAAGATGTCTTCTCTTCATCTTGCAGATGTTTTGTTCTCATCAATTTTCTGTCTTCTCGTCTTCTGGACTCCTCAAGTAGTCTTCCAGTTACATTAGGTAGAGTCAATTCATCCCTAGTCAAAACCTCGAAGGAAGAAACATAGTCATCATAGCTATCGTCCAGTGAAGACAGAATAATGTACACCTGCTGTAACTCTGTGTAAATCAGTTCTTTTTCATGCAGTTCCTGAAGAATCTTCTTCATATTCTCCAAATGAGTGAGCATATTGCCTCCTTTCATTAAACGACTTCGAAAAAGTTTTCTTGTTATATGAATGTGTGCACCAACACTATCCCTCACATAAATCTTTTTCATTATGTCCCAACACTTTGCAGCTTGTTCTTCTCCACGAATATGGACAAGTTGCTGATCATTTAGTGTTAGTCCAATTATACTTAATGCTCTATCATTGTCTCGTTTAAATTCAGCTAGCTTCTCCGCGTCTTCATCTTCTGTTGGATCCCAACCTGTTGTATTCGGTGGATTTGTTATCAAAGACCATAAGCCTTCATTTCTCAAAAGTAGGCTACATTTTGTAGACCAAGTAGCATACTGTAGTTAGTGCCATCCAGCCGGGTTATCATCGATAGATACGTTGACTTTGCTTGAGCCATTTTTGCTGTAATACTTCTTAAACTTTCTGTTAATATTGAAACTGAATTTTCACATTCAATATATTTTTACTTGCAACAAACCACTATCGCTACTCCTTAGAAACTCACTGGGGGCTTCTGGTTTGGCTCCGCGTTCTCCAAAGACGCTTCTCGTCGAGCGCCGGTCCCCGGTTCCGTTCAAGCCGCCAGAACAGCCGACAAACAGCTGACTGGCGGCCGAAAACCCCCTCCCCGGGCAAAGGGGAGGGTGAAGAGCAGGCAGGCACAGGTAGAGTTCCCCAAGTGTCCCAGGAGAAAATCCTGGGGCGCGAAGGGTGATGGCTCCCTGGAAACCTGTCCAATGCTCCGGACCCGGGACATCTCCACTTTTTAGCGGAGCAAGAAGATCGCGACCAACCCTGTTTTAAACGATAGATTTCAAATTTTTGGACAGCAGCAGCAGAAAAAGCCAGGAGACAAGCTGGGCAAGCAACCATACTTAACTCTATGTTGACTCTTATTTCGGAAGCTACAAATTAGCAAGCTGTTTTAAAATGGCAATTGAAGTCTGAAAGGGTGTGGAAAAGCGAAAGTTATAAGGAAAGTTTCGTTCTGCAGCCCTCTTCGTGGAAACCTCTGATTCGGAGGAATTTTTTTTTCTTATCTTTGACTTTGGATTAAAATAACAATTCAAACTTTAAAATCTAAATGGCTTAAGCATTTGGAAAGAATCTTTTCAATTATGGATTTGGTTTTCTTTTTGTACACTTCTGAAAACGTTGGACTTTGATGAACTCTTTTCACTCTCTGATTTTGGATTAAAACTAAAAGCTTAATCTAAAATTTTAAATGGCTTTTAAATCTGGAAAGATTGGTTTTAATAAAGGATTTGAGCATCCCTTTGTTTATACTTCAAAAATGCAATCCACCTCTTACTTAACACCCACACAGACTTTAACACCTGAAAATTTATTTAATACCTTAAAAGTTATGAAGAATGAACTGGTCATGGAATTTAATTCAAAAATTAATGAAATTAATAAAAAAATGCAGGCTGCCCTAGAGGAGATGGACATTAGACAACAACAACTGAGGAAGGATATGATATTTGCATTTCAAGCAATAGCAGTAAATATGGAAATTTTGGAGAAGGATGTGGAAGTAATTAAACAGTCTGTGACAACCTTGGGGGAAAACATAGACAAAACTCAAAGCAATATTGAAAATTTTGAAACAGAGGTGTTAATGACCCAATTTAGAAGCATGGAATTTGCTTTAAGAATAAGAGGTTTAAAAGAGAAAAAACATGAAGACTTGAAAGGGAGGATGTTGGAGGCTTTGGTGCAGGTGTCAGGAATGACTAAAGAAGAATTGGTCATGCAAATTGATAAGATATACCGTGTTAATTCTTGGATTGCTAAACAAAAACATCTGCCAAGGGACATTGTAATATATTTTACTACAAGGTTGTTACATAATAAAATCCTACAGGTGATCTTCAAGAATAAGCTTCAGGTAAATGGACAGGAAGTAATGACACTGAAAGAAATTCCTCCTAAAATGCTCAGAGCCAGAAAGGATTATACCTTTCTGGTGGAAGAACTTAAAAAACAGAACCTACAGTACAAATGGGATGCCCCAACGGGGATAGTGGTGAGATATTTGGAAAAGAGATACCGGCTCAACACAATAATGAAAGCTACTGATTTTTATGTTAAAGTTTTAAAGGCCAATATATCCAAAATTCCAGAAGGAAGAAGCATGAAAGCAACAGAAGAGGAGAAAGGAGAGTCATCGATAGTTGTGCAAATGGAAAGAGCTTTGATGATTCAAGGTGATTTACAGAGCCAGAGAGATGTTTATAATGTGGAAAACGAGACAGAGGATCAGAGTCAGACAAGAGTAGAGCTGACAAATCAAAAATTGCCAAGCTACAAAAGGCTGCAAGAACCAGATCCAAAATTCGATCGAGAGGAAGGAACGATTAGAGTTTGGTGCTAGTGTGGGACGTTATAGGACAGATGGAGAGATGAACGAAAATTGACATTTTGCAGTAAGAAGATTATTGAGGAAATGACTTTGATGGTTGTGTTTTTCTTTTTTGTCTTGCTTTGTCTTTGTCTTTCCTTTTTTTTCTTTTTATTACTATATCTTAAAATAATTAAAGATTTAGAATTTTTGTGAAATTAGTAACTTGATATATTGTAATGTTAGGTTATTAATAATGTGTTTGATTCTAAGATTAAGTTTAAAATTTTCTGAGTTATAAGGGGTTAAAGAAATCTAGAAATATTGGAATTAACATTTTGTTAGAATATTTTAAATCTTTATGTATATTGAAGAGGTATAATGAAGAAGGAAGTTTTACTTAATATTTATTTAATATTTACTAAATTTTTACTTAATATTGAGGAAATGATGTTGATGGTTGTAACTGAATGAAATAGTGAAAGAAAGATTTCTTCTTTTTTTTCTTTTTCTTTTTATTATTATACTAGATTATACAAAGATTATATAAAGGAAAGATATTTAGTGGAGTAAATTAGCAGCCTGAGATATTGAAATGATGTTTGATTAACAATATGCTTGATTCTTAGACTATGCTTAAAAAGTTTTGAACAACAAGGAGTTAAAGATTCAAAGAAATGTGGAAATTAAGAATTTTTTTGTATAATTTAAATTTATTTTAATGAATATTATGACCTGTGCTTTTTCTGGGAAGTCGGGGGGGGGTGAGAGGGGGGGATGGGGGGAAGGGGGGGAGAAAAAGAGAAAAATGTTTGTACTTTGTACTAATAAAACTTTTTGAATTTAAAAAAGAAAAAGAAACTCACTGGGCCCATAACCAATGTTAAGGAGTTATTGTGCTGTTAAGCACATACACAGAGAAATGTGTTGTAGTAATGGTGTTGCAGTTTGATATGAATGCTATTCAGTCAATAAACAGAATATCTTTAGTATGTACAAAATAGTTTTACTTGAATAGTAGCAAAGTTAAATAGGAAGTCCAAGTCATACACAGTTATTCAGTCAATGTGAAGTTTCTTCTTCTTGCCTATCTTTGTTTTAACTCACAAAGATTACAGCTATCACTTAATTCTATACTATCACAGATAGTTACTCCTTTTCACAGCAATTCCAAACAGCCATAAAGTAATCTACTCATCAGTAAAACAGCACAGAGTCTTCAATCTGGAACACACCGTCAAACACCTAAACCACACTGAACCACAACACCATTACTACAACACATTTCGCTGTGTATGTGCTTAACAGCACAATAACTCCTTAACAGCTTTCATTTTACAATATAGGCCCATCCTGCTCACCAAAACTGGACAACTTCATTGCTATGTCCGACAGGATCCTTACCATAGAAGCAACCACAAAGACTCAACAAACAACCATAGAAACCATTGAAACAAAATTAGAAGCACGCCTAGAAGCACGCCTACTATCATGCCTAGAATCACGTTTTACATCTTTGGAACAAAAAATCCAAGTACAAAAAATGCAAACCCAACAAACCAAATACCTAGCACCACTCAACAAAAACCACCTAAACCACTACCTAAACCACAACCACAAGGACCTACCAACCCTACCACCGACATCTCCACTATAGTGAGGTGGGGGCAACAATCCATTAGGCCTCAGAGCCAGGCCTGACAGGTCTGGACAATGTCATAAGGCAAGTAAACACGTATCTCAATAGCCATTATTTCAGCAAAAAGGAACTGCCCTGTCAGCTCAAATAATATATGTATCCTTTCTAGTTATGCTGACCATGAGAAAGGGAGTTTCGTTATGTCTACAGTATTATTTGGAACATGAGAACCATTGTGTTGTTCCCTAAAATGTCAAGGATAAACCACAGCATGGAAACATCTGTGCTGACATGTCCTATTCGCTTAACTGTCTGTTCCTAGTTCCTTATATTATTTTAAGATAAGTTTACCTAATTGTATACCATAAATGGACATAGGAAATACATACGTAAACCAATGTATAAAAGTATGACCCTGATTAGTATTCAGGGTTCAGGCCTTTGTCTTTGCTTTGAACCTGTGCATTCAATAAACCTTTCCTTCTTTTACCAAGAGCTTGCTTGTCCCGTTCATTCTACAACAGCTCTGGCACCCCAGATGGGACACTAAGCGAGGCGCTGTTGCGCTGAGGGCTGCCCGACCCCTTGGACCCTGGGAGGGGCCACTTCTGAACATTCTCCAGGCGCCACGGGGGTTTACACCTCCGGGAGATGGCAGTGACACCTCCAAGGGGCCGACGGTGCTGACGGCAAGTCCAAGAACCCTTGAGGGAAGGAAAGGAGGTCTGAACTGAATCCTGGCCAGGACAAGACGTCTCAGGCGAGTATATGTAATTGTGTGTACCTATCTCACTTGAAGATAGAAGAAGGGAACTGATCTCTCCCTTGGGCTCGGGACTGGTGTCCTAATGAAGCCGTGTTAGGTTGTGTGGGAAGGGTCGTTGCCGCGGTTCCGTCCAGTGACCGTGAGATCCGGGGCTGGCGGCCGGTGACTTTGTGTTAGGATGGGTGGAGGTAGCAGCGTTTCCAGCACCCCGCTGGAATGCATGTTAAAGGGATTTGATGATTACTTTAATCATAATCAATATAGGGTTCCCTACCCCAAGGTAACAAAAGATAGGTTGCGTTATTTGTGTGAGCAACAATGGCCACACATGGGTGTTGGCTGGCCACCCGAGGGGACTTTTAAGAACCAGACCATTGACGATCTTACCTCGTTGATAGCCGCTAATGAGGAAAAATATCCTAATCAATTTCCGTACATAGATCAGTGGGGAGACGCTGTAGCTGGGAAAGCAGACGATCTGTTGCAATGTCAGGCTGAAATGGTTCGTTTGTGTGTGGCTAGACCGAGAGGGCAAAAGTTGAAAGTGGTGTCAAAGAAATATAAGGATGTGAATGTGTCAGGAACTAAGGCTTCTGACGCTCGGAAGAAAGTGTTGATTTAGGGGGAAGAAGAGATTTTACATCCCCCGCCGTATGCGCCGATACCTTTGATCCCCCCTGCACCCCCCCTGGGGCCATTAGGAGCAGGAGTTGGTGCTGCTGGAGGGGGGGAGGAGGGGGTTGCAGATGTGGATGGTGGTGCTCCAGCTGTTCGGAAGAAGACGAAAGCACAAAGACAAGGAAAAGCGAAAAGTGAGGAATGGAGAGAAGAGAGTGCTTTTAGTGAAGAGGAATATGAGGAAGCCAGAGGGGGAGAGGATATATCAGTGGGTCCGACGACCAGGGCAGCTGCTAGGGCGGCAGCTGAAGCTGAAAGGGCAGCAGAGGAAGTGGCTACCAGACCAAGTTTTGTAGCCCCTTTAAGGCAAATGGACCAGCAGGTTTTGAATCCACAGGGAGTGCTGGAATACAGACCTTGTTTTCAGTACGTCCCTTTTTCAACCACTGATCTATTGAATTGGAAGCAGCATTATGGACCTTTGTCAGCTAAGCCGACTGAGATGGCTGATTTGTTTCAAACAATCATGCAAACTCATAATCCTAATTGGCAAGATGTGCAGCAGCTGCTAAACGCTTTGTTGACACCAGAAGAGAGGGAAAAATGGAAGGCAGCTGTGAGGGGGTGTATAAGGGATAGGTTCCCGAACGTACAGGATTTGAGTCAAGAGTTAGCAGAAAGAGCACCAGAGCGTGATCCTGGATGGGATCCTAAGAATCCGGCTCAGATGACTCGGTTGCGGGACTACCAGAATTTGACTGTGGAGGCATTAAGAAAGGCAGGGAAACCCCCCGTAAATATGTCTAAGCCGTCTTTGATTACTCAAGGAGTAGATGAGAGTCCTGAGAGCTTCCTTCAACACCTGATTGAAGCTTATGAATTATACATGCAAGTTGACCCGCGGGCACCGGATAATGTGAGAATGCTGAATGAGAGATTTATAGCTCAGAGTTATGACGATATCCGAAAGAAATTACAGAGATTGGAGGGAGCATTAGGGAAAAATACCACAGAATTGTTGGAAGTAGCTAGGAAGGTTTTTGTTAATAGGGACAAGGTGGAGAAGAAGGAGAAAGATGCTCGTATGCATAAAAAGATGGAATTGTTAGCAGTGGCATTGCAAGGACGGACACGAACTTTAGGACCCAATCAATGTGCCCATTGTGGCTCTGAGGGTCATTGGCAGAGAGAATGCCCACGTAGACTGATGAGAGGAAGGTTTGTGAGAGCACGGCCCCCCTTTGGCCGTGGCTTCGTGGGAAGGGGGGGTCCGCCCAGGCATCTGGCTAGAGGATGGAACCCACAGTATGTACAGGCTGGGAGAGGTGTGCCTGGCTCTGAGAGAGAACCTGAGGTGGAAGGCATTGGTTTGGCTGGTACTGGATGGACAGACTGACGGGGACCTGGCTTGGAACAGACCCCTCCTGAGCCTATGGTTACTTTGAATATTGGGGGTCATAATACTTCATTTTTAGTTGACACAGGGGCAGGCAGATCTGTAGTAAACAACCTTATCACTGCCCCAGGACCACACCAAATACAAGTACAAGGGGTCTCTGGCCAAGTCATAGGGCGGCAAGTCCTCAAACCTGTAACCTGCACTTTCAAAGGGTCAGAAATCCAACATGAATTTTTATACATTCCTGAGTGTCCAATACCCCTCATGGGAAGGGATTTACTCAGTAAACTTGGAGCCACTATTTCCTTTGATGAGGGACAACAATATATTACAGTCAAACACAAACCAGACACAATGTGGAGATTAATGGTAGTCAGACCGACGGAGACACTTGATGAGAAATGGAAGGAATTTGATGTGCCAGGGTTGTGGTCTGAGGACAACCCCCCTGGTCATGCTGCACACACACCCCATCATAGTTGAGGTTAAACCATCAGCCACCCCAGTACACATTAGACAGCGCCCCTGCTCTAGAGAGGCTATCACTGCCATTTATGAGTGCATACAAAAATACTTACAGGCAGGGATTCTGGTACCCATACAATCACCATGGAACACACCTATTCTGCCAATTAAAAAGCCTGATGGCTCATATCGTCCAGTGCAGGATCTTAGAATAGTTAACAGCATGACAGTGACTATACATCCAGCAGTGCCCAACCCATACACACTTCTGAGTTTAATCCCCCCACAAGCGAAATGGTTTTCAGTGATTGATTTGAAAGATGCCTTTTTCACAATTCCGATACATCCCGTGAGCCAACCTTTATTTGCGTTTGAATGGGAAAGTACAATTACAGGCACCAAGATGCAATATACATGGACCCGCTTACCACAGGGCTTTAAAAATTCACCCACCTTATTTGGCACAGCCCTAGGTAGAGATTTATTGTATTATGTACCCAGACAGCAAGGAGATACTTTGTTGCAATATGTGGACGATGTATTAGTTACTGGCCAAACAGAAGACACCTGTTGGGATAATACGAAGGCACTATTTGTATTGTTATTAGAGTGTGGGTATCGAGTCTCTAAAAAGAAGGCACAATTGGTGCAGAAACGTGTGCGTTATTTAGGATATGACATTGAACAAGGCCGAAGGGCATTAGGGCCGGAGCGAAAAGAAGCAGTCTTGGCTATTGCAGCACCCATAAACAGGAGACAGCTCAGAGGATTTTTGGGCTTGGCAGGGTTTTGTCGCATATGGATTCCTAATTTTGCCTTAATGGCTGCCCCCTTGTATGCTTCTACTAAGGGGGGCAATGCAGACCCTTTTGTATGGACTGAGCAGCAAAACCGGGCATTTGTAGAAATTAAGCAAGCTTTGACAAAGGCACCAGCATTAGCTCTACCAAACTTAGACAAACCCTTTAACTTGTATGTAGACACGAAATTGAATGTCGCTTTAGGTGTTTTGACACAGCAGCTTGGTAAATGGCAGCAACCTGTTGCCTACCTCTCCAAACAGCTGGATGGGGTAGCTCAGGGTTGGCCACATTGTCTCAAAGCTCTAGCTGCTATTGCTGAATTGTTGCAGGATTGTAACAAACTTACTTTTTCTTGCCCTATTAATGTGCATACTCCTCATGCTATTCATGCTATCTTAGATCAGAAAGGACACTTGTGGATTAGTAGTCAACGATTGGTGAAATATCAGGCTATGCTAATAGAAAATCCTCATGTGAGGTTGATAGTGTCGAATAAACTGAATCCAGCCACCCTTATACCCACAGACGTAGATTTGCAACACAATTGTTTGCAGGTATTGGAAAGTGTGTATTCCACTCGACCAGATTTTACAGATGTTCCCCTAACAAATGCAGATTATGATTGGTATACAGATGGATCTAGTTACATTCATGATGGGATGCGAGTTGCTGGTTATGCAATCGTGGATGATGATGAGGTGGTGGAAAGTGGACCTCTTGGGAGTGGTAAAAGTGCACAAGTAGCTGAATTATGGGCATTAATTAGAGCCTTGGAGAGGGCGGCTGGAAACAGATTGAATGTTTGGACAGATAGCAAATATGCCTTTTTGACATTACATGCACATGGTGCAGTATATAAAGAACGGGGTTTTAGAGATTCTGCAGGGAAATATATACAGCATGGACATTTAATTCAACGATTAATTGAAGCAGTCCAAAAACCAGCCAAAGTAGCGGTTATGCATTGTAAAGGACACCAGCGTGGAGATGATAGAGTTGTCTTGGGAAATCGAGCTGCTGATGCTGAAGCAAGGGCTGCAGCACTCAGGTTGAATGAGCCGTTACCAGATCTTTCAATTCATGTGGCTATGGATTTAGGAGTAATTCCACCAAATATCAAACCATCCTACTCACACTCAGAATGTGCTAAGGCAGTAAATGACCTCAAAGCCATAATAAAGGAGGGGTGGTACATTCTTCCAGATAAAAGAATATATGTCCCTTATTCAGTGACTTGGCAATTAATCCAATCATCTCATGATGCAACGCACATGGGGAAATCAGCATTAGAAACAGCATTAACTCGTGTTTATTACATTGATGGATTAGCTGGAATTGTGGCTAAGGTAGTATCACAATGTATTACCTGTGCAAAAGTGAATCCTAGGCAGGGACCTCTATTACCGCCTGGGACCATACCTATTTCATATTATCCAATGGATACTGTGATGGTAGACTTTACAGACATGCCTAGATGTGGATTTTATAAAGCAATGCTAGTTATTGTTGATTTATATACCGGATGGCCAGAGGCCTTTCCCACCAAAACTAAAAAGGCTCATGAGGTGGCTCGGGTGTTATTGAAAGAACTGATTCCGCGTTATGGTTGTCCAACATATATTTCATCTGATAATGGTCCTGAATTTGTACATCATGTTAATCAAGCTTTAGCAAAGGCAATTGGGGTACACTGGCGGTTTCATTCGGCATTCCATCCCCAGTCGGGGGCGCCGTGTGAATGAATGAACCGCACCCTAAAAGAGAGGATTACTAAAATATGTACAGAAACACACCTGAAATGGCCTGATGCTCTTCCACTTGCGCTGTATGCTATTAGAAGTGCTCCAAAAAGAACACATAATCTCTCACCATATGAACTTATGTTTGGGCGACCTCCTACTTTACTTAGAAGAAATTTAGCAGGATGGCCTGATTTAGGCCACAAAGGGGGGGGGGGGTCTGGGCTATGGAAATGGTACAGGAATTAAATAAACAAATTGAGAGGCTTAAAAACTATGTGCTTGAACAATCCCCTCCGAGATTAGTCACTAAATGTCATGGATTTCAACCAGGAGATCGGGTGTGGGTAAAACATTGGAAACGGGAACAATTAGAAGGGCGGTGGAAGGGGCCCTATGTTGTAATCATGTCATCTCCACTAGTTATCAAGATTGCTGAATCCAAATCATGGATCCATTGGACACGGGTTAAGAAAGCAGCGGATGAACAGTGTACCATTCAACCAAGTACTCATCCTATGAAACTAAGGCAGAGAAAATGAGGAGATGATTAAAGACTTTATGCTTTATTCTTTGCTATTAGCATAGTAGTGATAGGCTGCATTGTGTGTATTACTTATCTCTGGAATAGAACTTTCCCACATCACAAACTTTTATCCGTCCAAGGCCACTCTGTAAAAACCTTACCGGCAATAGGTTTTCTTCGCACAGTGGTGAAGATAAACCCCTGCTGGGCCACCCCTGGAAGCTGGCTCTTTACGCACGGGTGAAGAAAGGATGAAGATGGACATTCTTCGATGGAACCTATTTCTGTTGCTTTTTGTAGGTTGTAGTAAGGTGCTTGGTAATAGTGTGTGCATTAGCAATTTAGGACAATGGAGTCTCCCAGGTGACAAACCTCACATTACCCAGTCTTATACTGTTGGGCGTGGAAAGGAATGTGAGGGCCATCCTCCTCTCACATTACGGCCTGACTGCTGGATAGGAATATTACCTCATCCCTGTCAATTTCCTCAAACCTTTGATAAGATTGTTAAGGAAGCTTGCCTCACAAGACAATCAGTTAACCCAGAGGTATGTCAATTTGTGGGATACATATTGCGAAAAGGCATGTGTGCCCAAGCCCCATATAGAGGCAGGACACCCCCTGTTATGTTAGACTGTGGTAATCCTTTGTTTTGGGGTTGGGACCGCGTCACTCACATAAACCAATTAAAACCTGGTTGGGAGGGGATTTGTATTATCCGCTCCATCCCTGAAATGAGCCCAGAATTTGGTCAAACTATAAGGGACTTAAAGCCAAGACGAAGAAAAGGTAAGCTCAGAACTGGTCGTGAAACTAATAGATTACCTTATGCGTCTTCATGTATTCATTTAAACAACACATATGTTAACCCTTCTACAACCCCATACCTTAAGCGGATACGAAGAAAACGGGTTCTAGGGGAAGTTATTGATCACAAACAATGTCAGCATTGCATCCATATCACCATGACAGGGAATAAGATTACTCACACATTGGTTTATCACACCTCAGTCCCTCCTACCTGTACACAATTTGACCTTATAGATTGCACACTAAATGGTACATCATATAAACAATGCAATGGTTCCCAGGGAATCCAATGTTATGATCCTAAGCAAGCTACCAAAGTAACAGACTATCAAGTTATTCTCAGACACAAAGCTTGTGGAAGAATAGAGGAAATTACTAGGGCGGTAACCCCAACCCTAAACCAGCAGGTTGCCTTACAGTTTGATGCCTGCGCAGTTATAAATAAGGCCTGCTTTCCCAGAGGAAGTTGTGGAGGCCTAGATTGGGAACGCACATATATGTTCAATGATAAATACATTTGTTTAGAAAGGAATGGTCCTCGCAGTGCTGAATGCCAAAACAGAGACTATAATTATTGTCCCTATTGGGCTTGTGTTGCATTTGCAACTTGGACGAAAGGACCTGTGGGACCCCTTCAAGTATTTTTAACAAAAGGAACCGCTAGCAGTAACTGTAAAAAGGGCGAATGCAATCCTATAATTTTATCCCTCACTCCAACAAGCACTTTTAGGCCCATAGTTATGGGACTTCAAATAGACGGGAAGGGATCTGATCCCGGTACGCTGCTAGAATTAGAAGTGACCACAAAAACAACCTCAATCGGCCGTAAGAAAAGTTTGTTTTGGTCTTATTATCAGGAGATAGAGAAACTTAACCTTCAAGAGCTACCCTCTAAGGTAGTAAACACATTTGTGGAATTAGCAGAAAATGTAGCGAATGTCTTGAATGTGAGCAACTGTTTTGTATGTGGAGGAACTAATATGGGGGAAAAATGGCCTTGGGAAGCTCAAGAACTGAATTATACTACAGTACTTGAGATGGAAAAAGTAGGCAACCTCACTGCTACAATGGGGAAAGATGGAAATTGGGCTTTGACTTCCAATTTAGTAGGGTCTGTATGTTACACCCAGAACCATACCACTGGATGCCAACAGGTAGGAGCTCTCAGATGTCTATCCGCCTGGAATAATGGTCAATGGTGGTCAGGTAAGGGTCAGGAAGCACCCCAGGAAGCAAGAGCCCTAGAATCAGTAAAAATATTAAAACATTACATTTTGGATCCCCAAAATTATTCCCTCAAATGGTTAGCACCAGATGGTATGTATTGGATTTGTGGAAAGTATGCATATAGCCAACTACCATCCCATTGGTGTGGTTCTTGTGTTTTGGGCCTTATCAAGCCAGGGTTTTTCCTTCTGCCTCTTCGCCAGCGACAGGTATTGGGGATCCCTGTATATGATGAAGTGGGAAACATCTGTACTAAACAGGCCATAGATACATCAGTAATTGAAGGTCTAAAAATAGGCACTTGGAAAGATGATGAATGGCCCCCTGAAAGAATTATTCAAGTTTATGGTCCCGCTACCTGGGCTGAAGATGGTACCTATGGTCATAGAACCCCTATATATATGCTGAATCGTCTAATCAGATTACAGGCTGTAATCGAAATAATTACTAATGAAACTGTTTTAGGTCTAACTAAATTAGCTGTGGAGGGAGTTAAATCCCGCACGTATATTATGCAAAATCGCTTAGCTTTAGATTACCTTTTAGCCAAAGAAGGAGGTGTTTGCGGTAAATTTAATCTTTCTAACTGTTGTGTTGAAATAGATGATAGTGGACATGTTATTCAAGAGATTACTAATAAAATGGTTAAAATAGCTCATGTTCCAGTTCAGACCTGGAAAGGACTGAATCTTAAGGATATATTTAGCCAATGGTTTCCCAAACTCCCTGGCCTACAAGCAATTGTAGCATTAATTGGACTTATAGCTGCAGGTTGTGTACTCCTTCCTTGTATCCTGCCAATATTCGTAAAAGCTATTACTAACAGTTTATCTTTATTAGCTGAACGAAAAGCAACTGCTCAGGTAATGGCTATGTGGGAATATGAAAGTTTGCGCCAGTCCACCCAACATGAACCAGAATATGTAACTCTTCTTGCTAGTGAATCCGAGTTACAAAGGGGGGAATGAGGTGGGGGCAACAATCCATTAGGCCTCAGAGCCAGGCCTGACAGGTCTGGACAATGTCATAAGGCAAGTAAACACGTATCTCAATAGCCATTAGTTCAGCAAAAAGGAACTGCCCTGTCAGCTCAAATAATATATGTATCCTTTCTAGTTATGCTGACCATGAGAAAGGGAGTTTCGTTATGTCTACAGTATTATTTGGAACATGAGAACCATTGTGTTGTTCCCTAAAATGTCAAGGATAAACCACAGCATGGAAACATCTGTGCTGACATGTCCTATTCGCTTAACTGTCTGTTCCTAGTTCCTTATATTATTTTAAGATAAGTTTACCTAATTGTATACCATAAATGGACATAGGAAATACATACGTAAACCAATGTATAAAAGTATGACCCTGATTAGTATTCAGGGTTCAGGCCTTTGTCTTTGCTTTGAACCTGCGCATTCAATAAACCTTTCCTTCTTTTACCAAGAGCTTGCTTGTCCCGTTCATTCTACAACAATAGTCAAAGACACCATCGAGCGTGAGCAAAAACGCCCTAATGCAATCCTATTTGGACTAGAAGAAAACGACGAGCAAGACATCAACAAAGTACGCAACATCATCAGCAGCCATCATACACAAACCATTATCCCCGATGACAATGACATAATTGAAGTTTCCAGAGATGGCCCTGAGCACAAGAATAACGACGGCTCGGTGGCCCCCCAATTCTGCAGAGTGGTCTGTAAAAACGAGCCAAGCAAATGGAAATTTATCCACACTATAAACTTTATTGCCAGAAACAATACAAATCACAGCAAACTTAGATCTAGACCGGATCTATCACTATTACAACGCATCCGCTCCCGTGAACTCCGTGCGGATCTCAAAAGACGGCTAGATTTAGGTGAAACAAACGTATACATAGATTACCGTGGCGACTGCATCAAAAACAAGACCCACAATCCATCCAACAACATCCAACCAACCATCCCACAACAACATAAGAACACCCCTCAAACCACAAACCAAGACTAGGAAAGCGCGCCCCTTACTACCTCAATCCAATCCAATTCTAATCTCAAATGCCAACTAATCAATGTAAGAAGTGTAGTAAACAAAATGCCTGAATTCCTACTACTACTAAACACTGACACCTTTGTCTGCGAAACATGGCTAAACGCATCCCTCCCTGACTCCATCATCACAGCAAGAAACTACCTTGTCTTCAGGTCCGACTGTGAAACCCGCAGAGGAGGCGGAGTAGCTATATTCTACAAAAAGCCACTAAACCTAAAAAATATCCAAGTTGCACATGATCTCACCCTTCCTGAAACCATCGTCTGCGATCTGTCCTTAAATACCACACTTCGCTTCCTACTTTGTTACAGAGCCCCAGACTACGACATCACACATGCGAACAAATTAACCTCACTGCTAACGTGGGCAACATCCTGCCGTACCCCCTAATCTTCCTTGGAGACCTAAATCTACCTCTCATTAACTGGACCCTAAACGAATGCACGACTGAACCCATCCATACAACCATATACAACGCTGTTACCTATCTGGGACTCGACCAACTAGTAACGAACAATACTAGACTCAACAACTGCCTTGACCTCATATTCTGCAATAGCAAAAGTGCAATTTATGGACTTCAAATAAAAGAACCCTTTTCCAACAGTGACCACAGCATGATAGACTTTAGCCTCAATCAACACCATTGTAAGAATCACATTAATAATGGGACACCCAAGTATAACTTTAAAAAAGCCAACTATGAACTCATAGACGCCGACCTCTCAACTCTTAACTGGCAAACTCTATTCTTTAACTGTAACACTGCCGATGACCTCTATAACATCTTCTTGCTCGAAATCAAAAGAACTATCAGATTACACGTACCACTAATAACCACCATAACCAAGAAAAACAAACTACCCATATCAATAAGGAAGTTACAAACAAAAAAAAAATCCCTCTGGCGAAAAAACAAAACAGGCTATACAGCTAACTTCAAAAACCGCTACAAAAATATATGCCACCAAATAAAGATGGAATGTTCCAACTATCACAGCAAACAAGAGGAAAACCTCCTGCGCACCAAATCTAACCGCGCCTTCTACAACTTCGTAAATAACAAACTCAAGGACTCGAGACCCCTCCCACCACTAAAAGGACCCAACAACAAAGAATGCTATGATGAAACAGTCAAAGCAAACCTCTGCAACACATTCTTTGGCTCAGTCTTTGTAAACAGCAACGTCTCATGCCCAAAATTCCCCAGTCGTACCGCAAATAATCACAACGATTTAATACAAATAGACTTCACTGAAGACAACGTTGAAAAAGCACTACGCAGCCAAAAAACTTCCCTGTCAATCGGACCTGATGGACTATGTGCATACTTCCTAAAAAAGCTCTCCACAGCCATAGCTGAACCACTAAGCATAATCTTTGAAAAATCCTTCAGGACCAGTTCCCTACCAAAACTATGGTCACTAGCCACGGTCATCCCCATCTTCAAAAGGGAGATCCCAGTCTAGTAGAAAACTACAGACCAATCTCTCTATGCTGCGTCACATGCAAAGTCATGGAATCCATCATAAACCAATCCATTACCCACCACCTAGAAACTAACAACCTACTCTCAAACAAGCAATTCGGTTTCAGAAAAAAATATATTCTGCAATCTACAACTACTACACTGCAAAAACATATGGACCTCAAAACTTGACCAGGGCAAAACAATAGACGCAATTTACATAGACTTCTGTAAAGCCTTCGACTCAGTGGTTCACGATAAACTACTTCTGAAACTGAAATCCTACGGCATCTCTTGACCCCTTCATGACTGGATAACTGCGTTCCTGTCAAACAGACAACAAGTGGTCAAAACCCTATCAAATCCCATACCTGTTAACAGCGGTGTTCCCCAAGGCAGCATACTAGGACCAACACTCTTTATACTTTATATAAATAACCTTTGCGATCACATTACAAGCAACTGCGTTCTCTTCACTGATTATGTAAAACTCTTCAACACCACCGACAACACTGCTATCCTCCAAAAAGACCTAGACTTTGTGTCAGAATGGTCAAACATCTGGCAACTCCAAATCTTAACCAACAAATGCTCTGTCCAACACATTGGCAAAAAAAATCAGAACACCAAATACAAGCTGAACAGACAAGACCTTGCAGACGACCCTCACCCTGTCAAAGACCTTGGAATACTCATATCAAATGACCTAAGTGCCAAAGCCCACTGCAACAACATCGCCAAAAAGGCTTCAAGAACTGTTAACCTAATCTTACGTAGCTTCTTCTCCGGTAATATCACACTACTAACCAGAGCATACAAAACATTCGCCAGACCAATCCTTGAATACAGCTCATCTGTCTGGAACCCACACCGCATATCAGATATAAATACATTATTTACACCTCTGCGTTGATTTTCGGGGTACCAATGCAGTGTGTGTCGAACATTTATATCCTCTCCCTTTAATGAAAGACATGTTAGCATGCTTGGCGGAAGGGAGGATATTCGCAAAATTAGACCTTAGAGAAGCGTATTACAGAGTGTGGATCAAACCTGGTGACGAATGGAAGACCACGTTTAATTGTCCTCTAGGGAGTTACCAGTTCAAGGTTATGCCCTTCGGGCTACAGGGAGCACCCGCTGTATTTATGCAACTTATAAATGAGGTGTTACAAGATCATTTATATAAGGGGGTGCTTGTGTATCTCGACGATATATTAATATATACTAAAACCCTAGAGGAACACATTTCGTTGGTCCGCCAGGTTCTCCAAAAACACTTAGACGCTAAGCTCTATGTAAAAACATCAAAGTGTGAATTCCACAAAACACAACTAGACTATTTAGGCTATCGCATTTCCCCAGAAGGAATTGAGATGGACCCTGAGAAAGTGAAGGCAGTGATACATTGGCAGGCTCCTAAGTAAACAACTGCAGAGCTTCTTAGGATTTGCGAACTTTTATAGGAAACTTATCCCGTCGTTCGCCAGGGTAGCGTTACCCTTGACAGACCTTCTGCGCACTAAACACTTGCCTGGGAAACCACGTCCAGGCCTCCCCTTGCAATGGACGATGTCATGTCAGCATGCCTTTGAACAGTTGAAAGCCTTGTTTGCAAAGGAGCCGGTGTTAAAGCATCCCGGCCCTGCTAAGCCATTTGTCGTGCAGGCCGATGCCAGTGACGTGGCTGTGGCTGCAGTACTGTTGCAAACAAATGAGCAGGGGAGGTTGCAACCATGCGCATACACCTCCAGGAAGTTGAACGACACCTAACGCAAATGGGCGATATGGGAGAAGGAAGCCTTTGCAGTTCGGTGGGCTCTGCTGACATGGCGACATCTATTGGAAGGGAGTGGGTTACCCTTCGAGGTCTGGACAGACCACAAAAATTTGGAGGCTCTGCAGGCCCCACGTAGATTGTCACCAAAACAAGTTAGATGGGCTCTATACTTCCAACGATTTAACTTTCGCCTCCGGTATATCCCGGGTGGATGGAACTTCCTAGCCGATGCTTTGTCAAGAAAGCCCCAGTACTCCAGCAAACAAGACGAAACAATACAGGCAATTATACCACCCATGGATCCACCTGAAGAGTCGTTACCTTTAGTACCAAAAGACACTAGTAAAGTAATAATAAGTGGATTAGTGAAGGATATGAAAGAAGCATTAACAACTGATAAGTGGTACCAGGCTAATTCTACTAGTCTTAGCCACAGAGAGGGGTTTACCTGGAAGGGGAATAAAATATATGTTCCGGAAGCTTTGCAGCCTAAAGTTCTAAGTCGCTGTCATGATGTACGAACAGCCGGTCACTTTGGTTTCCTAAAAACCCTACATCTTATTAATTGGCAGATCTGGTGGCCCCATTTGAAAAAAGATATTGAAGCATATGTTCGTAGCTGCCCAACATGTATGACAATGAAGAAACAGCCAGGCAAACCACCTGGCCTGTTACAGTCCGTAGCCACTCCTAGTATACCATGGTAGGAAATAGCTATGGATTTTATTGTGGCTCTCCCTAGCAGTCATGGCAACACGGTAATCTGGACTGTAGTGGACCTGTTTTCCAAACAGGCCCACTTCATCGCATGTCCCGCATGTTCATCCTAGCCGACCTGTTCTTAAAACATATATATCGAATATATATATATATATATATATATATATATATATATATATATATATATATATATATATATATATATATATATATATATATATATATATATATATATATATATATATATATATATATATATATATATATATATATATATATATATATATATATATATATATTGGGGCTGCCATTCGGGTGGAGGGAACCTCGCGCTGTTGGGAAAACATCACAAGCCAACGATTGCCTCTGCAAAGACTGGAGAAGCCAAAAAGCTGCCTTTTGTCTTCACGACGCCCAGCTGTGCAAAGTGCTGAGCAGTTGAGCAATCATGGCTTGAGGCACGGAATGCCGGGAGAGGGTGGAGTCGTGGGGTGGGGCGTGCTACATGATAAATAGGGGGAAGGGTCACTGGGAAGTTGCTGCTGACAAAATTCTCATTCATGTAATGATGGTTGGTGAGTGCCAGGAGTTGGAAAAGTAAAGAACTTCGATTGCAAATGCTTGTGTTCGAGTTTTTCTTCCAACAGCTTCCTGGAACCTGACACTTGCAGCAGGTGGCGTCAGGTTAGCAGTGCCCATCTTACCGCAAAAGCCTCCTTTTCCCATGCGGCCCATCGCCTCTCTGTGTCCGTGAGTTTGCGGGAGGTGTAGGCGCAGGGCTGTAGTTTTCCTTGGCTATTTCTTTGGAGTACCACTGCTCCCACTGCCACGTCGCTGGCGTCTGCTTGGATGACGAAGGGTTGTTTGGGGTCAGGATGCTTCAGCACCGGTTCCTTTGCAAAAAGTTCTTTTAGTGTTTCGAATGCCAACACCCCCACTGTAGGGGTTGTCCCGGGTGAGGCTTCGTCCCTGGGGCCCCTGTCTTTAGGAGGTCTGTCATGGGTTTGGCAATCTTTGCGAAGAAGGGGATGAATTGCCTGTAACAGTTCGCGAATCCTAGGAAGCTTTGTAGCTGTTTGCGGGTGCGAGGGGGCTGCCAGCCTAGGACGGCTTCTACTTTGGCTGGGTCCATCTCTATGCCCTCATTTGACACTCGGTAGCCCAGGTAGTCTAGCCGTGCACCGTGAAATTCGCATTTTGACAGTTTGACGTACAGATTTGCCGCCAGAGGTTTTTCCAGTACAAGGCGGACAAGGTGTATGTGGTCTACTGTGGTCTCCGTGTAGATGAGGCTGTTGTCCAGGTAGATGAGGACCCCTTTATAGAGGTGCTCGTGCAGCACCTCATTTATTTACTGCATGAAGACCGCCGTGTGCCCCTGCAGCCCAAAAGGCATTACTTTGAATTGGAAGCTTCTGTTGTTGCCCACCAGCCGCCAGCAGAAGATTCGGACACTGAGGAGGTTGGGGAGGAACATGGGCCAGTCCTGGAGTCTGGGGAAGGCTCTGATGAGTGCTCTGCGTTGGAGGCAGAGATGGGGCAAGGGCCATATGACAGTTATCAGCTGCCTCTGGAGTCAGACATCAGCAAGGCAGCCTGTCACACGATGTCGGACTTGGAGCATCGTTTGCCACATGATTAAACAGAAGGCTGAAGACTGTGGGAACCTGGGAGGGGGGATTGCATGAGAGGGCAACTTTAGACATAACACATTCTTGCTAGATCCTCAAGGTCATCCTTTGTCCAGCACCTGCCCGGAAACTGGGAGGAGAACGGCCATGCAGGCAGAAGATGAATGGACAACATGACCCAGTTGGGGGTGTGGGACAAGGGGTGCCAACTTCCTACTGCGTGGGAACTTGGGGGGAAAAGTCAGATTCGGGTTTCTCCCTGGATGTGCCAACATGGATTCAGCATTAAATTGGAACTTTGGTGAACCCTTTGCCTTGGACTCTGATTTCTGCTAGAATGCTATTTGGAACCCTGACACTAACCTGAATCTCTCTTAAAACCTACCCAGCTACCCCGATCCACAGGGCACTGGTCAGGGTCCTGAGCCACAGCCGCGACCTGAAACCAGGAGGTGTGAAGACTCAGGGAAGATGGAGAAAGAGAAGCCCACCGGGAAGCCCGTAAGGGACGAGACGGAGGAATACATCAGAAGCCTCTACTCTCCTGCCCCGGAGTTCGTGGCTGCCAGCCCCTGAGCCCCACTCTCGGCTGGAGCGGACCCCGCTAGGAGCCATCGGAGGCTTGAGGCTTGAGCCGCCCTTGTACTCAGGGGTAGCCACTGCCCCCGAATGGAGGCAGCCGAGAACCATGCTTGTGGGGCGTTCCAAAGACGAGGGATCCCAGCCGGGGTCACGCACTCAGTCGCTGATGGACCTTCCCGATCGGTTTGGATGCCTAAGCGTGAGTTGGACAACCCCCCCCCTCGGGAATTGAAACCCCTCAGTGGAGCCTGGCCCCACCCGCATTCTCATTCCCAGAGGGACCCCGGGTCTCCCAGCAAAGCGGGGGTGCCGCCTCTTTCCACACCGCAGCGAGCAGAACCACAGTGGATCCTCCCGCCGGTACACGCTACCCGTCTCCGAGACCAAACCACCAACCAGGTTTTGGAAGCCCCCAGTTGTGGCAAACGGGAGGGGGAGGTGCACTGGCGCCAGCCCCGCAGCAAAGCTTCGGAGCCATGCCACCGTGGCAAGCCCCGCCGGGATGGGCGCAATGCCAGTCGACCCCGGGGTACCCCCTGCAGCCAAACTTCATGCCCGTGATGGGGGCAGCACAGCTGGGCCCTACGATGCCAGGCCAGGGCACACCAGCCCCTCCCCAAGGGGGGGGCTAGGCCAGCAGATGCAGCAAGGAGGGGGGCTGATCGGAGGACCTCCGCCGCAAGCCACCACTCCGCCAGCCGTGGCTATGCTAGCCGCCGCCCCGCGGGCCCAGGAAGCCACCCCTTGATTCTGAGCCAGGTTCGATGGGCACCCCACTAAGCTAGCCTACCTCCTCCACCAGGTGTTGGTATACATTGACGAATTCAGAGCGCTGTTCCAGACAGATAGGCAGCTGATCGATCAGATAACCAAGGGGATGAATGAAGGGGAAGCTCCAGAGTGGGTGGCCGAGCTCCACTATGAAGCGGCCCCCGAGCTAAAAGACCTGGACGACTTCGTCCAGCTAATGAGAATCAGATTCCGCGATGAGGCCCAGCAGGCAGACGCCGAGGCCCAGATCAAAAAGCTCAAGCAAGCGGGACGCCCAGTGAAGGAACTGGTGTGGGAGTTTAGAAGAGCAGCAGGGAAAGTGCGGGACTGGCCCGAGCGGCTCTTGGTGCACACATTCTGAGATGCACTAGACCTGGAGTTGAAGAAAGTGTGTGAAATCCGGGGTGTCCCGTGCCGGGTCCAAGATTGGTACTCCACCGCCATCGCTCTGGACCACATGGTAATAGTCCGAAAGGAGACCAGCCCTGACCAGCCCACTAGAAGGCAATCTAGCCGCAGGGTCCCCCCTAGAACGGCGGCGATCCCACATGTTGAACCGACGAGGGGAGTGAAGTGATATCGGTGCGGTCAAGCCGGCCACCGAGCGACCAAATGCCTAGCGCCAGCACCCATCCCTCTGCCGAGGACCAGGCCACCTCCCACTCCAAAGAGAAAGCCTGCTAAGCCACCGGAACCGGGACGGTTGGCCCTGCAGTCGGAGGGCCCCCCTCCCCCTCCTGACGACGGCGAGGCATCACCGACGGGAGAATCGGCCCCTACTTGGGAGGAGGGGGGTCAGCGATGAAGACGATCTGATGGTGAGTGCAGCAGTTCGCCCCTTTATTATAAAAACCAAAATCATGGTGCCCGAAACGGGGAAGGAAGGGGAAGTAGATGCCATAATAGACACGGGCTGTTCGAGGTGCCTAATCAGCAAGATAGTGGTAGAGAAGCTAGGGATCCACACTAGACCCCTCACCAGCCCCATCCGATTTCAACAGCTGGATGGATCGCTAATTGGGGGGGGCGCCACTCTTCTTACCCAGGCGGTAGAATTAAAGTTTCGGCGGCACCACGAACTAATTCGGTTCATAGCCCCCAAGATGTCAGAAGCCATCATCCTGGGCCTGGCATGGCTAGACAAGTGGACACCCACCATAAGATGGGAGGATGGGTACCGGAAGCTAACCGTACATGTCGGGCCGACACCCCCTCTGGGGAACCAGAAGCAGCGAGAGGAGTTAACGCCTGGTGGGGTGACTGATCCTCAACTGGCCAACCCTGCGAGGGAGACCACTCCCCCAGGCTCCCAAAGGGTGCCGAGAGAATATCTGGACCTAGAGAGGGTGTTTAGTGAGGAAGAATGCAACGATCTTCCCCCTCACCGACCCACAGACTGTGCGATAGAATTCAAACCGGGCGCCACGCTCCCGAAACCAAAGATGTGTTCCATGTCCCCGAAGGAATTTGGAGAGCTGAGGAGATACATCGACGCCAACTTAGAGAGGGGGTTCATCCAACCAGCAAAATCAAGGGTCGTCGCCCCTGTGCTATTCAAAGAGAAGAAAGACAGGGGTGTGTGTGTCAGATTGTGTGTTGACTTCTGGGGGATAAACAGAGTGTGCGTGCAGAACACCTACCCCCTACCCCTCATGAAGGACTTGCTGAACCACTTGTCCAAAGGCAAGATATTCACCAAGCTAGACTTGAGAGAAGCATACTATCGTATCAGGATCCGGGAGGGGGATGAATGGAAAACTGCCTTCAACTGCCCACTGGGAAGCTTTCAATTCAAGGTGATGCCCTTTGGGCTGCAGAGAGCCCCTGCGGTCTTCATGCAGTACATCAACGAGGTGCTCCACCCCCACTTATACAATCTATATTTAGATTATATTCTCATCTTTAGTGAGACAATGGAGGAACATGTGAAGTTGGTGAGGCAAGTCTTAAAAAAGCTTCTAGCCGCCAAATTGTATGCCAAATTATCCAAATGCGAGTTTCACAAGACTTCGCTGGACTACTTGGGGTACCGGATCTCCAAAGATGGAATCGAGATGGAGCCAGGGAAAGTGAAAGCAGTGCTCGATTGGCAGCCCCCACGCACCCGCAAACAGCTGCTGAGCTTCCTGGGCTTTGCAAACTTCCATAGGCAGTTCATCCCGGCATTTGCTGAAGTAGCCCTGCTGCTGACAGAGCTGCTAAAGACGGGGCTGACGCCCATCAAGCCCAAGCCTAACCAGCCAATTGGTTGGACTATGGACTGCCAGAAAGCCTTCGAGAAACTGAAGCAACTTTTTGCCCAGGAGCCAATTCTACAGCATCCCGATCCAGAATGACAATTCATCATTCAGTCGGATGCGAGCGATGTGGCTGGGGCGGCGGTGTTGTTGCAAAAGGATGAGAAAGGCCAACTCCTGCCATGCGCTTATGTTTCGAAAAAACTTACTGCAACTGAGAGGAGATGGGCCATTTGGGAGAAAGAAGCTTATGCCGTTCGTTGGGCGCTGCTGACTTGGAGACAATTCCTAGAAGGGGGCAAGGTACTTTTCGAGGTGTGGACAGACCATAAGAATCTCAAGGCCCTGAAGACCCCTAGAAAGCTGTCACCCAAACAAGTGTGATGGGCGCAATACTTTAGGCGGTTCAAGTTTGAGCTAAAACACATCCCAGCAGGGAAGAACTTGCTGGCAGACGAGTTGTCCAGAAAACTGCAATATGACAGTCAGAGAGAGGAGGAGTTCCATTCGGTCATCCCCTCCTCGCCAGAAGGAGCAGCAGACACTCCCCCCTCCAAAGGGGAACTCGTAGCCCCTGTCCTCACCAGAGGCCAAACCCGACGGTCGAGCGCCCAGAGCCAGGAGGATTGGATGGACAAATTTAAAGCAGCCCTGCCCAACGACCCCTGGCTCAATGACAACAAGGAAATCTTGACCATGAGAGACAGGTTGGCTTGGAAGGGGTCTAAACTATACGTGCCTGCAAGCCTCAGACTGCAAGTGCTCCAACGAAGCCATGACTCTAAGCTGGGAGGACACTTTGGGTTCCTGAAGACCCTCCACCTGACGCGATGGCAGTTTTGGTGGCCAAAAATGAAAACAGAGGTGGAGGACTACATAAAAAGCTGTGCCACCAGGAAGCACTGGCCAGGAAAACCACCTGGACTCCTGCAGCAGGTGGCTGACCCAAGCAAGCCCTGGGAAGAGATAGCGATGGACTTCATAGTGGAACTCCCAGATAGTAAGCGTGATCTGGACGGTCATCGACTTATTCTCCAAGCAAGCCCATTTCGTTGCCTGTTCCAGGTTGCCATCCGCCAGGCACTTAGTAAAGCTTTTCCTCAAGCACATTTACCGCTTGCATGGAGTCCCAAAGAGAATAATCTCCGATAGAGGCGTACAGTTGACCGCCACATTCTGGAGAGAGTTCCTACGCGCAATTGGATCCACACAAGGACTCAGCTCGGCATTCCATCCTTCCACAAACGGGGCCGCGGAGAGAGCCAATGCGATGGTGGAACAATACCTCCGTTGTTATGTAGATTACCAACAAGACAATTGGGCGGAACTGCTGCCATTTGCTGAAGTAGCGTATAACAACGCGGTCCACAGCAGCACTGGCTTGACACCTTTCCAGATCACCAGCGGCCAAGAGTTCATTCCCATGCCAGAACTGCCCACGGAAGCACCCACTTCCATGTCCCTGGCTGAATGGATGGAAGCGCTAAAGGATGGGAAAATACCAAGAAAGCGCTGACTGACGCTGCCGAAGCCTATAAAAAGCAAGCAGACAAGCATCGAGCAATTCAACCCCCTTTCCGAGTAGGGGATAAGGTCTACTTATCAACCAAATATATCCGGCTGAGATTGCCCAGTAAAAAGCTAGGGCCAAAATTCTTAGGACCTTTTCCAATAGTCAAAATTATTAATCCTGTTACAGTACAGCTTGCATTGCCATGAATATTGGGGAAGATACACCCAGTATTTCATAGTAGCTTACTAAAACCAGTAATACGATCAAATATAAGGCCACAAACCCTGCCACCACCTCCCCCAGTAGTAGTACAGGGGGAGACACATTATGAGGTGAAAAGGATCTTAGACTCCCGAGTATTTAGAGGTCAGTTACAATACCTCATTCATTGGAAAGGGTACCCTTTGGCCGAATCCACATGGGTGAAAAGTTGGAAAGTGAAAGCAGACAGATTAGTCAAACAATTCCACGACAAATAACCAGATAAGCCAAAGGATCCCCCTGGGGGAGGGAGGGGGGTTAAGGCTGTTGATTTAATCCCCTGTGCTCTCTCTCCCTCCTTCCTCGGCAGGATACGTTTTTCTCTTGAGGGGGAGGCTGCCTGTCACACGATGTCGGACTTGGAGCATCGTTTGCCACATGATTAAACAGAAGGCTGCAGACTGTGGGAACCTGGGAGGGGAGATTGCATGAGAGGGCAACTTTAGACATAACACATTCTTGCTAGATCCTCAAGGTCATCCTTTGTCCAGCACCTGCCCAGAAACTGGGTGAACGGCCACGCAGGCAGAAGATGAATGGACAACATGACCCAGTTGGGGGTGTGGGACAAGGGGTGCCAACTTCCTACTGCGTGGGAACTTGGGGGGAAAAGTCAGATTCGGGTTTCTCCCTGGATGTGCCAACATGGATTCAGCATTAAATTGGAACTTTGGTGAACCCTTTGCCTTGGACTCTGATTTCTGCTAGAATGCTATTTGGAACCCTGACACAGACAAACAGCTGGAGCCAGTTCCCAGTGTGTGCATGCACAGAGTTGCCAGACGAAGGGAACAGCTAAGGAACAAGGGTCGACTTGGGAGTAAAGCCATAGGTGGATGATGAATGGCCCCTCCCATAGGGAATAAAAGAGGAGCAAAAGGGGAGGGGTGTTTGCAGGAGACAATTAGTTCATTTGGGCAAAGATCTGTTCCTGCATTCTTGCCAAGTATTGTCTGTTATAGTGTGGAGTCTGAAAGATATCGGCTTGGCAGCTCTCCAAGCCTGATAAAGGTCTGTAATTGGGAAATATCTTGAAAAACTGTTGGCCGGGACTTTGCTGGAGAGGAATTCACTGTAAACTAAATAAAAGGGGTTTTATCGGGACGTGGAGTCGGCTTCGTGCTTTTGGGGAAGCCTAGGTCAGAACAGCTTCCTAGGGGGCAGCTGAATGCTGTTTTCCATTCATCTCCCTCCCTGATGTGGACTCGGTAGTATGCTTCTCTGAGATCTAATTTAGTAAAGACTCTTCCCTTGGCTAGGTGAGATAGCATGTCCTTCATGAGAGGGAGGGGGTATAGGTTGTGTACACACACGCAGTTAATCCCCCTAAAATCTACGCATAATCTCATAGTTCCATCTTTTTTTTCTTTAAATAGGACTGGGGCTGCGACCTGTGGCTTGGCTGGCTTGATGAACCCCATTGCTAGGTTTTTGTCTATGTATTCGTGCATTTCTTGCATTTCCCAGGGAGTCATGGCGTACAGTTTGGGTTTGGGTAGTTTTGCCCCGGGGATGATTTCAATGGCGCAGTCCGTCTCACGATGGGGGGGGGGAGAACATTGCACTCGGCCTCACTGAACACTTCTGCAAGGTCCTGATATTCTCAGGGGATCTATTCGGTCTCTGGTGTTTTATCAGAGGTGGCTGCAGATTGTTCTGGTGGGGCCTTTGGGGGGTTTTCCTGCATGGGCGATGCTTCTGTTTGCTGGTGTGGATGGGGTTGGGGTCCTCTTGCTATCCTGAGCCTCTGGTTGCCACCTTGCCACCAGATGGTTGGGCCCCACTTGTCTAGCCAGGAGAGCCCCAGTATGACCGTGTCTGTCATTTTGGGGGCTATTACGAATCGAATTGCTTCCCAGTGGTTCGTTAGCAGAAGCTTCACTGGTCAGGTGGGTCGGTCAGGTGGGTGGCGTAAGCTCCTCCCAATAGGGACCCATCGAGCTGAGGCAGGGGACATTTGGTATAAAATAATATCCACTGATATTACTTGGCCTTGAAGCTACATTTCACATATTTCCTGTTTTTCTCTAAAACTGTATTTGCAGAAGTAAACTTGCATGTTAGTGGAAAGTCCCGAGAACTTACATGAACTTGCCCCCTGTACTGGAACATTTTGCAAGAGTCTACTTAGAGTAGCAAAGGGGGTGTAGGAGAAAGGGCATAACCCATAAGTTTTGATATTAGAATTACTCTTGATACTGTAACACGTGTTGATACTTCTCCTTTTCTGTATATGGAAATAATGCTTGCTGTAACCTATTATTGGATAACTTAAAGTAACGCCTCGGAAGAGGCTAGGATTGTATGAAGGGATAAAAGTACAACCTTGGGCGTTGCCCGGGGTTCAGAATTTGGCATGCGAATACTCTGAACCATCTATTGCGCAATACAATAAACCTGTGTTTTCTCCAGTCCCTTTTGTGGTCTCCTTTTCCTGACTTGGTAAGCATATTTGCTGCAACAGAGCTGTTCGAACCTGATCGGGTGGGCCAGTCTTTTCGCTTTAATCCCCAGTTTCAGGACCCAGGTTAGGTTAATCAAGCATCTAGTACAGCCTGAGTCTATTGGGGCTTGAAAAGTACCCTGGGTTCCTGTTTATGGGGCTGTGAGGTGTATTGGGAAGACAAAGAGGTAGATCGGTTCACTTACCATTGGGTCGTTTTTGCCTTCCTCCTCGCTGTCATAGGAATCCGGCAATTGGTTGTTGTTGGCTGGAGTTCCCCCCCTCTTCTGCTGGGTGGGGAGGGACCTCTACAGCCTGGAGAGCTTTTCGGGACATGTCGGTGGCACGCCTGGGGCCTCGTTCTGGGCGTGCCCTGGGTGGTGGCTCTGGCTTGGGTTTCGGAGCTGGGGTCGCGCATGCCGATGCGATGTGGCCTATCCCTCTGCATCTGTAGCATTTCAGCTGGCTTCATGGGAGAGTTGGTCTTGGGGCCGGCTGTGGTGCTGCGGCCTCCCATCAGCTGGATGGTCTCCGGTCTGGTTGTCCTCTCTCCTTGGTGTCCGGTTGCTTTATCATGTCATTGGCGCGCAATCCACTGTTAATTTTTATGGCTACTCAGAACCACTCAGAGAGTCGGTTCGGGATGTCCCGATAGGCGATTACTTGGGCAATTTGCTTATCCAGGGTTGTTCTGAAAAAATGAACTAATAGCCGCTCCGGCAAAGGGGGTAGCCTTCCCATGACTCTCCTGAACTCACGGATGTTGTCATGCCCCCGTCAGAGTCTGACTCTGCGGAGGAAGAGGAGCTGGAACAAGAACTGACAGCAAGTGAGAGGGCAGCTCCATTGGCCTTGGAGGAAACTGGGGAAAGGCAGAGTCAGTCCAGGCAAGGCTGTTCGGAATTAGCAAGGCCTGCAGGAAGGGAGGAACAGAGCTCAGCCGAGGAGCATGAACCACCCCCTTCTGATGCAAGGGCTTGGAGAGTGCAGAGGAGGCAGGATCAGCTCAGACAGAGGAGATCACTCACGAAGAGAGTTCCCCGCCCAGCTTCAACAGGCACACCTGGGGAATGAGACTTAAGGAGATACTGTGGGGAGGGGTATTTGTCGGGAACAAACACTGAGTTCCTGGAGTGTTGTGTGCCGATGTTTGAACTTGCCAAGAATCCTTGCATTCCTGTGTGGCGTTCTGGCCTGGTTATCTGTATCTTTTGCTCCCTGAACTCCTTGCTTTGTTCTTGTTTTGCTAGTCACCCAGGACCTGCAATGGAACGAGGCGGCGCTTATGAACCAGTTCCAGGAAGGTCTTTCGTCGCAGCTCCTGGATGAGCTGGCGTGCATTGAACGCCCTCGCACCCTGCAGGAGCTCATGCACCTGTGCCTCCTGTGAGAAGAGGAAAACTGGGGTTTGATTATATAGGTCTCAGAAGGATAGCAGGCCCTAAAAAAGCTACATGAACCAAAGTTTTAGACAGAAAGATTTCAAAGTGTATCAGAACTATTTGTAATCCTGCTGAGCTGTTGCTGTGAAATGTGATTTTGAAAAGTACATAGTTTTGAGGTATATTTGGAATCAGAATGTTGAAACTGTGAGAAATTGGGAACTGAAAGTAGCCGATGGATAGAGGTTTGAGATGTACACGGATATTATGTGGAGACTGTCTGTCACTAAGACAGAACAAGGAAGTAAGTTGTGAAATGCGTGCAGAAAAGTATAAAAAGAATGTCTTGGGATGGGTTCAGTGCCTCTGGCCATAGGTAATCCTTGCTGGACTCAGCTATGTCAGTGGACCTCATTGCAATGGGTTATTGATATAAGTTGTGTTATGATGGCTGTTCATGTTCCAAATAAACCTCTGAATCTTAAAGTAAGATTTATTGCTTTGTGTTGCTGTTTCCTGTTTCTTTATTGGGGTATTTTTATGACAGTTAATGGTGCTGTGACTCGGATAAGATAGTTGCTGGAAGAGACGTGCTGTCCAGCTAGGATCCCTGACCGTTCCTTGCGTTGGAGCTCCAGGTTACCAGCCTACTCTTATACAAACCTTCTACTTTGGATCAGAGGTAAGCCAGTTGGTCCTGTGATGGACTGTTGTTAGTTAGATAGGGTGTGTGAGTTAGATAGAGAGGGTGGATCCTGTCCCAGAATTTGGCCGCAAGGGAAGGATCACAACCGGACTTGCTTTGCGGACAGGCCTGTGTCTTACCCGATGTATGTCATTGGCAAAACAGTCAAGGAAGGTCCTGTGGCTGGGACCTGGTGTAATACAGTCTCCCCTGAGAACTGATCATTCTCTTGTATTTTGTGGAAGAGGGTCGCGCCCTCAGTCTGGGTCATGCCCAATGTGATGTGGATTCTTGGAATAAACTGTAAGTATAAGTTGTGTATTATGTGGTCTTGGTTTGGTGATAGCGCTTGCTTTCGCCATTAACGACGCCCTACAGGAAAATAAGTTTTGTAAGAAAAAAGAAGAAGAAGAAGAAGAAGAAGAAGAAGAAGAAGAAGAAGAAGAAGAAGAAGAAGAAGAAGAAGAAGAAGAAGAAGAAGAAGAAGAAGAAGAAGAAGAAGAAGAAGAAGAAGAAGAAGAAGAAGAAGAAGAAGAAGAAGAAGAAGAAGAAGAAGAAGAAGAAGAAGAAGAAGAAGAAGAAGAAGAAGAAGAAGAAGAAGAAGAAGAAGAAGAGCGTTTTCCACCAGCTGGTTATGCTGGTGGTTGATAAGATGTTGTTTTTATGTTGTTATTTTTTTGACCAGTTGGATGTGCTGGTTTTTGTGATTACAGTTGTATTATTGATTATTGTTGTTGATCTCATTGTTGTGATTGTCATCCTGTGTGTGATGGATGCAACACTGGATGGTAGTAGATTTCCCCAGTAGATGTTTATGTTTTGACTGCACATGTTGGTGTAACTATTGTTATTGTTGTTACTGCATATGCCTTCAATTATTCCGTGTCCCCCACCTTTTGCTTCAATGCTTTCTATTTTTGTTCTGTGTATGCGTTACTTCTGTTCCTTTTTTATGGACACCACCTTCCCCGTAGATAAGGGTCAGCTTGTTTGCTGGAAGAGTGTGTCCTCTCACTACTTCTGCTTGCTATCTTTCCCATAGATAAGGGTCAGCTTCTTTGCTGGGGTAGCACATCTTTTTTCTCTTAATTTTTCTCTGGAAGCATGAACCGTTTCCATACATAAGGACTGCCTGTGTTGGCGAGGTTCAATTCCCTTCCATTTCCCTGAGACGGCTGATTTCCTGGGCTGTCTTAGTGGAGGAAAACAAACAGAGATGGGGGAAAGGGGAAAAAACAGAAGAAGAAGCAAGGAAACCCAATGTGGAGTACCTGCCCTTAGATCGGCAAGCAAATACTAATAGAAATACACTGAGATCCAGTTTTCTTTGCATGAAAGTGTTGCCATTAGGGTCCAAGCGGAGTGCGATCGGTGTATGAATGAGATGCTGATCATCAATGTAACCACAAGCGTCTGAGCCTGACCAATCCGTAGATAAGGAAGGCCTTTTCCATTGGCCTGTGGTCCAGAATTATAAACATTATTCATATAGTTAATATGTGTTGTCTTTCTCTCATCTCCCTTCCTCTGCTCATTTACTGCTGGATGCCCTTGCTTTGTGATGGGGGGTCCTGGTCCAGGATGGTTATGTCTATGATTTGGTAAAGACATCCTAGACGCCACCATGCAAACTTGTGGAACTTTCAGTGTAAAATTTGTAGACACAGAAGATTTCACTGCTTTCTAGTCTATTTGCAAGCTGCCAGCCCACAATTTTTGTCAGAAAGCTTATTTCATTGTGAACTGTACAAAAAGACTTTGATGTGAATATGACTCATTCAAAGAGAAAGTCATGTGTGTGTGTGTGTGTGTGTGTAGGGGGGTATTTGGATAAAGTTAGAAAAAAAAGCAGCAGCTAAAAATTCAACTTGTGTAAAATAGGACTGAAGGAATCTGGGCTTTAAAAAAAAAAGAGGACCCAGTTCTGAACCCAGTTCAAGCCACCTAATCATGGGTTCAATGAAGACTTTATGCATGAAGAAATGATACGGTCTTTTTACCCATTGGAATTATAGAATTCATTATGCAATTTGTAATTTCTTAGGCTTGTTCAGTGATGAGAAGCAATTTAGCAATGTAATCATTAATCTGATTTCTTTCCCTTCCCCAATTATAACTTTACCTTGGCTTTTCACTTCACAGCAACAAAATAGTAGTGTTAAGGATGGCCTAAACCAAATAATATCAGTGCCCTTTGTTCCAGATACTATTATGCTTCTGTTACATGAGAATACCAACCCCAGATGAGGAAGTTGCTCAGCCTCAGTCATCTGGCTGCACCAAGGCAAAGATTGAAGCTTTGCCCAACAAGGGAGCAAGTGCTAGTAACCTCTGCTTCACCTCACTCCGTGCAATCTTCGACCAAGACGTCAGCATCAAATCAACTCATTGCTACTTGCAATCACAAGTGATAAAAGAACTGCTTCATGGAAGCCCAGCAGTGACTGCAAGAAACAGCCTGCATTAGGAGAGGTCTTATGCCTGCAGTCTTGACCAGCGCAGCATTGCTCCTCTTCAGTTCCATGCTGTATTTAGGGTTGCATGTCCCACCATTCAAATGGTTCAGCCTGTTTATCCCCTTTTATGTATTTGCCTTGCTGAAATGCCTTTTAATCAAAGTAGTTGTCATCATTCATCTTAAATGGAGGATGTTTTGGTTTATTAATTAATTAATTAATTAAAACTCACAATTTAAACAGTTGATGTACTAGGTACCATATGATCACTTGTTGGTGTTGTCCTCAAGGACAAAGAGGAGGGATTGTGAGAAGAGGAAAACTGGGGTTTGATTATATAGGTCTCAGAAGGATAGCAGGCCCAAAAAAAAGCTATATGAACCAAAGTTTTGGTTTCTTTCTGTCTAAAACTTTGGTTCGTGTAGCTTTTTTAGGGCCTGCTATCCTTCTGAGACCTATATAATCAAACCCCAGTTTTCCTCTTCTCACACTCCACATCGACGCAAGGCTCCAGCAGTGACGGGCGCGACAACGGACGGAGGCCGTGCCTGCACCCATTAAGGCAGTGCTGCCGTCGGTACCGCTGCCTGATGGGCCAATGCAATTGGGGGCTGCACGACCTCACCTGACCCAAGCCGAGAAGGATCGCTGCCGCTGGGAAGGCCTTTGCCTGTATTGTGGCAGCCAAGGCCATATGGCGGCCAAGTGTCCTGCTAAGGCACCGAAAGCCGCGGTGGGAGCAGTGGCGGGAAACGGGCAGGGCCCGGTCTAGAGGGTTCCATAGGTCGGGCTCAAGGGACAACAGGACAACCATCTCCACCACAGACAGCTTTTGTGAAGCACCTCATGATAGCAGCAAGTGTATTCATGCCAGGTCAGGGAGAGGTGGAGACTCAGGCCCTGGTGGACTTGGGGGCCATGGCCAACTTCATGGACTCGACATTTGCCGCGCAGTGGTCCATCCCCCAGCAGCAGGTGTCACCGCCGGTCTTGGTGAAAATGATTGACGGTCGGCCCCTTCATTCAGGCCCTGTGGTTGCCGTGACCAGACCCCTTCACATGCACATTGGACCAGACGTTGAAGAAGCTGTGTTCTATGTCGCCGCAGTGCCGCACTTCCCAGTGGTGCTGGGGCTGGATGGTTACGGGCTCATGATCCGCAGATCGTCTGGTCATCTGTGGCAGTGCAGTTCCCCAGCAAGAAGTGTGCCACCCATCATCTGCAGGCCTGAGCAGGGTGTGTGGCTACGCTTGTGGACCTGGACCTACCAGAGGAGTTGGTAGATTATGCGGACGTGTTCGGGGAAAAGGAGGCGGATCAGTTGCCCCCGCATCGGTCTTATGACTGCCCGATTGAGTTGGTGCCCGATGCCAAATTGCCAGTGGGTCGGATTTACTCCCTGTCAGAACCAGAGTTGGCGGCGTTACGGGACTTTATCGAGAAGAATCTCCAGAAGGGGTTTATGCGGCCTTCTACCTCTCCGTTGGCTGCACCGATGCTCTTCGTCAAGAAGTCAGGGGAGCTGTGCCTGTGCTGTGATTATCGCAAGTTGAATGCGATCACAGTACGGAACTGGTACCCGCTTCCCCTCATCCCTGAACTGATCGAGCGGCTTCGTCAGGCCAAGATCTTCACGAAGCTGGACCTGCGGTGGGCCTACAACTTGGTCCGAGTTCGTGCTGGCGATTATTGGAAGATGGCCTTCCGGACGTGTTACGGTCATTTTGAATACACCGTGATGCCGTTCGGATTGACTAACGTGCCCGGTGTGTTCATGCATTTTATGCATGACATCTTCCGGGATTTTCTGGATCAGTTCATGGTCATCTACATTGACGACATCGTGGTCTACTCATCATCCCTGCAGGAGCACTGGAGAGACATGTGCAGCTGGTATTACAATGCTTGCGGGACAACCACCTATTTGCAAAGCGAGAGAAGTGCCAGTTTGCACAAACCACGATCGATTTTCTAGGTCATTGTATCTCGCCTGCCGGGGTGGAGATGGACCCGGAGAAAGTCGAGTCATTGCAGGCGTGGCAACCTCCGTGGCAGGTCAAATACATGCAGCGACTGCTGGGGTTCGTGAACTATTACCGCATGTTTGTTCCCCACTTTGCTGCCTTGACTGCTCCCCTTTCTAATCTGCTCAAGAAAGGGGAAAAGTTCCATTGGGGTGCTGAGGAGCAGGGAGCCTTCGATGCCCTGAAGGCCGCTTTCGCCTCCGAGCCCATCCTCAACCATCCTGATCCGTTCCGGCTGTTTGTGGTGGAAACGGACGTATCAGATGTGGCCGTTGGGGAGGTGCTCCTACAGACCTATGCCCCTGCAGGCACCTTGTTCCCATGTGCTTACTATTCCTGGAAGCTGTCGGCTCCGGGACACAATTATACTATATGGGACAAGGAGCTACTAGCAGTTAAGGTTGCCTTCGAGACATGGCGGCACCATCTGGAGGGGACCCACCACCAGGTTGAGGTTCGGACAGACCATCGCAACCTGGAACATTTATGGACGGCCCGGACGCTGAACCAGCTCCAGGTGTGATGGTTGCTGCTTTTTGCCTGATTCAACTTTCGGGTGACCTATGTTCCGAGTGGGCAGAATCAGCGTGCTCACGCGCTGTCCTAGAAGCCCGAGTATACCCAAAGAGAGGACAAGATCCCACCTCCAGTGGTGATTCCATTGGAGCAGTTGGCGGCTACTGAGGAGCCCTTTGACCTCCGGGGTAGGATTAGGGAGGCGTGGCAGGATCCGTTTGTGGCGGCTTGTCGTCAAGAGTTGGACGGTGTCGGGAGACCCCTTGGGCGTATACGGAGGACTTGATGTGATTCCGTGACCGCAGCTACGTGCCAGGAGGACCCCTTCGTGGCCTCATTCTGCGACAGTGTCATGACAGCCCAGCGGCGGGTCACTTTGGGGTCTTCAAAATGTTGCACCTCATCTCCAGAACGTTTTGGTGGCCGCGACTCCGACATGATGTGTTGGGATATGTGGCGTCGTGCGGGATCTGTCGACAGGCCAAGTACGCTACCGGTGCGCCCCCTGGTCTCTTGTGGCTGGAATGTGCTTTGTTTTGACTGATGTACAAGTTCCTTGATGCAGCTGCGAGGCTCGGTTCCCCATCCCCCTGCCTATGGCAACTCGAGAGCAGGTCAAGAATGCTTCGCGAGTTGACACTGTGATCAATAAAGATAATTATCACTACTTACCAGAGCAATGTGGCTGTTATTCCAAGTATTATTGTCAACTAGAGTCGTTCGATTTGCCATTCCAGCTATTTGATAGCCATAATCCCACCAAGACATTACTCTGGCATGTTCATCTGTATTTTGTCTTAGCCAATAGTATGCTTCTCTAAAGTCATCCAAAATGTTCCGAGTACTGTCAGAGAAATAAGAGTTAAAACCATGTAAAAGTATTTATCTCTAACATATTAGCAGTGCTTTGAGTAATTACAATGCATCATAAGCAAAGGATACATAAAAATAGTGATTCTTACCCATCATGATTGTAAGAGGCCAGGACAACACTTGGACTAGAATAGGCATTGCTGGTTACCCATGTACAGTGAACAGCGAACATCATCAACAGCATTAGCATCAACATTGTGACAATACTCTTTATATTGGGCCCAAGACCATCTTCAGTTTTTTCCTGCTCAGATATATGTTTCCTCACTTTACCTGCCTGAGCAAAGAAAACAAATAAAATCTTTCCCTTTTAATGTCAAACTTTAGAGTTTAAAAAGCCTGTTTTCAGTCATAAATGTCCCACCATTTTTATTTTAAAAAGGACATTAACAATTGAAATGTTGCAGGTGAAAATGGTTTTTCAAACTGGAATGTATGAATGGATAGTAATAATCTAAATCTGCCCTCATTTAATATATCCAACCATGTTTTTGGACACTAAAATGGTATAATCATAATGAAAGAAGAAAAAAATGAACAGTTTGCTAAGTATGTAGAGATCACAAACAGCATTATTATTTCCACTATGATTTTCACATATATTAAATGGTTATGTTTAATTTAAACAGTTATCATCAAACCTTTCAAGGCTCACCTTATCATAAAGACTTCCTGGATTTCTTTTATCATCTTCATCATTGCTGTCTTCTATTGGAGGATTTTCTCTCTTCATATCATCACCCAAATAGTGTTCAAAAACACTGGAGAAAGCAATAGCTGACAGCATACAAACCACTGGAGTCAAAGTTAACATCAGGCGAACCATCACTCCAGCAAAATAAACAGCACTGATTGCATACAAAGCCACTGCAAAGAAACCAATCAGTTTTAATATTAGGTTCATCACAGATGCAATTTTCCAAATGCTTTATAAGCTTGAATTAAAGCTTGTATGTTTGTTTCCCAAAAATTCATATGAATAAAATTGTATCATCATTTGAATTATACTATAACCTTAAAATTCAGTGAAAGGGCTTTTTTTTAGTAAGCCATGTTACTAGTAAATAGCTATTGTTCTGTGTTAGGTGAAAGCAACTAGAACCATTTGTGAAGAGACTCAACAGTAGTTTATTGCTAGTCAACTATGTTACAAGAATCCCACCAGACTGATTGCATTCCCTTGGGAACAGCAAGATAATGTTTCAAGGATTCTGGGGGAGGTCCAGCCTGTGCTGCTTTACTGTAGTGCCTCTTGACCCCACCCTCCAGTCTAGCTGGAGATTTCACACAAGTGGTCAGCTTTTGTCATTGTATCAGGTTTGATATTTTTAGTCTATTCTTATGTTTCTATGTTGCAAATCAGTAGGGATCATTTTTGTTAAATCCAGCACTACATAAATGTAAATAAATAAAACATGAATAAATAAAAAACATAATTGGGGCCTGCATCTGGGTTACTTTGGCCTAGATATCCAGTTTAACATGTCAAGTACATTTAGCAATTTGCAAAAATTGCTTCTTGCCCAGCAAAAACAACTTTTTGGAACTTTTCGGGCGGGGTCGAGGATTCTACAGGAACCGGTTCAGGGACGTCATGCGGATGGAGCCCGGGATCATCAAGTAGGTGTTCCGTCGCCCTCGGGTTTGAGTTAGCTGTAGGGAAATCATTGTTAAGGGGATTTTGGTAATCTGCGTTTGTGGGTTGGCGGCTGCGCAGTTGATCTATGTGCCACTGCCATTTTCTCCCATGGGCTAAAGCTACCACATAGGATCTGGGACCGGTGATTTCTTCTATTACCCCATGTAACCATAGGGACCCCTCGGCAAAGTTCCTGGCGAATACTGGATCATTTATTTCAAATGTCCTGGTTTGTTTGTGCATGGGTTGTTCTCGTTGGTTGGAGTAGTTGGGGTGCAGCCTGTCTAAGACAGATCGTAGCCGCCGGCCCATTATTAGCTCGGCTGGGCTTCTCCCGGTAGCTGCGCTGGGTGTTATATGCTGCACCAAGAGGAATTTATCTACCCAGGCTTGCCAGTCCCCTAGGGCCAGGCGCCCCAGGGCCTCTTTAGCTGATCTGACCATGCGTTCAGCCTGTCCATTACTGGCCGTGTGGAAAGGAGCAGTCAGTGCGTGTCGGATGCCTAGTTCTGCCAAGAACCCCTCGAATTGGGTGGCTGTAAATTGCAGCCCGTTGTCAGACACTAACATGTCTGGCAAACCATGGGTGGCAAAGAGTCTCCGGAGTGTCCAGATGACAGTGTCGGCAGTGGTAGACCCCATTAATATGATCTCCAACCATTTGGAGTATGCGTCTACTACCACCATAAATGTTTGGCCGTGGAATGGCCCTGCGAAGTCGATATGGATTCTCAACCATGGTGCCCTCGGTCTTTCCCACTCTTGTACTGGGGCTCTGGTGGGTGCAGCCCTAGACTCTTGACAAGGCATGCAGCCTGCTACCCACTCTTCTATTTGTTTATCCATATGGGGCCACCACACATAACTTTGTCCCAGCGCCTTCATTCTCACCACCCCGGGGTGACCCTCATACAACACCCTTAGAATCTCCTCTCGTAGCGATGGAGGAACAATTATGCAACCCCCCATAATAGGCAACCCCCTTGAGCCGATATCTCATGCTGTCTGGCAATATACAGTCTGAATTCAGGTTTAACCGAGCCCTGTGGCTATCTCCTCCACACCCAGTTCAAAA
Organism: Diadophis punctatus similis; assembly: GCA_023053685.1. Taxonomy (NCBI): domain Eukaryota; kingdom Metazoa; phylum Chordata; class Lepidosauria; order Squamata; family Dipsadidae; genus Diadophis; species Diadophis punctatus. The sequence continues at coordinate 188,731 of JALIGW010000066.1, forward strand.
TAGTCCGGAATTTAGAGTCTTTTGCTGACTGGGAAGCAATGTCGGCCGAGGTAACCAGGCCAGAGTCCAGGCAGTCAATGAGTAGTACAGGGACGCCTGGAGTGGGGTCGTCCACGAGTTCAGGAAGCGGGCACCGGCTGAGGGAATCAGCATGCCCCATAGACTTGCCTGGCCGGTGGATCAGTCTGTACGAGTATGCTGCCAGGAATATAGTCCACCTTGTGAGCCGGGGTGAGAGGGAGGCCGGTGTGGGCCTGTCACCAGCAATAGCAATAGCACTTAGACTTATATACCGCTTCATAGTGTTTTACAGCCGTCTCTAAGCGGTTTACAGAGTTCAACATATTGCCCCCAACAATCTGGGTCCTCATTTTACCCACCTCGGAAGGATGGAAGGCTGAGTCAACCTTGAGCCTGGTGAGATTTGAACAGCTGAACTGCTGAACTAGCAATCAGCTGAAGGTCGCAGTGCTGCTTTTAACCACTGCGCCACCTCGGCTCCTCGGCAATAAGCCCTAACAAGGGCTTGTGGTCAGTGACCAGCTCGAAGTCTCTGCCGTACAGGTATTTGTGAAATCGTTTCACCCCGGCTACAGCAGCAAGCGCCTCCCGGTCAAGTTGACTATAGTTGCATTCTGCGCTGGAAAGCATCCTGGAAAAGTACGCAACTGGAGCCTCCTGGCCATTTGGCAACCGATGGCGCAGGGCAGCCTCAACCCCAAAGGGGGAGGCATCGCATACAACTGGTAGAGTCTCGTTAAATTATAGCAGGAAGCTGTCTTCTGACAGGAGGTGTTTAATGGCCTGGAAAGCAGCCGCCTCAGTCTTTCCTCAAACCCAAGAGGCCTTTTTTGACAGCAGTCTATGTAGTGGCTCAGCCACAGTGGCTTTATTTTCAAGAAATACGCTGTAAAAGTTCAGCAGTCCTAAGAATGCCTGCAGCTCGGTTTTGTTGGTAGGAGTAGGGGCTTCCCGGATCGCCCTAACCTTGTCTTTAGTGGGGTGTATGCCAGACCCATTGATCCTGTACCCCAGGAATTCTACTTCCGGCACCCCAATCTGGCACTTGCTAGCCTTTGCTCTGAGTCCGGCAGCCCTAAACCTGCTCAGAACTTCCCTAAGCCTTTCCTTTAGCTGGCTTTCGTTTGTTGCAGTGATGAGCACGTCATCAAAATAGGGCACTACCCCAGGAATTTTGTTTAATAGACGTTCCATAATGCCCTGAAATATTCCTGGGGCTACACTGACACCAATTTGTAAGCGGTGACATTTAAACGCCCCCCCCCTGTGCATGACTATGGTTTACGCCTGTGCCGTGGCACCATCTACCAGTAGTTGTTGGTACGCCTGCGCGAGATCTAGTTTGGCAAAGATGGTGCCCAGGCCTAGCGTATGAAGTAAATGTTGGACAATTGGCACTGGGTATGCACTCTGTTGAAGGGCCTTATTCAGGGTACATTTATAGTCAGCACATATGTGCACTGACCCATCGCTCTTGACCGGTGTCACTATAGGTGTCTCCCATCTCGCATGATCGACCGGTTCTAATACACCTTGACTAATTAATTTGTCCAATTCCCAGTCGATTTTTGGTTTTAGAGCGAATGGGACCCTTCGTGGCTTCAACCTAATTGGTGCTATGCTAGGGTCAAGGCTAAAGGAAATTGGTGTGCCCACATACTTGCCGAGCCCATTGTCGAACACGTCGCGGAACTCTCGCAGCAGATCGTTGGCGCAGCCACTGGAAACAGCGTTGATTCCCGTCACTCCCATTCCTAGGGCTCCAAACCAGTCTAGGCCTAGCAGGCTGGGTAGGCGGTTGCGTATGATGGTCAGTGGCAGGCTTGCTTCAAAATGGCCAAATCGCACGTGGAAGTTTCCCCATCCCAAGACAGGGATTTGATTCCCCTGGTAGTCGCTGATTTTCAGCTGTTGCACCTTTAGTTGTTTCTGCCAGAGTGCCGGGATGCCTGTTTGACAGCGGCCCAGGACATAATTGAAATGGATGAGCCTGTGTCAATCTCCATTTCACAGGGAGACCCTTCCAGGAGCACAGTCACATGTAATTTCCTGTTATTCTGGGTACTCACCTGCCCAATTCTAGTTTGATTAGTCTCTGGGGCTCTACGAGACTCAGTGCAATGCTGCGGCTTGAGTGATTCTTGCCTCAGGCCTTGCCTCAGGCCGTCTTGGTTGGCCTCCATGGTGGTGTACCTGCTGGGCGGGAAATTGGCTCGGCAGACCTTGGCGATTTGCCCCGTCTTCTTGCAGTGGTGACATATGGCATCTCTGAAATGGCAGGTGGCTCTCGGGTGCTGTCCTCCACAGCTGTAACATGGTCTTGTCTTTTGCGCCTTGACCCCTTGGCGCCGATCTGTCCAGTAGACCTCTTCTTCATCGATGTCCTCAGGGTAATCTTGGCATTGGCTTTCATGGACCGCTGTCATTGGCTTCTGGGGGGTTGGCGCGCTTCGGCAGTGAAGTGACTCCGCGGCTTTGTTAGAGGATTCCGTTGCTCTTGCTTCACCCAATGCCGTTTGTAATGTCACATTGGATTTGGCAAGTAGTCTCCTCTGCAAACGAATGTCCTGTACCCCGCAAATTAGCTGGTCCAATAATATGTCGTCAAGGTCTCGGAAATCACAGTGCATGGCTGCTTTTCGTAATGCAGCCATGTATTGGTTAATGGACTCGCCGTCCTGTTGCAGGCGCTGTCAGAATTCATGCCGTCTGACCACCTTCGAAGGTACTGGAGAGTAGTGTATCTGCAGCATGTTCTGCAATGTAGGCCAAGGGACCGTCTCTACCAGTGTCGGCTCTGCCAGCGATTCCGCCGTGTCGAAGACCTCATGTCCGCAGTGACTGAGGAATAGTGCCCTCTTCCTATTGTCAGCCAACCATTGGAGATCGTTGGCCTCTAGGAAGCAGCGGAATCGGGTCATGTAGGACCCCCAGTTTTCTTTTTCTGGATCAAATGGAGTTGGCGGGTGTAACGCGGACATCTCGGCCTATTTTCGGGTTGAATTTGCCGTGCAAAATGGCCACCGCTTATTTCCGCTGGGATGGATCTTTGGCGTCTCGTTGCTCGATCCTCTTCAGTATCCCACCCTCATCACCAGTTGTTGGATACTGGGACTGAAGAGGCTTGAGACAGGTTATAACAACAGCTCTTTATTGTAACAGTGAGTAGGATCCAGCAAAAAGCCAGGCTGACAGCTTTCCCTTTTATAGGGAGCTGTCAGATGGCTCGACCAATCAACAGTCTCCATTTTCCCGCTTGAATAGCGGACCTTGGAGTGAACAATACAGTCTCAATACTTAACACCCTCTCCCCACAACAAAGTGGCAGGCAATTCTGCAGGTCAGTCCAGTGGGTAGAAGAAGAGGCGGCTTTACTGGGGTTCTCCTGAGAGTCATGAGAGGAAAAATGGTGCAAGTCTACATTATATGTGGAAAGAGGAAGGAAGGAGGAAAGAGCGACTTGGATACCTACTAGCAAGGTGGGACTGGCTGGGGGGCACCAGTAGTGGAAGGGTGAGCCCTCTACCTCCCTGGACAGAGGGGGAACTTGGGGATGGTGGTATAGTTTTCCTTATGGTCCACAGCTCCATTGGTTCCCCCTGCTCCAAGCAAAGTGGCAAGCAGTTGTGTGGGTCAGTAAAGGAGGTGGTGGTGGTGGCAGCTTCACTGGGGCTCTCCTGAGGGTTGTGAGAGAGGAATCAGCACAAGCCTATATTATACGTGGAACAACGAATGACCCAACAGGACATGGATTGTCTAGCATCAACATAAAAGTATAAAATGATATTTATCTTAAAGGAAGTTAATGAACCTAAATAAAAAGAAATTATATTAAGCATCATTTTTAATTCCCGAGAAATATGTTCAAATAAACTTAAGAATGCTAGCAATTCTGCTTCCGGTGATATGGCCGACACCTAACATGCCCAGAGAATCTCCTCTCTCTGGACTGTCGTTTTTCCAACTCAACAACAGAAGGAACAGGCTTTCCTTTTGTTTGATCTGACTCTCCTGGGTTAGGGAGAGTCCTAGAATCATCCATCAAGATCCTCCAAAAACTGCAATGGTCCTTTTTGAAGCTCTGCGTCATTTTTGAGGTTTCTTTGTTGTTAAATGACCAGGAAGAGCAGGGGTGTCAAACTGGCAGTCCGTGGGCCGGATGCGTCATGCGCAGGCCACACCTGCCCCAGCTCCACAAAGGGAAAAAAGTCATGATATGTCACGTGACAGCAACATGATGCGGCAAGTTTGACACATGTGAGGAAGAGGATTGCTGGAGGCAGCTAAAATAAGGAAGTGTGGAATATTTTTTCTTTTTAAATTTGATGGACAAACATAAGGATAAAAGTTGTAGTTTTATCTTACTATTTTTAAAATAATCTGTAGCCCTGGACTGCTTTGTTGTGGGTGGTTGAAATTTTCTGATTTTCATGAACTCTGATTGGCCAGAAAAAGGAAAAAAATAAAAAATAAACATTTTTGACCACTAGAGGGAGCTACGAAGATGCTTAATCTTGAGCTTGAGTGTGTCATCAGGGAAATCTTTGAAAGCTCCATACAGAAAATCATTTATACCATGAATCGGCTAGGGATTAAAGATACAAGTCATACAGATGATATTAAAAAAGAACAAGAGACACAATTAGGTGTAGAAAATTATTAACCCATTGTGACAACTCCACAAATACTGGACAATGCAAATAACTTAACTGTAACCTTGGAACATAAATCTGATTTTTATAAATCAGCTTTTATTATGATGAAGGTTTGAATATAACCCTCCCAGTGCAATTGAAACAAGAGTGCCAAGTAAATTCACAATTTTTAAGAGGTCAAGTTTGGGATTTTTTCATTATTTTGGGAGATTTAAACAAGGCAAACTTAAGGAAAGAGCTTCCAAAATACTTTCAGCATGTCAATTGTCTCACTAGAGGCAAGAATACTTTAGACCATTGCTACACAACACTAAAAGATGCTTATCGGTCTTTACCACGAGCAGCTGTGGGACACTGATCATTGCATGATTCACCTTGTACCTGCTTAGAGGCAAAGACTTAAAACCACAAAACCAACAATTAAATCAGTGAAGACTTGGACAGAGGAGGCAAAGTTAAAGCTACAGGCTTGCTTTGACTGCACTGATTGGAATATTTTTGAAGATACCTCTGAAGACCTGGATGAACTCACAGATACTGTAACATCATATGTCAGCTTCTGTGAAGACCTATGTGTACCGACCAGGAACTTGCGAAAATACAGTAACAACAAACCTTGGTTCACAGCTAAACTTAAGCAGCTACGTCGTTCCAAAGAGGAAGCCTATAGAAAAGGTGATAAAATGCTGTACAATCAGGCCAGAAATGTATTAACAAGGGAGATCAGAGCAGCAAAAAGAAGCTGCTCTGAAAAGCTAAAGAATCAGTTCTCAACAAATGAACCAGCAAACATGTGGAAAACTCTTAAAAATATCACTGGTTATGGCAAATCTCCTTCCCAGGCTGAAGGAAATCAACAACTGGCAGATGACCTGAACGTGTTTTACTGCAGGTTTGAAAGGAAACTACAGCCACCTATCTCCACAACTCCCATCTCAGACACACCAACAACAGCCAAGCCTCCTACAACTGACCCCATACCATTGGGTTCACAACCCCTAGTGATCACAGAAAAGGAAGTGCAAGACCTATTTCACAGACAAAAGCCAGGAAAAGCTCCAGGCCCAGACAAGATAACTCCTTCTTGCTTAAAAGTCTGTGCTGACCAATTGGCCCCCATCTTCACCCGAATCTTCAATAAATCGCTAGAGATGTGCTATGTTCCTTCTTGCTTCAAACGCTCTACTATCATCCCAGTGCCGAAGAAGCCCACCATCAAGGAACTGAACGACTACAGACCAGTTGCTCTAACTTCTGTAGTTATGAAAACCCTAGAAAGGCTAGTGCTGTCCCACTTGAAAACCATCACAGATCCACTGTTAAACCCCCTGCAATTTGCATACCGAGCAAACAGATCAACAGATGATGCTGTTAATATGGCTCTGCACTACATCCTACAACATCTTGAATCTCCAAAGACCTACGCAAGGGTTCTCTTTGTAGACTTTAGTTCAGCATTCAATACCATCATTCCAGACGCTCTTCTAACTAAGCTAAACCAGCTAGCGGTACCTGAACACACTTGTAAGTGGATCATAAGCTTCCTAACAAACAGGAAGCAGCAGGTGAAGCTAAGCAGAATCACATCAGATACCTGTACAATTAGCACAGGGGGGCCCCAAGGCTGTGTGCTCTCTCCACTTCTATTCTCTCTATATACCAATGACTGCATCTCTAATGATCCATCTGTTAAACTACTGAAGTTCGCAGATGACACAAGAGTAATCGGTCTCATTCGAGACAATGATGAATCCGCATACAGACGGGAGGTTGAACAACTAACCTTGTGGTGCGACCAGAACAATCTGGAACTGAACACACTCAAAACCGTAGAAATGGTGGTAGACTTTAGGAGAAACCTTCCCATACTTCCACCTCTTACAATACTAGACAACACAGTATCAACAGTAGAGACCTTAATGAATGTTAAAAAACAAGGCAGCGGAGAGGAGGAGAAATCAGAAGAAGAGGAAGAACAGGTCGAAGAAGACACAGAGACTTACAGAGACAAAAGGAAAGAAGATTTTGAGAATGGACAGACTAATGGTTATATTGAATTTTATGATGATTACACTGGGGTTAACAGTGACAAAAAAAGAATAGGGCGAGGGCATAGGTATTGGGTACGCCAAATTAAAAAAGAAGGAGCAAACAGGGGGCAGGGATTAAGAAGAGCTGAAGGAAAATTTACACAATTAGTACACACAAAGAGGAAGGAAGGAGAGAAGGTAAGAAATTGGGGGTACAAAGTTACCAGAAAGAAAAAAATGGGGAAGTTACGAAAGAGAAAATGGAAATTTAAGGAAAATGTATGAGTGTTATCTGATTACCATGAAACACTTTCCCACTTTTGTGTGTTTGTATGTGTGTTTGTGACAATGAATATAAACAGGGGGGAAAAGTTGATGGAGAGAAATTAGAATTTCTTTTTCTTTTTTTAATATATGTGATGCAATAAGTTTGTGAATATATTTGATGAGGATAATTAATATTGATAATGAAATGAGTTAAGTGGAAGTTTTGGATTTAGCATAAATTATAATTATATTAGAGATTGGTACAAGCCTATATATTCGTACCACCAGAGGGAAGAAGAAGTACAACAAAAATGAATGGAATGAGTTTATATGTGGAAACTTTGGATTCAGCATATTTGGGAATGTATTTGATGATAATTATTGTTGATATTACTATTTAAATTTTTAAACATTTAATGTAAACATTTAAACATTTGTTGATTAAATCTAAAATTGATACCTATAGAGTCAGAGGGAAAGATGAATTAAAAATGATGAAAGGAATCATTTTTATGCACCAAGACAAATTCCTTGTGTGTCCAATCACACTTGGCCAATAAAAAATTCTATTCTATTCTATTCTAACAAGGTTGAAAATCCTGTGAGAAAAAAAGATATGATAGACATCGCAGACAAGAATATTTTATTCTACGAGGAAGTGCTCCAAGTTAATCTATAACTTTTAGCAGAACAACTTTGGGACTTTTTTTCATGGCTCACAAGGCTGAGAATTTCTTGAAGAAAAGACACTTGATAGACATTCCTGAGAAGAAAAAGACTTTATTAAGATAAGCTGGAGGGAGTGACTTAAATTTAATGACTTAATTAGTTAGGATGGCTTTTTATAAGTTTGATATATGTATTAAAAGAAAGTTCTAAGGTAGTTTTATATTTATAAAATGAGTTTGTAAATGTATGTTTTTTTTCTTAAAAGTTTTTTATTATATTTCCATATGGACATTTCACATATTTATCGTCTCATTTCAATCTTTTATACATTCATTTCATATTTATACATATTTCTTATATTTATCTTATTGCTTTATTTTAGTTCAGGTTTGCTTTTTCTTCCATCCCCCTTTATCTTATAACCCCTCCTTCCATTTCTTCTTTCCTTCCCTTCTTCTCCTCCTGAACTACTTTCTTCCGCTCTCTCCTCACCTCTTCTCTCCTTCCTCTCCTACCCTCTCTCATCTCTCACCCCTCTTTTCCCTCTTCTACTTACTTTCTCCTTCTTCTCCCTCCTTCCCTCCTTCTTTGCTATATTTCTCCTTTCTGGGATGGTTTTCCAGCAACCCTGAATTGTACGTAATCTTATTTTATTCCCAATTATTCCATTTATAATATTTTACTTTAATTCTTTTCTTTAAATGTGTTTGTCATTTAAAATCTTCCCAATTTCTGGTTTTCCCCCTTTTTCTCCCCCTCCTTCCCCCTCCCTTTCCCCTTCCCACCCACCCCTAAACCCCACCCCACCCCCTACCCTCTTTCAAATATTACTTCTGGGATATAACCTTATTCATATTCATATATATTTCTATACATTCCATATACCATAAATCATTTCTAAGCACATCCATACATTTTCCTAGGTATATTCATTTTTTTCTAATCTTTACCACTTTAATCGTTTAACATCATCATCTAAATTTCTTTATCTAACATCCCTCATATTACATTTATCTTTCCCATATGTTTTAATCCTCTTGGCCATTCCATCTTTTCCTCAATTTTATTTAAACTACTATAATTGCCCTTGATTTATAATTTGTAAATGTATGTTTTCTGTCCTTCTATGTAACACTGAATAATCCCCAAAGTTTGTAAAATATTATTCATCAAATTTGAAAATAAGAGAAGATTTTACTCCATGAGGACAAACGTGAGGGAGAGATTTAAATTGGAGTTAATTGGATTTTTATTGGTGTGATATATATAATTGAATGAAAGCTTTTATGTAGTTTTGTGTTTAAAATAAAGGTTTCCCCCCTCCCTTTGTATATAATATTTGAGCAATTTTTAAAGTTTGTAAAATATCAAAAACTAGAAAAAGTTTTTTCTCCCTGTAGGGTTAAAAAATCTGAAATATTATAGGGAATGTCAACATCCGAGACAGCGCACCATTCAAAGTTGCCACAACGCGCCATTTCGGAGTTGCCACACACGCGCAGGGGGAGGGGGGTGCATGGGGGGCACAGATGGGTGTCGGGTGATGGGACTCACACTGGGAGAAGAGCCAGGAAGGCAAGCCAGCTGCAGTCGGTTCAGAAGCCATCCAGGCCTGAAGAGTACTTGCTGGAGCCGGCCAGGGAGCAACCGGGAATAGGAGGGCAGGGCATGCTGAGTCTGTATAGCCAGCTGGCTAGCAGAAGCCAGTAATGCTGCCTAGAAACCCTTTTACTTCTATTGTTCACCACGTGCCAAGCTGAGACTCCAGTAAAGAGACCCGTTCTGCTCACAGTGTGGCCTCTTCTTTTGCTGGCTTGGTTTGGAACCGTGACAGGGAATTCTTTTAATATAAATTATGACAGTTTATAAAGATTAATGAGTAAATAGAAGTATATACTATTCCCCACACCAAGGAGAAGCAGAGTGTCAGGGTTCCGACCGATGCCCTAACTAAATCATGAGCCTCAATCCAAGCTTCAAAAGAAATCCAGTTATTTATTAGGAGCTTCATGTCAGCACGGACCAAGTGAAGCCAACTCTGATCTCACTTAATTCGCGCCCCGGCTCTGACCCTGTTTCCCCCTCCCCCCAAGGTGTGTCATCAGTCACATTCTCCAACGAAGCAATTTCACGGGTTGTAGAGGTCCCTCCCTCCGGCCACTGTGGGTCTGCGTGGATATGACCTTGTCGTGGCTGGCTGGAATGTGCTTTGTTTTGACTGACGTGCAAGTTCCTCAATGGAGCTGCAATGTTCGATTCCCCATCCCCCTGCCTATGGCAACTCGAGAGCAGGTCAGGAATGCTTCGCGAGTTGACACAGAGATGGTTAAATTGACTCTTTTATCCAAATAAGAGAATATATTTAATTTTGTTTCTATTTGGAAATTGCTTCCAAATTTTGTGCTTGCAATAATAATAAAAAACTTTGATTTTGTTTTTGCTGATTAGATATGTTTGTTGCTATAGAAATGGCTAGAAATGGCTCCCTCCCACCCAGTTTTCTATTAATTTTTAAAATTTCTCTTTGTATTTTATATTTTGATAAACTAATAAAAATGTATTGTAAAAAAAGAATGCTAGCAATTCAATTTAGTTTAATTTTGAAAAGTTAGTTCTTCTTACCAAAGACTCTTTCATCATTGATATTTTTGATGCAGAACCACAGGCCTGCTGGGAAAGTACAGACGAGAATATGTAGATCAAAAAAGAAGGAAACCCAAGTTGTAGGCTGATGCTCAGACACTGAGGCAATGATCGGGATGTGAACTTTTGCATACCTTGTTTAAAAGAAATTCAGTTCAAATTATTTTAGTGTGATGAAACTCTAATAATAAAAAACAGTACAGCTGAGAATTACTAAAAAAAATTGTTTATATACATCATGTCTTTAAACACCAGTCATATCCTTCTCTTTTCAAGGTTAGGTTACGGTTTTTGTTTTTGCATCTGAGTGTGTCCCTTACATTGCTTCAGTTAAATTTTAGAAACTGGGAAAAAGTGGTTCTCATTACAAAAATACCATTGGCCTCCTTGTCAGAAACTGAATGATGTTATCAAATGCATCCATTTATTCAAAGAATGAGAAAAAATGGCATGACATAAATATCAAAGTGTTCTTTTGCATATTCATCTCATAAACTATACTATTTATTGTTATGCAAGTTGTTTAACACATTATATTCATATTCTATTCAGTGAAGTAACATGTTACCTTCTCCTTTAACATGTATATATTAATACAATGAATTATAAAAAGGGCATATTACACAATATTAAATATAAATTCAACATTAATTATGAATAAATTATAGAAGATGAATCCAAAGATGGAATATAAGAAATCAAACTAAACAACAGCCTCTTTTTTTTTTAAGTAAAAGCTCTTTTACTGCAATAAGAAAAAAAAATGACACTAATGGATGTTTTAAAGTTTGTTTCAGTGTGGACAGTAAAAAGCTCTTGTTTATGCTCAAAATATTTTGTTCTTGCTGGGAGAGAGATGGAGTCATGGTAGGTGGTCTAGCTGTTGTCCACTGACAGGTCTAAGGGTGTGTAATTTTATTTTATATTCATGCTTACCCAGTATCCCACAATGAATAGAATCTGCCACTCCATGGTGCAATGTAACCTGAAAATACACGATAGCTATTTAACATAGCCACCAACCATATATACCTATTACTCTCAAACCTTCAAAATAAACTGTTCTCTCAATCTGCCTTAAAAAAAGACTTATCTCCAACCCTACTTTTAAAATAATTCCCTCAGTCCACCCTCTAAAGTAAATTGTTCCTTCTTCATGTACCAATATTTATTTTTACTGACTGTCTGAACCATCTTGGCTGCACAACTGATCACAGAATTCTCTGACAATGAAAGCTAGAGCTTCTGTTGCTGACAGATGCTTTAATAATCATAATCAGGGATTAGAAAAAAGTTTTGAGATTGGAATCGAAGGAGGACATTACAAGGTCAGCAGCAGGAAAGAGCAGAAATGAGAACAAATGAAAAAAGCCAAATAGCAAAAAAAAAAAGGTGGCGGACAGGGCTCTGGGAGTATGCAGTGGATATAAAAAGTTTAAAATGTGTTATGGACTGATGAGACCAAGGTTGAATGTCAAGTGCCCAGGAAATCAGATTCAGGGAGTTCAAATGAGTATAAAGATTTATTGCAAGCTTAAGTTCTCTACAAGAATCTGGGCAAGTGACCATTAAAGGAAATGCATGGGAGTTAAGAATGGAAAGGAATTCAAGGTGGGCTGGACTTAGATCTCTTGTGGGTGCGAAGGGACTTGTGACTTATGACGCTTTTGACCCTTCCCTTGGGTTCAGCCTGGTCATCTCCTACAGTACATGAACTTTTGCCTTCCAGTTCTTTAAAGCATTTCTTTCTATTTTTCTTCAATAAAATCTTGTATGTTTCTTATGCAGCATCTACTAATAGTGCCAAAGACACTGCACTACCCAAAATGATTATTGTATGAAGAAGTTGGCATAAAATAGCTTTGTTTTGAACCCAGGAGCATATTCCATCATACTGGTTTTTTGCCAAACTGTTTCAGGCCAGCCATAGTTTCGTAGAAATGAATTGGACAAGGCTCATGCACATCACTCTGCCTGTCCCCTCTTCAGCTCCCAGTACAGCATATCCACTGGTCCAACTGCTTCCCACATTCTCAGCATCCTTCCTTACACCCCTCAGTCATCAACTCTGTCCCAGTACAACATACTGTATATCATTGGCTTGTTTAACCCTGCCCCCCCCCAAATCTTCCCAGCCCCTTCCTTCGCTCGCCATAGCTGCTGATTCAAGCACGGCATAGGCCACTGCCTGCCCAAAGATTTTATTTATTTATTTATTTTATTGAATTTATATGCCGCCCAACTCCCAAAGGACTCTGGGCAGCAAAGAGCCATTTGCCATCATCTTCTCTAAGGCTCAAGCAGTCAGAGCCACTTGTAAATAGCTAAAGTAAGCAACTTTATTGTTTTCTACCTAAGTTACAAGAAGCTCCCCAGACTGCTTGCCTTTCCCTGAGAACAACCAGATATGGCTTCATGGATCTTGGGGGAGGTTAAGCTTATGCCTCTTGTGGCTGCGCAAGGAGTCTAAGCTAGGCTCTCACTTGAAACCTCCTTCCAGCCTAGCTGGCAGTTTCCCAACATCTTCCCCATTCCCTGCAGCTGTTGATGTCCTTCCCTTTTCTCCTGCTCCTCACAACCACTTCTGCCCAAACAACAACAACAAAAGCCCCATATTACTCCATGCACAGACAAAAGCATCTTGAAAGAGGCACAGATCCCCCAAACCACTGCTCTATGCATGGAATCGTTTGTGCGTGGAACATTTTGCACATAACAGAATAAAAGAGTTGGAAGGGACCTTTGAGGTCTTCTAGTCCAACCCCCTGCTTAGGCAGGAAACCCTATACCATTTCAGACAAATGGTTATCCAATCTCTTTTTAAAATCTTCCAGTGTTGGAGCATTTACAACTTCTGGAGGCAAGTTGCTCCACTGATTAATTGTTCTAACTGTCAGGAAATTTCTCCTTAGTTCTATGTTGCTTCTCTCCTTGATTAGTTTCCATCCATTGCTTCTTGTCCTGCCTTTAGATGGTTTACAGAATAGCTTGACTCCCTCTTCTTTGTGGCAGCCCCTGAGATATTGGAACACTGCTATCATGTCACCCCTAGTCCTTCTTTTCATCAAACTAGACATACCCAGTTCCTGCAACTGTTCTTTATATGTTTTAGCCTCCAGTCCCCTAATCATCTTTGTTGCTTTTCTCTGCACTCTTTCTAGAGTCTCAACATCTTTTTCACATTATGACGACCAAAACTGAATGCAGTATTCCAAGTGTGGTCTTACCAAGGCATTATAAAGTGATATTAACACTTGATGTGATCTTGATTCTATCCATCTGTTGTGGTCTACTTTATCAAATGTCTTACTGAAGTCCAAGTAAATTATATCCACAGCATTTCTCTGATCCACTAATTTTGTCACTTTGTCAAAGAATGCAATAAGATTTGTCTGGCATGATCTGTTTTTGACAAACCCATGTTGGCTTTTGGTTATGACTTTGTTTGCCTCTAGGTGTTCACAGATTCGTTGCTTGATTATCTTTTCCAGAATCTTCCATGGTATTGAGGTCAGGCTAATTGGTCTGTAGTTCCTGGATCCATTTTTTTCCTTTTTTGAAGATGGGAACTACATCAGCTCTTTTCCAGTTCTCTGGCAGTTCCCCGGTGCTCCAGGATCTTTGAAAGATATGGTTCAGTGGTTCTGAGATCACATCTGCCAGTTTCTTCAGAACCTTTGGGTGTAATCCAAAGATCCCTTGGATGAAACTACTAAAGGGTAAAACAACTCAAGAAGCCTGGGAGATCCTAAAAACATGATCTTAAAAGCCCAGAACACCACAATACCGATGAGGAAGAAAAACAAGAAATCCAAAAGGAAACCAGCATGGCTAAACAAAGACCTCACCGATAAACTGAATGAAAAAAAAGATAAATACAAAAAATGGAAAGATGGGCACATAACCAAGGCAGAGTACCAACAGACAGCCAGAATCTGTAAAGAAAAAATCAGGACAGCAAAGGCCCAGAATGAACAAAGACTCGCAACAAAAGTCAAAGACAACAAAAAAAGCTTCTTCCAACACATAAACAACAAGAAAAAGTGTGTATAGTGTGGATAAATTTCCATTTGTAAAAACGAGCCCAGCAAATGGAAATTTATCCACACTATAAACTTCATTGCCAGAAACAATACAAATCACAGCAAACTTAGATCTAGACCAGATCTATCACTATTACAACGCATCCGCTCCCGTGAACTCCGTGCTGATCTCAAAAGACGGCTAGATCTAGGTGAAACAAACCTATACATAGATTACCGTGCCGACTGCATCAAAAACAAGACCCGTAATCCATCCCACAGCATCCAACCAACCATCCCCCAACAACAAAACAACATCCTACACACCACCAACCAAGACTAGGTAAGCGCGCCCCTTACTTCCTCAATCCAATCCAATTCTAATCTCAAATGCAAACTAATCAATGCAAGAAGTGTAGTTAACAAAATGCCTGAATTCCTCTTACTACTAAACACTGACACCTTCGACATTATCTTTGTCTGCGAAACATGGCTAAACGCATCCCTCCCTGACTCCATCATCGCAGCAAGAAACTACCTTGTCTTCAGGTCCGACCGCGAAACCCGCAGAGGAGGCGGAGTAGCTATATTCTACAAAAAGACATTAAACCTAAAAAATATCCAAGTTGCACATGATCTCACCCTTCCTGAAACCATCGTCTGTGATCTGTCCCTAAATACCACACTTCGTTTCATACTTTGTTACAGAGCCCCAGACTACGACATCACACATGCGAACAAATTAACATCACTGCTAACGTGGGCAACCTCCTGCCCGTACCCCCTAATCTTTCTTGGAGACCTCAACCTACCTCTCATTAACTGGACCTTAAATGAATGCACAACTGAACCCATCCATTCAACCCTATACAATGCTGTTACCAATCTGGGACTCGACCAACTAGTAACGAACAATACTAGACTCAACAACTGCCTCGACCTCATTTTCTGCAATAGCAAAAGCGCAATTTATGGACTTCAAATAAAAGAACCCTTCTCCAACAGCGACCACAGCATGATAGACTTTAGCCTCAATCTACACCATTGCAAGAATCACATTAATAATGGGACACCCAAGTATAATTTTAAAAAAGCCAACTATGAACTCATAAACGCCGACCTCTCAACTCTTGACTGGCAAACTCTATTCTCTAACTGTAACACTGCTGATGACCTCTATAACATCTTCTTGCTCGAAGTCAAAAGAACTATCAGATTACACGTACCACTAATAACCACCATAACAAAGAAAAACAAACTACCCATATCAATAAGGAAGCTTCAATCAAAAAAAAAATCCCTCTGGCGAAAAAACAAAACAGGCTATGTAGCTAACTTCAAAAACCACTACAAAAATATATGCCACCAAATAAAGATGGAATGCTCCAACTACCACAGCAAACAAGAGGAAAACCTTCTGCGCACCAAATCTAACCGCGCCTTCTACAACTTCGTAAATAACAAACTCAAGGACTCGAGACCTCTCCCACCACTAAAAGGACCCAACAACAAAGAATGCTATGATGAAACAGTCAAAGCAAACCTCTGCAACACATTCTTTGGCTCAGTCTTTGTAAACAGCAATGGCTCATGTCCAAAATTCCCTAGTCGTACCACAAATACTCACAACAATTTAACACAAATAGACTTCACTGAATACAACGTTGAAAAAGCACTACGTGACCTAAAACCTTCTCTATCAATTGGACCAGATGGACTATGTGCACACTTCCTAAAAAAGATCTCCACAGCCATTGCCGAGCCACTACGCATAATCTTTGAAAAATCCTACAGGACCAGTTCCCTACCAAACCTATGGTCATTAGCCACGGTCATCCCCATCTTCAAAAAGGGAGATCCCAGTCTAGTAGAAAACTACCGACCAATCTCTCTATGCTGCGTCACATGCAGAGTCATGGAAACAATCATAAACCAATCCATTACCCTCCACCTAGAAACTAACAACCTACTTTCAAACAAACAATTCGGTTTCAGGAAAAAACTATCCTGCAATCTACAATTACTACACTGCAAAAACATATGGACCACAAAACTGGACCAGGGCAAAACAATAGACGCAGTTTACATAGACTTCTGTAAAGCCTTCGACTCAGTGGTTCACGATAAACTACTTCTGAAACTGAAATCCTACGGCATCTCTGGACCCCTACATGACTGGTTAACTGCATTCCTGTCAAACAGACAACAAATGGTCAAAATAGGGAGCGCCCTATCAAACCCCGTTCCTGTTAACAGCGGTGTACCCCAAGGCAGCGTACGGCTGATTTCCTGGGCTGTCTTAGTGGAGGAAAACAAACAGAGATGGGGGAAAGGGGAAAAAACAGAAGAAGAAGCAAGGAAACCCAATGTGGAGTACCTGCCCTTAGATCGGCAAGCAAATACTAATAGAAATACACTGAGATCCAGTTTTCTTTGCATGAAAGTGTTGCCATTAGGGTCCAAGCGGAGTGCGATCGGTGTATGAATGAGATGCTGATCATCAATGTAACCACAAGCGTCTGAGCCTGACCAATCCGTAGATAAGGAAGGCCTTTTCCATTGGCCTGTGGTCCAGAATTATAAACATTATTCATATAGTTAATATGTGTTGTCTTTCTCTCATCTCCCTTCCTCTGCTCATTTACTGCTGGATGCCCTTGCTTTGTGATGGGGGGTCCTGGTCCAGGATGGTTATGTCTATGATTTGGTAAAGACATCCTAGACGCCACCATGCAAACTTGTGGAACTTTCAGTGTAAAATTTGTAGACACAGAAGATTTCACTGCTTTCTAGTCTATTTGCAAGCTGCCAGCCCACAATTTTTGTCAGAAAGCTTATTTCATTGTGAACTGTACAAAAAGACTTTGATGTGAATATGACTCATTCAAAGAGAAAGTCATGTGTGTGTGTGTGTGTGTGTGTAGGGGGGTATTTGGATAAAGTTAGAAAAAAAAGCAGCAGCTAAAAATTCAACTTGTGTAAAATAGGACTGAAGGAATCTGGGCTTTAAAAAAAAAAGAGGACCCAGTTCTGAACCCAGTTCAAGCCACCTAATCATGGGTTCAATGAAGACTTTATGCATGAAGAAATGATACGGTCTTTTTACCCATTGGAATTATAGAATTCATTATGCAATTTGTAATTTCTTAGGCTTGTTCAGTGATGAGAAGCAATTTAGCAATGTAATCATTAATCTGATTTCTTTCCCTTCCCCAATTATAACTTTACCTTGGCTTTTCACTTCACAGCAACAAAATAGTAGTGTTAAGGATGGCCTAAACCAAATAATATCAGTGCCCTTTGTTCCAGATACTATTATGCTTCTGTTACATGAGAATACCAACCCCAGATGAGGAAGTTGCTCAGCCTCAGTCATCTGGCTGCACCAAGGCAAAGATTGAAGCTTTGCCCAACAAGGGAGCAAGTGCTAGTAACCTCTGCTTCACCTCACTCCGTGCAATCTTCGACCAAGACGTCAGCATCAAATCAACTCATTGCTACTTGCAATCACAAGTGATAAAAGAACTGCTTCATGGAAGCCCAGCAGTGACTGCAAGAAACAGCCTGCATTAGGAGAGGTCTTATGCCTGCAGTCTTGACCAGCGCAGCATTGCTCCTCTTCAGTTCCATGCTGTATTTAGGGTTGCATGTCCCACCATTCAAATGGTTCAGCCTGTTTATCCCCTTTTATGTATTTGCCTTGCTGAAATGCCTTTTAATCAAAGTAGTTGTCATCATTCATCTTAAATGGAGGATGTTTTGGTTTATTAATTAATTAATTAATTAAAACTCACAATTTAAACAGTTGATGTACTAGGTACCATATGATCACTTGTTGGTGTTGTCCTCAAGGACAAAGAGGAGGGATTGTGAGAAGAGGAAAACTGGGGTTTGATTATATAGGTCTCAGAAGGATAGCAGGCCCAAAAAAAAGCTATATGAACCAAAGTTTTGGTTTCTTTCTGTCTAAAACTTTGGTTCGTGTAGCTTTTTTAGGGCCTGCTATCCTTCTGAGACCTATATAATCAAACCCCAGTTTTCCTCTTCTCACACTCCACATCGACGCAAGGCTCCAGCAGTGACGGGCGCGACAACGGACGGAGGCCGTGCCTGCACCCATTAAGGCAGTGCTGCCGTCGGTACCGCTGCCTGATGGGCCAATGCAATTGGGGGCTGCACGACCTCACCTGACCCAAGCCGAGAAGGATCGCTGCCGCTGGGAAGGCCTTTGCCTGTATTGTGGCAGCCAAGGCCATATGGCGGCCAAGTGTCCTGCTAAGGCACCGAAAGCCGCGGTGGGAGCAGTGGCGGGAAACGGGCAGGGCCCGGTCTAGAGGGTTCCATAGGTCGGGCTCAAGGGACAACAGGACAACCATCTCCACCACAGACAGCTTTTGTGAAGCACCTCATGATAGCAGCAAGTGTATTCATGCCAGGTCAGGGAGAGGTGGAGACTCAGGCCCTGGTGGACTTGGGGGCCATGGCCAACTTCATGGACTCGACATTTGCCGCGCAGTGGTCCATCCCCCAGCAGCAGGTGTCACCGCCGGTCTTGGTGAAAATGATTGACGGTCGGCCCCTTCATTCAGGCCCTGTGGTTGCCGTGACCAGACCCCTTCACATGCACATTGGACCAGACGTTGAAGAAGCTGTGTTCTATGTCGCCGCAGTGCCGCACTTCCCAGTGGTGCTGGGGCTGGATGGTTACGGGCTCATGATCCGCAGATCGTCTGGTCATCTGTGGCAGTGCAGTTCCCCAGCAAGAAGTGTGCCACCCATCATCTGCAGGCCTGAGCAGGGTGTGTGGCTACGCTTGTGGACCTGGACCTACCAGAGGAGTTGGTAGATTATGCGGACGTGTTCGGGGAAAAGGAGGCGGATCAGTTGCCCCCGCATCGGTCTTATGACTGCCCGATTGAGTTGGTGCCCGATGCCAAATTGCCAGTGGGTCGGATTTACTCCCTGTCAGAACCAGAGTTGGCGGCGTTACGGGACTTTATCGAGAAGAATCTCCAGAAGGGGTTTATGCGGCCTTCTACCTCTCCGTTGGCTGCACCGATGCTCTTCGTCAAGAAGTCAGGGGAGCTGTGCCTGTGCTGTGATTATCGCAAGTTGAATGCGATCACAGTACGGAACTGGTACCCGCTTCCCCTCATCCCTGAACTGATCGAGCGGCTTCGTCAGGCCAAGATCTTCACGAAGCTGGACCTGCGGTGGGCCTACAACTTGGTCCGAGTTCGTGCTGGCGATTATTGGAAGATGGCCTTCCGGACGTGTTACGGTCATTTTGAATACACCGTGATGCCGTTCGGATTGACTAACGTGCCCGGTGTGTTCATGCATTTTATGCATGACATCTTCCGGGATTTTCTGGATCAGTTCATGGTCATCTACATTGACGACATCGTGGTCTACTCATCATCCCTGCAGGAGCACTGGAGAGACATGTGCAGCTGGTATTACAATGCTTGCGGGACAACCACCTATTTGCAAAGCGAGAGAAGTGCCAGTTTGCACAAACCACGATCGATTTTCTAGGTCATTGTATCTCGCCTGCCGGGGTGGAGATGGACCCGGAGAAAGTCGAGTCATTGCAGGCGTGGCAACCTCCGTGGCAGGTCAAATACATGCAGCGACTGCTGGGGTTCGTGAACTATTACCGCATGTTTGTTCCCCACTTTGCTGCCTTGACTGCTCCCCTTTCTAATCTGCTCAAGAAAGGGGAAAAGTTCCATTGGGGTGCTGAGGAGCAGGGAGCCTTCGATGCCCTGAAGGCCGCTTTCGCCTCCGAGCCCATCCTCAACCATCCTGATCCGTTCCGGCTGTTTGTGGTGGAAACGGACGTATCAGATGTGGCCGTTGGGGAGGTGCTCCTACAGACCTATGCCCCTGCAGGCACCTTGTTCCCATGTGCTTACTATTCCTGGAAGCTGTCGGCTCCGGGACACAATTATACTATATGGGACAAGGAGCTACTAGCAGTTAAGGTTGCCTTCGAGACATGGCGGCACCATCTGGAGGGGACCCACCACCAGGTTGAGGTTCGGACAGACCATCGCAACCTGGAACATTTATGGACGGCCCGGACGCTGAACCAGCTCCAGGTGTGATGGTTGCTGCTTTTTGCCTGATTCAACTTTCGGGTGACCTATGTTCCGAGTGGGCAGAATCAGCGTGCTCACGCGCTGTCCTAGAAGCCCGAGTATACCCAAAGAGAGGACAAGATCCCACCTCCAGTGGTGATTCCATTGGAGCAGTTGGCGGCTACTGAGGAGCCCTTTGACCTCCGGGGTAGGATTAGGGAGGCGTGGCAGGATCCGTTTGTGGCGGCTTGTCGTCAAGAGTTGGACGGTGTCGGGAGACCCCTTGGGCGTATACGGAGGACTTGATGTGATTCCGTGACCGCAGCTACGTGCCAGGAGGACCCCTTCGTGGCCTCATTCTGCGACAGTGTCATGACAGCCCAGCGGCGGGTCACTTTGGGGTCTTCAAAATGTTGCACCTCATCTCCAGAACGTTTTGGTGGCCGCGACTCCGACATGATGTGTTGGGATATGTGGCGTCGTGCGGGATCTGTCGACAGGCCAAGTACGCTACCGGTGCGCCCCCTGGTCTCTTGTGGCTGGAATGTGCTTTGTTTTGACTGATGTACAAGTTCCTTGATGCAGCTGCGAGGCTCGGTTCCCCATCCCCCTGCCTATGGCAACTCGAGAGCAGGTCAAGAATGCTTCGCGAGTTGACACTGTGATCAATAAAGATAATTATCACTACTTACCAGAGCAATGTGGCTGTTATTCCAAGTATTATTGTCAACTAGAGTCGTTCGATTTGCCATTCCAGCTATTTGATAGCCATAATCCCACCAAGACATTACTCTGGCATGTTCATCTGTATTTTGTCTTAGCCAATAGTATGCTTCTCTAAAGTCATCCAAAATGTTCCGAGTACTGTCAGAGAAATAAGAGTTAAAACCATGTAAAAGTATTTATCTCTAACATATTAGCAGTGCTTTGAGTAATTACAATGCATCATAAGCAAAGGATACATAAAAATAGTGATTCTTACCCATCATGATTGTAAGAGGCCAGGACAACACTTGGACTAGAATAGGCATTGCTGGTTACCCATGTACAGTGAACAGCGAACATCATCAACAGCATTAGCATCAACATTGTGACAATACTCTTTATATTGGGCCCAAGACCATCTTCAGTTTTTTCCTGCTCAGATATATGTTTCCTCACTTTACCTGCCTGAGCAAAGAAAACAAATAAAATCTTTCCCTTTTAATGTCAAACTTTAGAGTTTAAAAAGCCTGTTTTCAGTCATAAATGTCCCACCATTTTTATTTTAAAAAGGACATTAACAATTGAAATGTTGCAGGTGAAAATGGTTTTTCAAACTGGAATGTATGAATGGATAGTAATAATCTAAATCTGCCCTCATTTAATATATCCAACCATGTTTTTGGACACTAAAATGGTATAATCATAATGAAAGAAGAAAAAAATGAACAGTTTGCTAAGTATGTAGAGATCACAAACAGCATTATTATTTCCACTATGATTTTCACATATATTAAATGGTTATGTTTAATTTAAACAGTTATCATCAAACCTTTCAAGGCTCACCTTATCATAAAGACTTCCTGGATTTCTTTTATCATCTTCATCATTGCTGTCTTCTATTGGAGGATTTTCTCTCTTCATATCATCACCCAAATAGTGTTCAAAAACACTGGAGAAAGCAATAGCTGACAGCATACAAACCACTGGAGTCAAAGTTAACATCAGGCGAACCATCACTCCAGCAAAATAAACAGCACTGATTGCATACAAAGCCACTGCAAAGAAACCAATCAGTTTTAATATTAGGTTCATCACAGATGCAATTTTCCAAATGCTTTATAAGCTTGAATTAAAGCTTGTATGTTTGTTTCCCAAAAATTCATATGAATAAAATTGTATCATCATTTGAATTATACTATAACCTTAAAATTCAGTGAAAGGGCTTTTTTTTAGTAAGCCATGTTACTAGTAAATAGCTATTGTTCTGTGTTAGGTGAAAGCAACTAGAACCATTTGTGAAGAGACTCAACAGTAGTTTATTGCTAGTCAACTATGTTACAAGAATCCCACCAGACTGATTGCATTCCCTTGGGAACAGCAAGATAATGTTTCAAGGATTCTGGGGGAGGTCCAGCCTGTGCTGCTTTACTGTAGTGCCTCTTGACCCCACCCTCCAGTCTAGCTGGAGATTTCACACAAGTGGTCAGCTTTTGTCATTGTATCAGGTTTGATATTTTTAGTCTATTCTTATGTTTCTATGTTGCAAATCAGTAGGGATCATTTTTGTTAAATCCAGCACTACATAAATGTAAATAAATAAAACATGAATAAATAAAAAACATAATTGGGGCCTGCATCTGGGTTACTTTGGCCTAGATATCCAGTTTAACATGTCAAGTACATTTAGCAATTTGCAAAAATTGCTTCTTGCCCAGCAAAAACAACTTTTTGGAACTTTTCGGGCGGGGTCGAGGATTCTACAGGAACCGGTTCAGGGACGTCATGCGGATGGAGCCCGGGATCATCAAGTAGGTGTTCCGTCGCCCTCGGGTTTGAGTTAGCTGTAGGGAAATCATTGTTAAGGGGATTTTGGTAATCTGCGTTTGTGGGTTGGCGGCTGCGCAGTTGATCTATGTGCCACTGCCATTTTCTCCCATGGGCTAAAGCTACCACATAGGATCTGGGACCGGTGATTTCTTCTATTACCCCATGTAACCATAGGGACCCCTCGGCAAAGTTCCTGGCGAATACTGGATCATTTATTTCAAATGTCCTGGTTTGTTTGTGCATGGGTTGTTCTCGTTGGTTGGAGTAGTTGGGGTGCAGCCTGTCTAAGACAGATCGTAGCCGCCGGCCCATTATTAGCTCGGCTGGGCTTCTCCCGGTAGCTGCGCTGGGTGTTATATGCTGCACCAAGAGGAATTTATCTACCCAGGCTTGCCAGTCCCCTAGGGCCAGGCGCCCCAGGGCCTCTTTAGCTGATCTGACCATGCGTTCAGCCTGTCCATTACTGGCCGTGTGGAAAGGAGCAGTCAGTGCGTGTCGGATGCCTAGTTCTGCCAAGAACCCCTCGAATTGGGTGGCTGTAAATTGCAGCCCGTTGTCAGACACTAACATGTCTGGCAAACCATGGGTGGCAAAGAGTCTCCGGAGTGTCCAGATGACAGTGTCGGCAGTGGTAGACCCCATTAATATGATCTCCAACCATTTGGAGTATGCGTCTACTACCACCATAAATGTTTGGCCGTGGAATGGCCCTGCGAAGTCGATATGGATTCTCAACCATGGTGCCCTCGGTCTTTCCCACTCTTGTACTGGGGCTCTGGTGGGTGCAGCCCTAGACTCTTGACAAGGCATGCAGCCTGCTACCCACTCTTCTATTTGTTTATCCATATGGGGCCACCACACATAACTTTGTCCCAGCGCCTTCATTCTCACCACCCCGGGGTGACCCTCATACAACACCCTTAGAATCTCCTCTCGTAGCGATGGAGGAACAATTATGCAACCCCCCATAATAGGCAACCCCCTTGAGCCGATATCTCATGCTGTCTGGCAATATACAGTCTGAATTCAGGTTTAACCGAGCCCTGTGGCTATCTCCTCCACACCCAGTTCAAAATAGTCCGGAATTTAGAGTCTTTTGCTGACTGGGAAGCAATGTCGGCCGAGGTAACCAGGCCAGAGTCCAGGCAGTCAATGAGTAGTACAGGGACGCCTGGAGTGGGGTCGTCCACGAGTTCAGGAAGCGGGCACCGGCTGAGGGAATCAGCATGCCCCATAGACTTGCCTGGCCGGTGGATCAGTCTGTACGAGTATGCTGCCAGGAATATAGTCCACCTTGTGAGCCGGGGTGAGAGGGAGGCCGGTGTGGGCCTGTCACCAGCAATAGCAATAGCACTTAGACTTATATACCGCTTCATAGTGTTTTACAGCCGTCTCTAAGCGGTTTACAGAGTTCAACATATTGCCCCCAACAATCTGGGTCCTCATTTTACCCACCTCGGAAGGATGGAAGGCTGAGTCAACCTTGAGCCTGGTGAGATTTGAACAGCTGAACTGCTGAACTAGCAATCAGCTGAAGGTCGCAGTGCTGCTTTTAACCACTGCGCCACCTCGGCTCCTCGGCAATAAGCCCTAACAAGGGCTTGTGGTCAGTGACCAGCTCGAAGTCTCTGCCGTACAGGTATTTGTGAAATCGTTTCACCCCGGCTACAGCAGCAAGCGCCTCCCGGTCAAGTTGACTATAGTTGCATTCTGCGCTGGAAAGCATCCTGGAAAAGTACGCAACTGGAGCCTCCTGGCCATTTGGCAACCGATGGCGCAGGGCAGCCTCAACCCCAAAGGGGGAGGCATCGCATACAACTGGTAGAGTCTCGTTAAATTATAGCAGGAAGCTGTCTTCTGACAGGAGGTGTTTAATGGCCTGGAAAGCAGCCGCCTCAGTCTTTCCTCAAACCCAAGAGGCCTTTTTTGACAGCAGTCTATGTAGTGGCTCAGCCACAGTGGCTTTATTTTCAAGAAATACGCTGTAAAAGTTCAGCAGTCCTAAGAATGCCTGCAGCTCGGTTTTGTTGGTAGGAGTAGGGGCTTCCCGGATCGCCCTAACCTTGTCTTTAGTGGGGTGTATGCCAGACCCATTGATCCTGTACCCCAGGAATTCTACTTCCGGCACCCCAATCTGGCACTTGCTAGCCTTTGCTCTGAGTCCGGCAGCCCTAAACCTGCTCAGAACTTCCCTAAGCCTTTCCTTTAGCTGGCTTTCGTTTGTTGCAGTGATGAGCACGTCATCAAAATAGGGCACTACCCCAGGAATTTTGTTTAATAGACGTTCCATAATGCCCTGAAATATTCCTGGGGCTACACTGACACCAATTTGTAAGCGGTGACATTTAAACGCCCCCCCCCCTGTGCATGACTATGGTTTACGCCTGTGCCGTGGCACCATCTACCAGTAGTTGTTGGTACGCCTGCGCGAGATCTAGTTTGGCAAAGATGGTGCCCAGGCCTAGCGTATGAAGTAAATGTTGGACAATTGGCACTGGGTATGCACTCTGTTGAAGGGCCTTATTCAGGGTACATTTATAGTCAGCACATATGTGCACTGACCCATCGCTCTTGACCGGTGTCACTATAGGTGTCTCCCATCTCGCATGATCGACCGGTTCTAATACACCTTGACTAATTAATTTGTCCAATTCCCAGTCGATTTTTGGTTTTAGAGCGAATGGGACCCTTCGTGGCTTCAACCTAATTGGTGCTATGCTAGGGTCAAGGCTAAAGGAAATTGGTGTGCCCACATACTTGCCGAGCCCATTGTCGAACACGTCGCGGAACTCTCGCAGCAGATCGTTGGCGCAGCCACTGGAAACAGCGTTGATTCCCGTCACTCCCATTCCTAGGGCTCCAAACCAGTCTAGGCCTAGCAGGCTGGGTAGGCGGTTGCGTATGATGGTCAGTGGCAGGCTTGCTTCAAAATGGCCAAATCGCACGTGGAAGTTTCCCCATCCCAAGACAGGGATTTGATTCCCCTGGTAGTCGCTGATTTTCAGCTGTTGCACCTTTAGTTGTTTCTGCCAGAGTGCCGGGATGCCTGTTTGACAGCGGCCCAGGACATAATTGAAATGGATGAGCCTGTGTCAATCTCCATTTCACAGGGAGACCCTTCCAGGAGCACAGTCACATGTAATTTCCTGTTATTCTGGGTACTCACCTGCCCAATTCTAGTTTGATTAGTCTCTGGGGCTCTACGAGACTCAGTGCAATGCTGCGGCTTGAGTGATTCTTGCCTCAGGCCTTGCCTCAGGCCGTCTTGGTTGGCCTCCATGGTGGTGTACCTGCTGGGCGGGAAATTGGCTCGGCAGACCTTGGCGATTTGCCCCGTCTTCTTGCAGTGGTGACATATGGCATCTCTGAAATGGCAGGTGGCTCTCGGGTGCTGTCCTCCACAGCTGTAACATGGTCTTGTCTTTTGCGCCTTGACCCCTTGGCGCCGATCTGTCCAGTAGACCTCTTCTTCATCGATGTCCTCAGGGTAATCTTGGCATTGGCTTTCATGGACCGCTGTCATTGGCTTCTGGGGGGTTGGCGCGCTTCGGCAGTGAAGTGACTCCGCGGCTTTGTTAGAGGATTCCGTTGCTCTTGCTTCACCCAATGCCGTTTGTAATGTCACATTGGATTTGGCAAGTAGTCTCCTCTGCAAACGAATGTCCTGTACCCCGCAAATTAGCTGGTCCAATAATATGTCGTCAAGGTCTCGGAAATCACAGTGCATGGCTGCTTTTCGTAATGCAGCCATGTATTGGTTAATGGACTCGCCGTCCTGTTGCAGGCGCTGTCAGAATTCATGCCGTCTGACCACCTTCGAAGGTACTGGAGAGTAGTGTATCTGCAGCATGTTCTGCAATGTAGGCCAAGGGACCGTCTCTACCAGTGTCGGCTCTGCCAGCGATTCCGCCGTGTCGAAGACCTCATGTCCGCAGTGACTGAGGAATAGTGCCCTCTTCCTATTGTCAGCCAACCATTGGAGATCGTTGGCCTCTAGGAAGCAGCGGAATCGGGTCATGTAGGACCCCCAGTTTTCTTTTTCTGGATCAAATGGAGTTGGCGGGTGTAACGCGGACATCTCGGCCTATTTTCGGGTTGAATTTGCCGTGCAAAATGGCCACCGCTTATTTCCGCTGGGATGGATCTTTGGCGTCTCGTTGCTCGATCCTCTTCAGTATCCCACCCTCATCACCAGTTGTTGGATACTGGGACTGAAGAGGCTTGAGACAGGTTATAACAACAGCTCTTTATTGTAACAGTGAGTAGGATCCAGCAAAAAGCCAGGCTGACAGCTTTCCCTTTTATAGGGAGCTGTCAGATGGCTCGACCAATCAACAGTCTCCATTTTCCCGCTTGAATAGCGGACCTTGGAGTGAACAATACAGTCTCAATACTTAACACCCTCTCCCCACAACAAAGTGGCAGGCAATTCTGCAGGTCAGTCCAGTGGGTAGAAGAAGAGGCGGCTTTACTGGGGTTCTCCTGAGAGTCATGAGAGGAAAAATGGTGCAAGTCTACATTATATGTGGAAAGAGGAAGGAAGGAGGAAAGAGCGACTTGGATACCTACTAGCAAGGTGGGACTGGCTGGGGGGCACCAGTAGTGGAAGGGTGAGCCCTCTACCTCCCTGGACAGAGGGGGAACTTGGGGATGGTGGTATAGTTTTCCTTATGGTCCACAGCTCCATTGGTTCCCCCTGCTCCAAGCAAAGTGGCAAGCAGTTGTGTGGGTCAGTAAAGGAGGTGGTGGTGGTGGCAGCTTCACTGGGGCTCTCCTGAGGGTTGTGAGAGAGGAATCAGCACAAGCCTATATTATACGTGGAACAACGAATGACCCAACAGGACATGGATTGTCTAGCATCAACATAAAAGTATAAAATGATATTTATCTTAAAGGAAGTTAATGAACCTAAATAAAAAGAAATTATATTAAGCATCATTTTTAATTCCCGAGAAATATGTTCAAATAAACTTAAGAATGCTAGCAATTCTGCTTCCGGTGATATGGCCGACACCTAACATGCCCAGAGAATCTCCTCTCTCTGGACTGTCGTTTTTCCAACTCAACAACAGAAGGAACAGGCTTTCCTTTTGTTTGATCTGACTCTCCTGGGTTAGGGAGAGTCCTAGAATCATCCATCAAGATCCTCCAAAAACTGCAATGGTCCTTTTTGAAGCTCTGCGTCATTTTTGAGGTTTCTTTGTTGTTAAATGACCAGGAAGAGCAGGGGTGTCAAACTGGCAGTCCGTGGGCCGGATGCGTCATGCGCAGGCCACACCTGCCCCAGCTCCACAAAGGGAAAAAAGTCATGATATGTCACGTGACAGCAACATGATGCGGCAAGTTTGACACATGTGAGGAAGAGGATTGCTGGAGGCAGCTAAAATAAGGAAGTGTGGAATATTTTTTCTTTTTAAATTTGATGGACAAACATAAGGATAAAAGTTGTAGTTTTATCTTACTATTTTTAAAATAATCTGTAGCCCTGGACTGCTTTGTTGTGGGTGGTTGAAATTTTCTGATTTTCATGAACTCTGATTGGCCAGAAAAAGGAAAAAAATAAAAAATAAACATTTTTGACCACTAGAGGGAGCTACGAAGATGCTTAATCTTGAGCTTGAGTGTGTCATCAGGGAAATCTTTGAAAGCTCCATACAGAAAATCATTTATACCATGAATCGGCTAGGGATTAAAGATACAAGTCATACAGATGATATTAAAAAAGAACAAGAGACACAATTAGGTGTAGAAAATTATTAACCCATTGTGACAACTCCACAAATACTGGACAATGCAAATAACTTAACTGTAACCTTGGAACATAAATCTGATTTTTATAAATCAGCTTTTATTATGATGAAGGTTTGAATATAACCCTCCCAGTGCAATTGAAACAAGAGTGCCAAGTAAATTCACAATTTTTAAGAGGTCAAGTTTGGGATTTTTTCATTATTTTGGGAGATTTAAACAAGGCAAACTTAAGGAAAGAGCTTCCAAAATACTTTCAGCATGTCAATTGTCTCACTAGAGGCAAGAATACTTTAGACCATTGCTACACAACACTAAAAGATGCTTATCGGTCTTTACCACGAGCAGCTGTGGGACACTGATCATTGCATGATTCACCTTGTACCTGCTTA
Source organism: Diadophis punctatus similis (assembly GCA_023053685.1). NCBI lineage: Eukaryota > Metazoa > Chordata > Lepidosauria > Squamata > Dipsadidae > Diadophis > Diadophis punctatus. The sequence goes on from JALIGW010000066.1 coordinate 217,793, forward strand.
GAGGCAAAGACTTAAAACCACAAAACCAACAATTAAATCAGTGAAGACTTGGACAGAGGAGGCAAAGTTAAAGCTACAGGCTTGCTTTGACTGCACTGATTGGAATATTTTTGAAGATACCTCTGAAGACCTGGATGAACTCACAGATACTGTAACATCATATGTCAGCTTCTGTGAAGACCTATGTGTACCGACCAGGAACTTGCGAAAATACAGTAACAACAAACCTTGGTTCACAGCTAAACTTAAGCAGCTACGTCGTTCCAAAGAGGAAGCCTATAGAAAAGGTGATAAAATGCTGTACAATCAGGCCAGAAATGTATTAACAAGGGAGATCAGAGCAGCAAAAAGAAGCTGCTCTGAAAAGCTAAAGAATCAGTTCTCAACAAATGAACCAGCAAACATGTGGAAAACTCTTAAAAATATCACTGGTTATGGCAAATCTCCTTCCCAGGCTGAAGGAAATCAACAACTGGCAGATGACCTGAACGTGTTTTACTGCAGGTTTGAAAGGAAACTACAGCCACCTATCTCCACAACTCCCATCTCAGACACACCAACAACAGCCAAGCCTCCTACAACTGACCCCATACCATTGGGTTCACAACCCCTAGTGATCACAGAAAAGGAAGTGCAAGACCTATTTCACAGACAAAAGCCAGGAAAAGCTCCAGGCCCAGACAAGATAACTCCTTCTTGCTTAAAAGTCTGTGCTGACCAATTGGCCCCCATCTTCACCCGAATCTTCAATAAATCGCTAGAGATGTGCTATGTTCCTTCTTGCTTCAAACGCTCTACTATCATCCCAGTGCCGAAGAAGCCCACCATCAAGGAACTGAACGACTACAGACCAGTTGCTCTAACTTCTGTAGTTATGAAAACCCTAGAAAGGCTAGTGCTGTCCCACTTGAAAACCATCACAGATCCACTGTTAAACCCCCTGCAATTTGCATACCGAGCAAACAGATCAACAGATGATGCTGTTAATATGGCTCTGCACTACATCCTACAACATCTTGAATCTCCAAAGACCTACGCAAGGGTTCTCTTTGTAGACTTTAGTTCAGCATTCAATACCATCATTCCAGACGCTCTTCTAACTAAGCTAAACCAGCTAGCGGTACCTGAACACACTTGTAAGTGGATCATAAGCTTCCTAACAAACAGGAAGCAGCAGGTGAAGCTAAGCAGAATCACATCAGATACCTGTACAATTAGCACAGGGGGGCCCCAAGGCTGTGTGCTCTCTCCACTTCTATTCTCTCTATATACCAATGACTGCATCTCTAATGATCCATCTGTTAAACTACTGAAGTTCGCAGATGACACAAGAGTAATCGGTCTCATTCGAGACAATGATGAATCCGCATACAGACGGGAGGTTGAACAACTAACCTTGTGGTGCGACCAGAACAATCTGGAACTGAACACACTCAAAACCGTAGAAATGGTGGTAGACTTTAGGAGAAACCTTCCCATACTTCCACCTCTTACAATACTAGACAACACAGTATCAACAGTAGAGACCTTAATGAATGTTAAAAAACAAGGCAGCGGAGAGGAGGAGAAATCAGAAGAAGAGGAAGAACAGGTCGAAGAAGACACAGAGACTTACAGAGACAAAAGGAAAGAAGATTTTGAGAATGGACAGACTAATGGTTATATTGAATTTTATGATGATTACACTGGGGTTAACAGTGACAAAAAAAGAATAGGGCGAGGGCATAGGTATTGGGTACGCCAAATTAAAAAAGAAGGAGCAAACAGGGGGCAGGGATTAAGAAGAGCTGAAGGAAAATTTACACAATTAGTACACACAAAGAGGAAGGAAGGAGAGAAGGTAAGAAATTGGGGGTACAAAGTTACCAGAAAGAAAAAAATGGGGAAGTTACGAAAGAGAAAATGGAAATTTAAGGAAAATGTATGAGTGTTATCTGATTACCATGAAACACTTTCCCACTTTTGTGTGTTTGTATGTGTGTTTGTGACAATGAATATAAACAGGGGGGAAAAGTTGATGGAGAGAAATTAGAATTTCTTTTTCTTTTTTTAATATATGTGATGCAATAAGTTTGTGAATATATTTGATGAGGATAATTAATATTGATAATGAAATGAGTTAAGTGGAAGTTTTGGATTTAGCATAAATTATAATTATATTAGAGATTGGTACAAGCCTATATATTCGTACCACCAGAGGGAAGAAGAAGTACAACAAAAATGAATGGAATGAGTTTATATGTGGAAACTTTGGATTCAGCATATTTGGGAATGTATTTGATGATAATTATTGTTGATATTACTATTTAAATTTTTAAACATTTAATGTAAACATTTAAACATTTGTTGATTAAATCTAAAATTGATACCTATAGAGTCAGAGGGAAAGATGAATTAAAAATGATGAAAGGAATCATTTTTATGCACCAAGACAAATTCCTTGTGTGTCCAATCACACTTGGCCAATAAAAAATTCTATTCTATTCTATTCTAACAAGGTTGAAAATCCTGTGAGAAAAAAAGATATGATAGACATCGCAGACAAGAATATTTTATTCTACGAGGAAGTGCTCCAAGTTAATCTATAACTTTTAGCAGAACAACTTTGGGACTTTTTTTCATGGCTCACAAGGCTGAGAATTTCTTGAAGAAAAGACACTTGATAGACATTCCTGAGAAGAAAAAGACTTTATTAAGATAAGCTGGAGGGAGTGACTTAAATTTAATGACTTAATTAGTTAGGATGGCTTTTTATAAGTTTGATATATGTATTAAAAGAAAGTTCTAAGGTAGTTTTATATTTATAAAATGAGTTTGTAAATGTATGTTTTTTTTCTTAAAAGTTTTTTATTATATTTCCATATGGACATTTCACATATTTATCGTCTCATTTCAATCTTTTATACATTCATTTCATATTTATACATATTTCTTATATTTATCTTATTGCTTTATTTTAGTTCAGGTTTGCTTTTTCTTCCATCCCCCTTTATCTTATAACCCCTCCTTCCATTTCTTCTTTCCTTCCCTTCTTCTCCTCCTGAACTACTTTCTTCCGCTCTCTCCTCACCTCTTCTCTCCTTCCTCTCCTACCCTCTCTCATCTCTCACCCCTCTTTTCCCTCTTCTACTTACTTTCTCCTTCTTCTCCCTCCTTCCCTCCTTCTTTGCTATATTTCTCCTTTCTGGGATGGTTTTCCAGCAACCCTGAATTGTACGTAATCTTATTTTATTCCCAATTATTCCATTTATAATATTTTACTTTAATTCTTTTCTTTAAATGTGTTTGTCATTTAAAATCTTCCCAATTTCTGGTTTTCCCCCTTTTTCTCCCCCTCCTTCCCCCTCCCTTTCCCCTTCCCACCCACCCCTAAACCCCACCCCACCCCCTACCCTCTTTCAAATATTACTTCTGGGATATAACCTTATTCATATTCATATATATTTCTATACATTCCATATACCATAAATCATTTCTAAGCACATCCATACATTTTCCTAGGTATATTCATTTTTTTCTAATCTTTACCACTTTAATCGTTTAACATCATCATCTAAATTTCTTTATCTAACATCCCTCATATTACATTTATCTTTCCCATATGTTTTAATCCTCTTGGCCATTCCATCTTTTCCTCAATTTTATTTAAACTACTATAATTGCCCTTGATTTATAATTTGTAAATGTATGTTTTCTGTCCTTCTATGTAACACTGAATAATCCCCAAAGTTTGTAAAATATTATTCATCAAATTTGAAAATAAGAGAAGATTTTACTCCATGAGGACAAACGTGAGGGAGAGATTTAAATTGGAGTTAATTGGATTTTTATTGGTGTGATATATATAATTGAATGAAAGCTTTTATGTAGTTTTGTGTTTAAAATAAAGGTTTCCCCCCTCCCTTTGTATATAATATTTGAGCAATTTTTAAAGTTTGTAAAATATCAAAAACTAGAAAAAGTTTTTTCTCCCTGTAGGGTTAAAAAATCTGAAATATTATAGGGAATGTCAACATCCGAGACAGCGCACCATTCAAAGTTGCCACAACGCGCCATTTCGGAGTTGCCACACACGCGCAGGGGGAGGGGGGTGCATGGGGGGCACAGATGGGTGTCGGGTGATGGGACTCACACTGGGAGAAGAGCCAGGAAGGCAAGCCAGCTGCAGTCGGTTCAGAAGCCATCCAGGCCTGAAGAGTACTTGCTGGAGCCGGCCAGGGAGCAACCGGGAATAGGAGGGCAGGGCATGCTGAGTCTGTATAGCCAGCTGGCTAGCAGAAGCCAGTAATGCTGCCTAGAAACCCTTTTACTTCTATTGTTCACCACGTGCCAAGCTGAGACTCCAGTAAAGAGACCCGTTCTGCTCACAGTGTGGCCTCTTCTTTTGCTGGCTTGGTTTGGAACCGTGACAGGGAATTCTTTTAATATAAATTATGACAGTTTATAAAGATTAATGAGTAAATAGAAGTATATACTATTCCCCACACCAAGGAGAAGCAGAGTGTCAGGGTTCCGACCGATGCCCTAACTAAATCATGAGCCTCAATCCAAGCTTCAAAAGAAATCCAGTTATTTATTAGGAGCTTCATGTCAGCACGGACCAAGTGAAGCCAACTCTGATCTCACTTAATTCGCGCCCCGGCTCTGACCCTGTTTCCCCCTCCCCCCAAGGTGTGTCATCAGTCACATTCTCCAACGAAGCAATTTCACGGGTTGTAGAGGTCCCTCCCTCCGGCCACTGTGGGTCTGCGTGGATATGACCTTGTCGTGGCTGGCTGGAATGTGCTTTGTTTTGACTGACGTGCAAGTTCCTCAATGGAGCTGCAATGTTCGATTCCCCATCCCCCTGCCTATGGCAACTCGAGAGCAGGTCAGGAATGCTTCGCGAGTTGACACAGAGATGGTTAAATTGACTCTTTTATCCAAATAAGAGAATATATTTAATTTTGTTTCTATTTGGAAATTGCTTCCAAATTTTGTGCTTGCAATAATAATAAAAAACTTTGATTTTGTTTTTGCTGATTAGATACGTTTGTTGCTATAGAAATGGCTAGAAATGGCTCCCTCCCACCCAGTTTTCTATTAATTTTTAAAATTTCTCTTTGTATTTTATATTTTGATAAACTAATAAAAATGTATTGTAAAAAAAGAATGCTAGCAATTCAATTTAGTTTAATTTTGAAAAGTTAGTTCTTCTTACCAAAGACTCTTTCATCATTGATATTTTTGATGCAGAACCACAGGCCTGCTGGGAAAGTACAGACGAGAATATGTAGATCAAAAAAGAAGGAAACCCAAGTTGTAGGCTGATGCTCAGACACTGAGGCAATGATCGGGATGTGAACTTTTGCATACCTTGTTTAAAAGAAATTCAGTTCAAATTATTTTAGTGTGATGAAACTCTAATAATAAAAAACAGTACAGCTGAGAATTACTAAAAAAAATTGTTTATATACATCATGTCTTTAAACACCAGTCATATCCTTCTCTTTTCAAGGTTAGGTTACGGTTTTTGTTTTTGCATCTGAGTGTGTCCCTTACATTGCTTCAGTTAAATTTTAGAAACTGGGAAAAAGTGGTTCTCATTACAAAAATACCATTGGCCTCCTTGTCAGAAACTGAATGATGTTATCAAATGCATCCATTTATTCAAAGAATGAGAAAAAATGGCATGACATAAATATCAAAGTGTTCTTTTGCATATTCATCTCATAAACTATACTATTTATTGTTATGCAAGTTGTTTAACACATTATATTCATATTCTATTCAGTGAAGTAACATGTTACCTTCTCCTTTAACATGTATATATTAATACAATGAATTATAAAAAGGGCATATTACACAATATTAAATATAAATTCAACATTAATTATGAATAAATTATAGAAGATGAATCCAAAGATGGAATATAAGAAATCAAACTAAACAACAGCCTCTTTTTTTTTTAAGTAAAAGCTCTTTTACTGCAATAAGAAAAAAAAATGACACTAATGGATGTTTTAAAGTTTGTTTCAGTGTGGACAGTAAAAAGCTCTTGTTTATGCTCAAAATATTTTGTTCTTGCTGGGAGAGAGATGGAGTCATGGTAGGTGGTCTAGCTGTTGTCCACTGACAGGTCTAAGGGTGTGTAATTTTATTTTATATTCATGCTTACCCAGTATCCCACAATGAATAGAATCTGCCACTCCATGGTGCAATGTAACCTGAAAATACACGATAGCTATTTAACATAGCCACCAACCATATATACCTATTACTCTCAAACCTTCAAAATAAACTGTTCTCTCAATCTGCCTTAAAAAAAGACTTATCTCCAACCCTACTTTTAAAATAATTCCCTCAGTCCACCCTCTAAAGTAAATTGTTCCTTCTTCATGTACCAATATTTATTTTTACTGACTGTCTGAACCATCTTGGCTGCACAACTGATCACAGAATTCTCTGACAATGAAAGCTAGAGCTTCTGTTGCTGACAGATGCTTTAATAATCATAATCAGGGATTAGAAAAAAGTTTTGAGATTGGAATCGAAGGAGGACATTACAAGGTCAGCAGCAGGAAAGAGCAGAAATGAGAACAAATGAAAAAAGCCAAATAGCAAAAAAAAAAAGGTGGCGGACAGGGCTCTGGGAGTATGCAGTGGATATAAAAAGTTTAAAATGTGTTATGGACTGATGAGACCAAGGTTGAATGTCAAGTGCCCAGGAAATCAGATTCAGGGAGTTCAAATGAGTATAAAGATTTATTGCAAGCTTAAGTTCTCTACAAGAATCTGGGCAAGTGACCATTAAAGGAAATGCATGGGAGTTAAGAATGGAAAGGAATTCAAGGTGGGCTGGACTTAGATCTCTTGTGGGTGCGAAGGGACTTGTGACTTATGACGCTTTTGACCCTTCCCTTGGGTTCAGCCTGGTCATCTCCTACAGTACATGAACTTTTGCCTTCCAGTTCTTTAAAGCATTTCTTTCTATTTTTCTTCAATAAAATCTTGTATGTTTCTTATGCAGCATCTACTAATAGTGCCAAAGACACTGCACTACCCAAAATGATTATTGTATGAAGAAGTTGGCATAAAATAGCTTTGTTTTGAACCCAGGAGCATATTCCATCATACTGGTTTTTTGCCAAACTGTTTCAGGCCAGCCATAGTTTCGTAGAAATGAATTGGACAAGGCTCATGCACATCACTCTGCCTGTCCCCTCTTCAGCTCCCAGTACAGCATATCCACTGGTCCAACTGCTTCCCACATTCTCAGCATCCTTCCTTACACCCCTCAGTCATCAACTCTGTCCCAGTACAACATACTGTATATCATTGGCTTGTTTAACCCTGCCCCCCCCCAAATCTTCCCAGCCCCTTCCTTCGCTCGCCATAGCTGCTGATTCAAGCACGGCATAGGCCACTGCCTGCCCAAAGATTTTATTTATTTATTTATTTTATTGAATTTATATGCCGCCCAACTCCCAAAGGACTCTGGGCAGCAAAGAGCCATTTGCCATCATCTTCTCTAAGGCTCAAGCAGTCAGAGCCACTTGTAAATAGCTAAAGTAAGCAACTTTATTGTTTTCTACCTAAGTTACAAGAAGCTCCCCAGACTGCTTGCCTTTCCCTGAGAACAACCAGATATGGCTTCATGGATCTTGGGGGAGGTTAAGCTTATGCCTCTTGTGGCTGCGCAAGGAGTCTAAGCTAGGCTCTCACTTGAAACCTCCTTCCAGCCTAGCTGGCAGTTTCCCAACATCTTCCCCATTCCCTGCAGCTGTTGATGTCCTTCCCTTTTCTCCTGCTCCTCACAACCACTTCTGCCCAAACAACAACAACAAAAGCCCCATATTACTCCATGCACAGACAAAAGCATCTTGAAAGAGGCACAGATCCCCCAAACCACTGCTCTATGCATGGAATCGTTTGTGCGTGGAACATTTTGCACATAACAGAATAAAAGAGTTGGAAGGGACCTTTGAGGTCTTCTAGTCCAACCCCCTGCTTAGGCAGGAAACCCTATACCATTTCAGACAAATGGTTATCCAATCTCTTTTTAAAATCTTCCAGTGTTGGAGCATTTACAACTTCTGGAGGCAAGTTGCTCCACTGATTAATTGTTCTAACTGTCAGGAAATTTCTCCTTAGTTCTATGTTGCTTCTCTCCTTGATTAGTTTCCATCCATTGCTTCTTGTCCTGCCTTTAGATGGTTTACAGAATAGCTTGACTCCCTCTTCTTTGTGGCAGCCCCTGAGATATTGGAACACTGCTATCATGTCACCCCTAGTCCTTCTTTTCATCAAACTAGACATACCCAGTTCCTGCAACTGTTCTTTATATGTTTTAGCCTCCAGTCCCCTAATCATCTTTGTTGCTTTTCTCTGCACTCTTTCTAGAGTCTCAACATCTTTTTCACATTATGACGACCAAAACTGAATGCAGTATTCCAAGTGTGGTCTTACCAAGGCATTATAAAGTGATATTAACACTTGATGTGATCTTGATTCTATCCATCTGTTGTGGTCTACTTTATCAAATGTCTTACTGAAGTCCAAGTAAATTATATCCACAGCATTTCTCTGATCCACTAATTTTGTCACTTTGTCAAAGAATGCAATAAGATTTGTCTGGCATGATCTGTTTTTGACAAACCCATGTTGGCTTTTGGTTATGACTTTGTTTGCCTCTAGGTGTTCACAGATTCGTTGCTTGATTATCTTTTCCAGAATCTTCCATGGTATTGAGGTCAGGCTAATTGGTCTGTAGTTCCTGGATCCATTTTTTTCCTTTTTTGAAGATGGGAACTACATCAGCTCTTTTCCAGTTCTCTGGCAGTTCCCCGGTGCTCCAGGATCTTTGAAAGATATGGTTCAGTGGTTCTGAGATCACATCTGCCAGTTTCTTCAGAACCTTTGGGTGTAATCCAAAGATCCCTTGGATGAAACTACTAAAGGGTAAAACAACTCAAGAAGCCTGGGAGATCCTAAAAACATGATCTTAAAAGCCCAGAACACCACAATACCGATGAGGAAGAAAAACAAGAAATCCAAAAGGAAACCAGCATGGCTAAACAAAGACCTCACCGATAAACTGAATGAAAAAAAAGATAAATACAAAAAATGGAAAGATGGGCACATAACCAAGGCAGAGTACCAACAGACAGCCAGAATCTGTAAAGAAAAAATCAGGACAGCAAAGGCCCAGAATGAACAAAGACTCGCAACAAAAGTCAAAGACAACAAAAAAAGCTTCTTCCAACACATAAACAACAAGAAAAAGTGTGTATAGTGTGGATAAATTTCCATTTGTAAAAACGAGCCCAGCAAATGGAAATTTATCCACACTATAAACTTCATTGCCAGAAACAATACAAATCACAGCAAACTTAGATCTAGACCAGATCTATCACTATTACAACGCATCCGCTCCCGTGAACTCCGTGCTGATCTCAAAAGACGGCTAGATCTAGGTGAAACAAACCTATACATAGATTACCGTGCCGACTGCATCAAAAACAAGACCCGTAATCCATCCCACAGCATCCAACCAACCATCCCCCAACAACAAAACAACATCCTACACACCACCAACCAAGACTAGGTAAGCGCGCCCCTTACTTCCTCAATCCAATCCAATTCTAATCTCAAATGCAAACTAATCAATGCAAGAAGTGTAGTTAACAAAATGCCTGAATTCCTCTTACTACTAAACACTGACACCTTCGACATTATCTTTGTCTGCGAAACATGGCTAAACGCATCCCTCCCTGACTCCATCATCGCAGCAAGAAACTACCTTGTCTTCAGGTCCGACCGCGAAACCCGCAGAGGAGGCGGAGTAGCTATATTCTACAAAAAGACATTAAACCTAAAAAATATCCAAGTTGCACATGATCTCACCCTTCCTGAAACCATCGTCTGTGATCTGTCCCTAAATACCACACTTCGTTTCATACTTTGTTACAGAGCCCCAGACTACGACATCACACATGCGAACAAATTAACATCACTGCTAACGTGGGCAACCTCCTGCCCGTACCCCCTAATCTTTCTTGGAGACCTCAACCTACCTCTCATTAACTGGACCTTAAATGAATGCACAACTGAACCCATCCATTCAACCCTATACAATGCTGTTACCAATCTGGGACTCGACCAACTAGTAACGAACAATACTAGACTCAACAACTGCCTCGACCTCATTTTCTGCAATAGCAAAAGCGCAATTTATGGACTTCAAATAAAAGAACCCTTCTCCAACAGCGACCACAGCATGATAGACTTTAGCCTCAATCTACACCATTGCAAGAATCACATTAATAATGGGACACCCAAGTATAATTTTAAAAAAGCCAACTATGAACTCATAAACGCCGACCTCTCAACTCTTGACTGGCAAACTCTATTCTCTAACTGTAACACTGCTGATGACCTCTATAACATCTTCTTGCTCGAAGTCAAAAGAACTATCAGATTACACGTACCACTAATAACCACCATAACAAAGAAAAACAAACTACCCATATCAATAAGGAAGCTTCAATCAAAAAAAAAATCCCTCTGGCGAAAAAACAAAACAGGCTATGTAGCTAACTTCAAAAACCACTACAAAAATATATGCCACCAAATAAAGATGGAATGCTCCAACTACCACAGCAAACAAGAGGAAAACCTTCTGCGCACCAAATCTAACCGCGCCTTCTACAACTTCGTAAATAACAAACTCAAGGACTCGAGACCTCTCCCACCACTAAAAGGACCCAACAACAAAGAATGCTATGATGAAACAGTCAAAGCAAACCTCTGCAACACATTCTTTGGCTCAGTCTTTGTAAACAGCAATGGCTCATGTCCAAAATTCCCTAGTCGTACCACAAATACTCACAACAATTTAACACAAATAGACTTCACTGAATACAACGTTGAAAAAGCACTACGTGACCTAAAACCTTCTCTATCAATTGGACCAGATGGACTATGTGCACACTTCCTAAAAAAGATCTCCACAGCCATTGCCGAGCCACTACGCATAATCTTTGAAAAATCCTACAGGACCAGTTCCCTACCAAACCTATGGTCATTAGCCACGGTCATCCCCATCTTCAAAAAGGGAGATCCCAGTCTAGTAGAAAACTACCGACCAATCTCTCTATGCTGCGTCACATGCAGAGTCATGGAAACAATCATAAACCAATCCATTACCCTCCACCTAGAAACTAACAACCTACTTTCAAACAAACAATTCGGTTTCAGGAAAAAACTATCCTGCAATCTACAATTACTACACTGCAAAAACATATGGACCACAAAACTGGACCAGGGCAAAACAATAGACGCAGTTTACATAGACTTCTGTAAAGCCTTCGACTCAGTGGTTCACGATAAACTACTTCTGAAACTGAAATCCTACGGCATCTCTGGACCCCTACATGACTGGTTAACTGCATTCCTGTCAAACAGACAACAAATGGTCAAAATAGGGAGCGCCCTATCAAACCCCGTTCCTGTTAACAGCGGTGTACCCCAAGGCAGCGTACTAGGACCCACTCTCTTCATACTCTATATAAATTACCTTTGCGATCACATTACAAGCGACTGCGTTCTCTTCGCCGATGATGTAAAACTCTTCAACACCACCGACAACACTACTATCCTCCAAAAAGACCTAGACTTTGTGACAGAATGGTCTAACATCTGGCAACTCCAAATCTCAACCAACAAATGCTCTGTCCTACACATTGGCAAAAAAAATCAGAACATTAAATACAAGCTGAAAAATCAAGACCTTACAGACGACCCTCACTCTGTCAAAGACCTTGGAATACTCATATCAAATGACCTAAGTGCCAAAGCCCACTGCAACAACATCGCCAAAAAGGCTTCAAGAGTTGTTAACCTAATCTTACGTAGCTTCTTCTCCGGTAATATCACACTACTAACCAGAGCATACAAAACATTCGCCAGACCAATCCTTGAATACAGCAGATCTGTCTGGAACCCACACCGCGTATCGGACATAAATACATTAGAAAGTGTCCAGAGATACTTTACAAGAAGAGTCCTCCACTCCTCTACTCGCAACAGAATACCTTACGCAACCAGACTTGAAATCCTGGCCTTAGAAAGCTTAGAACTACGTCGCCTTCGGCACGACCTAAGCATAACTCATAAAATTATCTGCTACAATGTCCTTCCTGTCAATGACTACTTCAGCTTCAACCACAACAATACACGAGCACATAACAGATACAAACTCAAAGTGAACCGCTCCAAACTTGACTGTAGAAAATACGACTTTAGCAACAGAGTGGTAAATGCCTGGAACTCACTACCTGACTCTGTGGTTTCATCACCAAACCCCCAAAACTTTACCCTTAGACTGTCCACTGTTGACCTCACCCGATTCCTAAGAGGTCAGTAAGGGGCGTGCATAAGTGCACCAGTGTGCCTACCGTCCCTGTCCTAATGTTCCCGCTTATCAGTACCCATCTTATGTATACAAACAATGTTTTATCTATGTATATTACCAACATGTACTTGACAAAATAAACAAACAAATAAACAAACAAAAAAATCAAAGAAACAGTTGGTCCACTAAAGAGAGAAGACGGCAAAGAAGTAACAGACAACACCGACAAAGCAGAGCTACTGAACACATTCTTCGCATCAGTCTTCACACAAAAGGAAACTGCAGCTCAACTACCCAGCAACACAAATATAAAAAACAGATTTGAAGCAAGACTCAACCTAAGCAAAAATACAGTAAGAGATCACCTATCTGAACTTAACGAATACAAAGCACCAGGACCTGATGGATTACACCCCAGAGTCCTAAAAGAACTAGCAGAAGTCATTTCAGAACCACTGCACCACATCTTCCACAAATCCTGGAACACAGGGGAACTCCCCGAGGACTGGAAAAGAGCTGATGTGGTCCCCATCTACAAAAAAGGTAAAAAAACAGACCCAGGAAACTACAGACCAATCAGCCTAACATCAATACCTGGGAAAATACTGGAAAAAATAATTAAAAACCAGATCTCACATCATCTAGAAACAAACCAAGTAATAACCAACAGCCAACATGGATTTGTTAAGAACAAGTCATGCCAAACCAACCTCATTTCATTTTTCAACACTGTGACCAAATTAGTAGACCAGCGAAATGCAGTAGACATCATATACCTGGACTTCAGCAAAGCATTTGACAAAGTAGACCACAACCTACTTCTTCATAAGCTAGAAAAAAGCGGGATAGACAGCTACACAACCAGATGGATTAACAACTGGCTGACCAACCATACCCAGCGAATAGTCCTCAATGGCTCTAAGTCCACATGGAGAGAAGTAAGCAGTGGCGTACCACAAGGTTCCGTCCTAGGCCCAGTACTCTTTAATATCTTCATAAATGACCTAGATGAGGGAATAGCAGGAGAACTAACCAAATTTGCAGACGATACCAAGCTGGCGGGAGTAGCAAACACCCCAGAGGACAGACTCAAAATCCAGAGGGACCTTGACAGACTCGAACACTGGGCCCAAACCAATAAAATGAAATTTAACACGGAGAAAAGTAAAATTCTACACCTAGGTAAGAAGAATCAAAAATACACATACAAACTGGGTGAAACCACACTCAATAGCAGCGATTGCGAGAGGGATCTTGGAGTCTTGGTAGACAGCCAACTAAATATGAGCCAGCAGTGTGCAGCAGCAGCCAAAAAGGCCAACGCAGTCCTGAGCTGCATAAATAGAGGGATACAATCAAGGACCAGAGAGGTACTAGTACCACTCTATAAAGCCTTGGTCAGACCACACCTAGAGTACTGCATCCAGTTTTGGTCACCACACTACAAAAAAGACATTGAAACCCTAGAGAAAGTGCAGAAGAGAGCAACCAGGATGATAAAGGGTCTGGAAAATAAAACATACAAAGAGCTGTTGCAGGAACTGAGCTTGGCCAGCCTGGTGAAGAGAAGGACCAGGGGTGACATGATAGCAGTGTTCCAATACTTGAGGGGATGCCACAGAGAGGAGGGGGTCAGGCTGTTCTCTATGGCACCAGAAAGCCAAACAAGGAATAATGGATGGAAGCTGACCAAGGAGAGATTCAACCTGGAAGTGAGGAGAAACTTTCTGACGGTGAGAGCGATCAACCAGTGGAACAGCTTGCCAGCGGAGGTTGTGAGAGCCCCAACACTTGCAACCTTCAAGGGGAGACTGGACTGCCATCTGTCTCAAATGGTGTAGGAACTCCTGCTTGAGCAGGGGGTTGGACTAGATGACCTACAAGGTCCCTTCCAACTCTAATAATAAATCTAAATCTAATCCATCTGGTCCTGGTGATTTGAACTCATCTAGGGTGAACAGGTGCTCTCTTACCATTTTCTTGCCTACTTTAATTCATATTTCTGAGTTCTGTTTTTTATACTACTGGTTTTTAAAACAGTTTTGGACTTTTTTTTCCCTTTTGTGTAAAAACAGATGCGAAAAACAAGTTAAGCAGTTCTGCTATCTCCCTGCTGCTTTTCACCTTCTTGCTATTTTCTCCCATTAATGGACCAATTGTTTCCTTGACTTTTGAGCTTTTTTTGGGTTATTTTTTACTTTTGTCGCAAGTCATTTTGAGCATTAGCTTTCCTGACTTCATATCAGCGGTGGGTTGCTCCCGGTTCGGCCCAGTTCTGCGAACCGGTAGCGGTGGCGGTGGGAGGCTTCGCCCACCTGCCCGGGATGCTTCTGCATATGCGCAGATGCTTCTGCCCATGCGCAGAAGTGTTGCGTGCGCACGTAAGCGCGCACGAACCAGTAGCAACAGGATTTAGAACCCACTACTGCTTCATATCTTTGCAGGCTTGGGCTATTTGCTGATTTTCTGTCTTAGTTATGTGCCCCTCTTTCCACTTTTTATACTTGTCCTTTTTGTCTTTCAATTTATTAGAGAGTTCTTTGTGCAGCCATGCTGGTTTCTTTTGAGAGCTGTTATTTTTATTCTTCATTAGAATTGTGCTAGACTGGGCTTTTATAATCTCACTTTTCAAATATCTATGGAGATTCTCAGTCATCCGGGTCATAGTTGTCCCAAAGGTGCTTTTTCAAGAGGCAACTGGACTTTCTGTTTTTTTTCCTTTGAAGACCTTTCGCTTCTCATCCAAGAAGCTTCTTCAGCTCTGACTGGATGGTGGGGAATGGAAGGATTTATACTCCTTGAAGACAGCTGGTCATTTGCATTCTTTTAGAGAGTCACTGAGGCCACCTGGAGGTTTATCTGTGTCATCAGGGTCACCTGAGTAGTGCAAAAGGGTGTGGAGCCTTCTTGGAACTGTTGAAAGGACTGTGTTGTAGACTGGAGATAAATGATGTCATATCCCTCCCCCTCTGTTGAGAGATGGAATGACAACATTGCAGGAATATTGGAAAAGCTCAGGAGGATCATCAGCCAACACAACATACATGCACACTTCAAACCCAAGAATACACTAAAGCAGAAGCTTGTCTACCCCAAGGATAAAACACCCAGACACAAACTGAGCAACATGGTATATGCAGTACAATGCAGTGAGCCATGTGCAGATCTGTTCATTGGGGAAGCAAAACAACCACTTCATAAACACATGGCACAACACAGGAGAACAAACCCATCAGGACAAGATTCAGCAGTCCATCTGCATTTAAAAGACAAAGGCCGCTCTTTCAAAGACAGCAAAGTCCACATTTTGGACAGAGACGACTCCTGGTTTGAAAGAGGGGCCAAAGAGGCCATCTATGTCAAAATTGAACAGCCCTCTCTCAACAGAGGGGGAGGGATACAACATCATCTATCTCCAGTCTACAACATAGTCCTTTCAACAGTTCCAAGAAGGCTCCACACCCATTTGGATGACTCAAGTGACCCTGATGACACAGATAAACCTGCAGGTGGCCTCAACAACTCTCTAAAAGAATGCAAATGACCAGCTGTCTGCAAGGAGTACAAATCCTTTGATTCCCCACCATCCAGTCAGAGCTGAAGAAGCTTCTTGGATGAGAAGTGAAATGTCTTCAAAGAAAAACCAGAAAGTGCAGAAAAAAGCACCTTTGGGCTCACTTTTCAAAATTTCCCAAGCTTCTTGGGTTGTTTTCCCCTTGAGGATTCTCATCCATGGAATCCTTCCCAAGCTCTCTCTAAGTTTATTGAAATCAGCTCTCTTAAAGTCCAAGACTCTAGTTTGACTTTGTTCTATTGCTTGTGTATGCATAATGTTGAATTCCAATATTGCATGATCACTCCCTCCCAAGGTTCCTGTAGCTTCAACACCTTCTATCATTTCATCACTGTTAGTGAGAATTAAGTCCAATATGGCTGATTCCCTTGTTCCGTTCTCTACTTTTTGGGAGACAAAGTTGTCTGCTAGGTTTGTCAGGAACCTGTTTGATCTTCCACTTCGTGCAGAGTTTGTCTCCCAGTTGATGTTGGGATAGTTAAAGTCCCCCATTACTATTGTGATGTGCTTCCTACATACCTTAGTTAACTGACTAGCAAAAAGTTCATCTATTTCCTCTATTTGGTTGGGTGGCCTATAGTATACACCTATGGCAATGTAATTTTTCCCCCTTTTATATTGACCCAAATGCATTCAAGGCGGTTTTCATCATTGTTCTGCTGTATTCTGTAAGAATCTCTACAACTTTACCTAAGAAATATTTTGAGCTGTCAGAAAGTTTTCTCTAAAAACAGGAAATATTTCCTGGATATTACTTACCTGTATAGGTTAAATAGATAATGCTCAGGAATACAACTGCAGCAGCCAATGATATACCTAAGGAGCCGAGGTGGCGCAGCGGTTAGAGGCAGTACTGCAGGTCACTTTAGCTGACTGTGATCCGCAGGTCAGCGGTTCAAATCTCACCGGCTCAAGGTTGACTCAGCCTTCCATCCTTCCGAGGTAGGTAAAATGAGGACCCAGATTGTTGGGGGCAGTATAAAAATACATTGCTTACTGGTGTAAACCGCTTAGAGAGTGCTTGCACTGTGAGGCGGTATATAAATCTGACAAAATAAATAAATAAATAAATAAGAAGAATAACGCCTGAAATTCTTGCTTTGTTAGTCTTTCTCTCAAATACAGCAGGAAAGCATAGGCTTGCAAAAGAGCAAACACACCTGTTAAAATGAATAGAAACAGTTCTCCTTTGTTTAAGAAACAGTCCTTGCTGTAAACAAATACTAATTTTAAGTAATTTTGTTCATTTCATACATATTTCGTTTACTTATTCTATGTATTTACAGATACATGGATTTCTATGTATGCTGTCATATGTATGATCATTTTATTTAAAATTTATTTGCCTGATGTACATATGTTCGTACTCTATGATATCCTTTTAATCTTTCTGTAGCTGTTATTTTTTCCCTATTGGATGTTCATTTTTTATTATTACTCAATTCATGTGTTGATTCATTTTTATTTTTATTCTTAATTTTACTTTTTCAGTTACTTATTTCCATGCAGTATGTTGAAATGAATCTGAAAAAGCCTAATTAAAATGCCTTTGGGCCAAATTACAGCCCTGAATTATAATAATAGAAACATCAAATTGTGAATCATTTCTACAATATTAACAAGAAATATTAACAATGTTTATGCTCATAAACTTGTTTATATGGATAACATGTATTTTGGAAAGTTTTCCCTCGAATTAAAGAATGACACACAAATTAAGCAATTGAGTCAGGAATTTTGGTCCTAAATTGCTGTGGTTGTTAAGTGAGACACCCACATGACTGCCTTGTTCAATAACCACAATCCCAGATCATCCTGTTGTGGTTGTCAAGAAAGTTATTCTTTCTCGAGGATGCCAGTGAAGTTCCTGGTCCTGGTCACTCTTGAGGAAGACTGCCTTTGCTAGCATTCTAGCTGAGACTTGCATGGGCTGGGTGAGCCTGCCAGCAGATGCAGGGAAAGGGAAAGGTAAGTGGACTCCAGTGTGGTGGGGCAAGGAGAAGGCCAGGTCTCTCAGGAGTGGTGAGGGGAGGGAGGAGGCCTGGGTGTTGCTAGGCCTAGCTAGCTGAGGCCTTCCAGGTTTGGTGGGGCACGGAGAATGCCAGGTGAGGGGGGGAGTTGCAGTGCTCCCGAAATTGTAAGGGTGGGCACGCTGCCAAGCACCCAAATTTTGATCCTGTGACCACAGGGGCACTGCAATGGTTGGAACATTGGGAAGGTGTTTTAAGTCCCTTCATTCAGTGTTGTTGTAATTTCAAACGGTCACTGAAAAATTAGTTGTGGCCTACTGTAGGAAGTTAGCACCCACCCCTCTCCTAGAGGAATGAACTATCCTGGGAAATATTAAAAAGGCAGAATATTATTCTATATTTCCCTGGAAACATGCTTTTAGACAGGAAAAGACTCACTTTTAGTAGCCCCCACTTTTGTCAATGGGCCTTTAAGGACTGGGCCCAGCTCACTCATTCCCCCCCACCTTTGTCAATGTGCCTGGACCAGTCTATTCTACATAACAAAGATATACTTCTAATACAGCCATATTAGGAATTGCCCAAAGCAGGTGCCTGCTGGTGTACTGGGGGGGGGGGTGTTTGCAAACCCCCCAGGGAGCCAGCTCAGTCCCCTTGGCCGGCGGCGACAGAAGGCGACTCTTAATGTCGTCCTAGCCACAGCGGCCACAACGACAGGATGAATTGGCAGATTGAAGTCAGCTGGGAAGAGAAATTCAAGTATACGTGCTGGAGAGTGTGAAGTAAACGGAGGCTGGTGAGTGATATTGCTGACATAAACTATTAAAAAGAACTGTTTCAATTTTAAAACGGAAACAAAAGGACCGGAAATCAGAAAGCGGCTGCTTGATATATGGAAAAAATAGAGGAAAAAAGTTAAATGGAACTACAAACAATGCCCAACTTTTAAGATTTTCAATTTGGTTATTAAAGACTTGGAGGAGACTAGAAATTGTAAAGATAAATTTGGTAAAATATTTGAAAGTAAAGCTGATTAAAAATACGGAAGAAGACATAAAGAAATGGCAAATCTAGGAGAGTGGGGAGAGTGCCATCTATGACTTGGAGGAATTATTGTAGTGACTGAATACCAAGGAGGACTTCCAGACAGCTGGTGACCTTGTGCAGAGAAAATATTTTTGAAAGCTTTAGATTTAGATTTTAGATTTAGATTTATTATTAGAGTTGGAAGGGACCTTGTAGGTCATCTAGTCCAACCCCCTGCTCAAGCAGGAGTTCCTACACCATTTGAGACAGATGGCAGTCCAGTCTCCTCTTGAAGGTCGCAAGTGTTGGGGCTCTCACAACCTCCGCTGGCAAGCTGTTCCACTGGTTGATCGCTCTCACCGTCAGAAAGTTTCTCCTCACTTCCAGGTTGAATCTCTCCTTGGTCAGCTTCCATCCATTATTCCTTGTTTGGCTTTCTGGTGCCATAGAGAACAGCCTGACCCCCTCCTCTCTGTGGCATCCCCTCAAGTATTGGAACACTGCTATCATGTCACCCCTGGTCCTTCTCTTCGCCAGACTGGCCAAGCTCAGTTCCTGCAACAGCTCTTTGTATGTTTTATTTTCCAGACCCTTTATCATCCTGGTTGCTCTCTTCTGCACTTTCTCTAGGGTTTCAATGTCTTTTTTGTAGTGTGGTGACCAAAACTGGATGCAGTACTCTAGGTGTGGTCTGACCAAGGCTTTATAGAGTGGTACTAGTACCTCTCTGGTCCTTGATTGTATCCCTCTATTTATGCAGCTCAGGACTGTGTTGGCCTTTTTGGCTGCTGCTGCACACTGCTGGCTCATATTTAGTTGGCTGTCTACCAAGACTCCAAGATCCCTCTCGCAATCGCTGCTATTGAGTGTGGTTTCACCCAGTTTGTATGTGTATTTTTGATTCTTCTTACCTAGGTGTAGAATTTTACTTTTCTCCGTGTTAAATTTCATTTTATTGGTTTGGGCCCAGTGTTCGAGTCTGTCGAGGTCCCTCTGGATTTTGAGTCTGTCCTCTGGGGTGTTTGCTACTCCTGCCAGCTTGGTATCATCTGCAAATTTGGTTAGTTCTCCTGCTATTCCCTCATCTAGGTCATTTATGAAGATATTAAAGAGTACTGGGCCTAGGACGGAACCTTGTGGTATGCCACTGCTTACTTCTCTCCATGTGGACTTAGAGCCATTGAGGACTACTCGTTGGGTACGGTTGGTCAGCCAGTTGTTAATCCATCTGGTTGTGTAGCTGTCTATCCCGCTTTTTTCTAGCTTATGAAGAAGTAGGTTGTGGTCTACTTTGTCAAATGCTTTGCTGAAGTCCAGGTATATGATGTCTACTGCATTTCGCTGGTCTACTAATTTGGTCACAGTGTTGAAAAATGAAATGAGGTTGGTTTGGCATGACTTGTTCTTAACAAATCCGTGTTGGCTGTTGGTTATTACTTGGTTTGTTTCTAGATGATGTGAGATCTGGTTTTTAATTATTTTTTTCAGTATTTTCCCAAGTATTGATGTTAGGCTGATTGGTCTGTAGTTTCCTGGGTCTGTTTTTTTACCTTTTTTGTAGATGGGGACCACATCAGCTCTTTTCCAGTCCTCGGGGAGTTCCCCTGTGTTCCAGGATTTGTGGAAGATGTGGTGCAGTGGTTCTGAAATGACTTCTGCTAGTTCTTTTAGGACTCTGGGGTGTAATCCATCAGGTCCTGGTGCTTTGTATTCGTTAAGTTCAGATAGGTGATCTCTTACTGTATTTTTGCTTAGGTTGAGTCTTGCTTCAAATCTGTTTTTTATATTTGTGTTGCTGGGTAGTTGAGCTGCAGTTTCCTTTTGTGTGAAGACTGATGCGAAGAATGTGTTCAGTAGCTCTGCTTTGTCAGTGTTGTCTGTTACTTCTTTGCCGTCTTCTCTCTTTAGTGGACCAACTGTTTCTTTGATTTTTTTCTTGTTGTTTATGTGTTGGAAGAAGCTTTTTTTGTTGTCTTTGACTTTTGTTGCAAGTCTTTGTTCATTCTGGGCCTTTGCTGTCCTGATTTTTTCTTTACAGATTCTGGCTGTCTGTTGGTACTCTGCCTTGGTTATGTGCCCATCTTTCCATTTTTTGTATTTATCTTTTTTTTCATTCAGTTTATCGGTGAGGTCTTTGTTTAGCCATGCTGGTTTCCTTTTGGATTTCTTGTTTTTCTTCCTCATCGGTATTGTGGTGTTCTGGGCTTTTAAGATCATGTTTTTTAGGATCTCCCAGGCTTCTTGAGTTGTTTTACCCTTTAGTACTTTCATCCAAGGGAACTTCCCCAAGTTTTCTCTGAGTTTATTGAAGTCGGCTTTTTTAAAGTCTGGGATATAGGTGTTGTTATGTTCAGTTATTTGTGTTTGCTTTATGGTGAATTTTAGTATTACGTGGTCACTCTCGCCAAGTGTTCCTGCAGCTTCAACTCCTTCTATTGTTTCTTCTCTGTTTGTAAGTATTAAATCCAGTATGGCTGCCCCTCTAGTTCCCTCCTCCACTTTTTGGACAATGAAGTTGTCAGCTAGGCTGGTTAGGAATCTGTTAGATTTCTCACTTGGTGCTGAGTTGGTTTTCCAGTTGATATCCGGGTAGTTGAAGTCTCCCATTATTACAATGTTGTTTTTCTTGCGTATGTTCTTTAGCTGGTTGGTAAAAAGGGTGTCCATTGTTTCTGTTTGGTTTGGTGGTCTGTAGTATACTCCTATTGTTGTGTCGTTCTTTTTTTCTTTTATGTTGACCCATATGCATTCTAATGGGTTTTCTTCCTTGGTTACTTGTAGCTCTGTAGCTACATAGTGGTCCTTTATATACAGTGCAACTCCACCTCCTTTTTTATGTGATCTGGTTTTTTTGAAGAGTTTGTATCCTTTTATCTGTGTGTTCCAATCGTGTGATTCATCCCACCAAGTTTCTGTTATTCCGACTATGTCATGTGTACCTTCGTGCATTAATATTTCAAGTTCACCTTGTTTATTCCCTAGGCTTTGTGCATTTGTGTAGAGGCATTTGAGTTCTTTGTGCCTGGTTGTGGGTGTTCTTTCTTTGTCTCTTATTTGTCGTTTGAGTTTGTTTTCTTCCCCATCCCTTTTTGGTTCATTGTTTGTTTTGTTTGCTTGGGGTCCATGCTTGGAGTTGGACCCCGGGGGTCCTGTAGATTGGTCACCCTCCCCTCGCGATTTTAGTTTAAAGCCCTCCTGACAAGTTGGGCCAGTCTTTTTCCGAGGACATTCTTCCCAGTCTTTGTGAGATGTAACCCGTCCCTTGCCAAAAGTCCATCTTGGAGGTAGTGCAGTCCGTGGTCTAGGAATCCAAAGTTTTTTTGGCGACACCAACCCTTTAGCCAGTGGTTTACTTGTAGGATTCTTTGTTCCCTTGCTGGGTGTTGTCCTCTTGTTGGTAGTATGGATGAGAAGACTACTTGCGCACCTAGGTTTTTGACGTTCTTGCCTAGTTGCTCATAGTCGTTCTGTATTGTTTTCAAGTTCTTTTTTGTGTCATTTGTTCCTACATGGAGTAATAGTAGGGGGTAATAGTCTGTGGGTTTTATTATTTTGGTTACTTTCTCTGTGAAACCTCAAAACAGTAAGCAGTTTGTTCCTGAATACAAGGGAATATTTTACTGGAAGAAAAGGCTGTGGAATATAATCATTATTAACAGCTGGAAGGATTACAAAACTTGGTGATCTGTGTTTTGCTTTGCTGACAAGGAGGCAGGTGATTAAAGATTGTTGGAAACTTTGAAGAATTGCACCCTGGTGAAAGCAGATTTTCGTTAAGAGTTGGGGTTTATATATAAGATCTTGGACTTGAGAATTATTACTTTGAAAATATGGGGGAAATTGACAATAAAGAAATGATTGAATTTTTTAAAGACTTGTTTAAAGACTTAAGAAGAAACTTTGGACTTGATGTAAAGGAGAAAGAGAAAAGTAATCTACAAGAAGGAGAAAAAATGGAAAAGATAGAGGAAGCAGAACAGATTAATGAACTTATTGAAATATATAATGACCAAAAGGAAAAAACTATTGAAAATGAAATACAGATTGAGGATTATACTGCTATTCAATACAACTATACTGAGATTTCTTGTTTGAATGATCTTACAGAAATGAAGGGAAAGAAGGAAGAAAATGAATTGGTTGATGACTTTATTGATTACAAGGACTATAGTGGGATTCATAATGATAAAAGAGATAAAAATATTGAGATTGTATGGATTGATGTTTATATGGAAGTTCATAATGATTACCCTGAGATATGTGGTGATGGGGGGAAAATAAAAAGGAGAATTAGGGAGAAAAAATTGAGAGGATTTGAAGTTAGATATACACAGACAATGTACTTAAAAACAAAAAAAAGAGTTTGGGGATGGAGAAGTTGTTGGTACAGGAACAAAAAGAGAAAGAGAAAGAAGAAGTTAAGGGAATGGAGATGGATAAAATGTAAAATTAAAAAGGTAACAATTGAGAAGTTAGGAGAAAATAGATAAATTGGTGTTGGAAAGTTATTAAAATGTTTTTTTTCTTTGCAGAATTACTGTATTAGGTTCCATTAAAACAAGAATAGTTATTATTTATAGATATAGATATAGATATAGATATAGATATAGATATAGATATAGATATAGATATAGATATAGATATAGATCAGTGATGGTGAACCTTTTTTTCCTCGGGTGCCGAAATAGTGCGCGTGCACGCTTTTGCACGTGCGTGCGTGCCCACACCCATAAGTCAAAGCCCCTCACTTGCCCCACCCCCTGCACATGCATGTGTGACCCCCCCACTCCCCCATTTTCCGACTTCCAGTTGGCCTGGTGAGCCCATTTTTCACCCTCCCCAGGCTCCAGAGGCTTTCTTGGAGCTTGGGGAGGGCAAAAACACTCCCCCCGACACCCTGGAGGCCCTCTGGAGGCCAAAATCGCCCTTCCAGAGCCTCCATGTGAGCCAAAAATTGGCTGGCGGGCACGCACATGCGCACTGGAGCCAAGCTAGGGTAACGGCTCGCGTGCCGGCAGATATGGCTCTGCGTGCCACCTGTGGCACCCGTGCCATAGGTTCGCCATCACTGATATAGATATAGATATAGATATAGATATAGATATAGATATAGATATAGATATAGATATAGATATAGATATAGATATAGATATAGATATAGATATAGATATAGATATAATAGTTATTATTTATAGATATGAGACTTGCTTAAAATAAAAGATATGGTTGAATAGATAATGAAGTTTTGAGAAAGTTACGAAGATATGATCAATAATTGCTTTGATGCAGAAGACAAGAAACTAGAGAGAATAGAAATGGATTTGATATTAAAAATAAAAGGTATATCATGCTTGTTTTCTTTTTTCTTTTTTCTTTTCATTTATTTCTTTTTTTAATTTTTAAATTTTATTTTTTTATTTTTTTACTATTTTATTTTTTTTTCTGTATATGAGACTGGTTTGAATGTAAAATTTTGGAAAAGTTACTATGATGAGATTTGTATAACTAATTGATCTGAAATAAGGTGAAAAGAATTTTGATGAATAATTTGGAAACTGTAATTAACATGATCATGAGACTTTAAGATAAATTACACAATTGAAATACGGATTCTATGGGGCAATTAATAACGATGAGATAGGGGGAAAAATGAGGATTTTGAGCTTAAAGAAGGGGAGTAAGCACCACGGCTTATAATTAAGAAGCAGGAGGAATGATAACTTTTTTGGGAAGTTAAATTAATAGCAATCAAATTTGGAGTGAAAATTTAAAATTAAATAGAGGAGATCCCAGCTGACAAAACTAGGTTTTCTGGAGGTAATATTGAGTTAGCAGCATATATCTAGAATAAAATATTATATACAAAGAAATGACATAATAATAATAAATTTTTTTTAGATATCAGCAGTCTGTTAAATGTAAGATGAATTAGTACAAAGAGTACTCAGGGAAGGCAAAGAGGGTGAAAGAGGAAGTAGAAGGAGGAGGAAGAGAGTAGGAGGAGAAGATGGAGATAGAGAGAGGGGAGTATAACAGAAGGAAGTAGACCAGACTGATGATTGATGATGTAAGTGTTGAACAAGTTATTGATTTTTGAATGATTGATTACAATGTAGAACTATGTATTTTATTGTGATATTTTGAGATATATGTGTATTGAGTTGTATATGACGTTGTGGAGGGGGGAAAATTATTTTTTAAAAAAAGGAATTGCCCAAAGCCCTTTCATTATACCACATGGGACTGGGAAGATTACATCAGCCGAGCCTGGGACTCAGGACAGCCCACAAGAGTTGCCCCAGCATGCCCCTGGGAGTCTGACAGCCAATGGGATACATTTCTGCACAGGAACAGGAAACTAGGAGGTGGGGCCCAACAGAGGTCATAAAACCAGGAGACTCAGCATCTTTTCTTCCCTTTTCTCTTCACCCACATCTGGAAGCATGTGATCCACCTTTTCTGTTCAGGAGCTCATGCGATGTGCTCCTGCCCACCATTAAAACCTTCTTTCCAAGCAACTTCCATGAATCCAGTGTCTTTTTCCCCACTTGGAACTGAACCCAGAAGGATATTCCTTACAACAATACCTATAGTCCATCTAGCCTAGCATTCTACATCACTCATTAGCCAACCAGATGCATCCAGGAAACTCAGAAAGACTGACAGAAGGGTAAGGTCTTCTTTCAGTGTTGCTCTGTGGTATCTGGTATTTTAGGCATATTATCTGATTTTTTATATCGTCCTTACGTTTTGTAGCCATTGGTGGCCTGATCCTCCATGCATATGCCCCATCTCCCTTCTTCTAAACTGATAGCCATCACTATATCAATGGCAGTAAATTACATAGTCATTATTCATTTAGATTTATATTTGACTTTCTCTCTGGGAGCTCAAGGCAGCTTACACGGGAACCTCTGTTCATTTTATCTCTACAAAAACCATGTGGGGTAAAGTTCTGTGAATGTCTGTGAATGTCCTAGAGCAGGGGTGTCAAACTCACATCATCACGGTGGTGTCACGTGACGTATCGGGACTTTCCCCCCTTCGCTAAACCGGGCATGGGCGTGGCCAGCGCGTGACGCATCCGGCCCGCAGGCCGCAAGTTTGACAGCCCTGTCCTAGAGTGTCCTAAACTCTGTGAATGTCGTACAGTGGCCCAGCCAGAGCCCTGACTTGAACCCTATTAAACATCTCTGGAGGGAGCTGAAAATGGCTGTCCACCGATGGTCACCATCCAACCTGACTGAGCTTCAGAGGATTTGCAAGGAAGAATGGCAGAAAATCCCCCAATCCAGGTGTGCAAAGCTTGTTGTGTCATACCCAAAAAGACTCGAGGCTGTGATTGCTGCCAAAGGTGCTTCAACAAAGTACTGAGTGAAGGGTCTGAATACTTATACTAATGTGATATTTCAGTTTTTTCTTTTTAATAAATTTACAGACATTTCTAAAATTCTGTTTTCACTTTGTCATTATGGGATACTGAGTGTAGATTAATGAGGAAAAAATGAATTCCAACAACTATAGAATCAGTCTGGAGCATAACAAAATTGACTAAAGTGAAGGGAGTCTGAATATTTTCTGAATGCACTGTATTCTTTTATCCTGCTAAGTTTGTTTAGCAACCTTTGAAGAGTGCTTTTGCATATTTTGACTTTCAGAATAACTATTGATAACCATATATATATATATATATATATATATATATATATATATATATATATATATATATATATATATATATATATGTCATCAACAAGGTTAGTCAATGACTACATACACTCAGCACAGGAGGTCCCATTACTGGGAAAATGTGTGCCACATTTAAGAGGACTAAAAGTAAAATATATCTGACTACAGGTAGGCCTCAAGTTACAACCATTCATTCAGCAGCTGTTTAAAGCTACAACATTACTGAACAAAGGGACTTACAACCAACACTTGAAGTTCCGGCCCTTGCAACGCTCCCATGGTCACATGAACAAAATCTGGGCAGTTCACAACCAGCTTGCAGTTATGCCCAATTGCAATCTCCTGTGGTTATGTGATCACCATTTGCAACATTCCCTGCCTGCTTCCCACAAGCAAAGTCAATGGGAAGGCGGCAATGAGGATTGCAAGTCATTTGGGTGAATCCACCACCCCCGCCTTTCTTCACTTGCATGCACTGTGCTGTCCTTCCCTTCTTCTCTCACACACACCCTGTGCCCTCTTTGCCTGGCCTTCCTGTGATCGCACCCACCCCACATCTTCCACGTCCTCCCTGCAATTGCACACATGCACTTTACACCCTCTTTCCATGACCTCCCTGTGATTTCACACATGCATGCACCTCGTGACCTCCTTCCCCAGCCTTCCTGGTCTTGCGCTGCACCACAGCATCCTTCTCTCCCAACTCACGTGTGGCTTCCCCCATCTCAACGTGGCACCTTCATGCTGATTACCTGGGACTCCCTCTACTTTTCACTTAACAACCTGTGCAACTTGGGTTATGGCAACAACTGGGACTACCTGCACTGCAGTAGCTAAGCGATGCAGTCACCTGACATCGTGCTTTATGACCACATTGCTTATGGCAATCCCAGTCCCAATTACAGCCATAACTCCAGGACTACCTGTAAATATCTATAGTGGCTAGGCAAAATTGTTCAGTTATGCTAACTAAGAACTTTCATGTTACAAGGTTTATTTTATTTTTATTTGATTTACATCCCACCTTTCTTTCAGAACTTCAAGGCAGCATATATACCAACACAAACAGAGATAGAGTAAGAGATGAAATTATTCTTTTTACTGCTATAAACAAAATCAAGAATCTACTTCTTTAGATTTTCTTTCTTTTCTACACTTTCGTTTTTTTTTCTTTTGTTCCTTCTTTTCTTTATTCTAAATAATTTCTGTTAGCTTTTCTCTTTATTAAAATCTTAATAAAGTTATATTTTAAAAAAGGAAATTATAACTTCATAGTGCATATTTTCAATACATTGTTTTTTCTTACCTGCAGCTGCCATGTGCTCACTTGTCCTAATCGGCTGAAATCCAACAAAAGGTATCTGCATGGATAATATTAACCCAACAACATAGAAAGTGCTATATGCTGTGAATGAAAAAAACCAAGTGTCAAATTACTATTTCAAATGTTAACCATTTTTAAAATGGTATATTCATAGCTTCAGGATTTGTAGGAAAATTTGAAGGCCAATTTAGATTTTACAACACATATTGTCTGACATGTTGGAAGCTATCAAAGTAACAGATATAGAATGTAAAACAATTATTACAGGTACAGCTTCCCAAATAATGTTTACTTGTATGGCCCATTCATACAGAGATACCTATATCAGAAAGAATTTAAGCCTCAAAAGATGAAACAGATTCCCGCAATTGTATACCATAATCAGCCTGTTATCAACCATGGTGTTCAGACAGATAAATATACACACACATTTATATACATAATGTGTGTAGGTGTGTGTATATTATGTATGTATGTATGTATGTATGTATGTATGTATGTATGTATGTATGTATGTATGTAAATGTGGCAATGTGTGAAAAGCTGGCATTGTATAGAATGCCTAGGAAAGCTATAGAATGTGTGACATTTTTAGGCAAAGTATGAAACGTCTGTGTTATTTTAATATGCTATGTACTTTCCCTAGGCATTATATATAATACCTAGGCATTACACAGAATGACAAGAACTATTTAGGCAAAGTATGAAAAGAGAGTCATGAAAAGACGTATATGAAAATGAAAGAAGATATGCAAAATAAAGTAGAGGACTTTCTTACTTTAAAAAAAAGAGAGAGAAAAAGACCAGTATTGACCTACTTGTTGCAACAAAAAGACTAGAACAGCATTTTAGCAAGAGTATTTTATACTTTGCTGGTTTGCCTTTTGGCATTGCACAGAATGCCTAGGAAATGTGTGAAATATTAAGCATTCTATAGATTCCCTAGGCATTCTATAAAATGCCTAATTTCACACATTAACAGTGACATATATATGAATTACATTATATTCCTGAAATGCCTACAATGTACTGTATAATAACAGTTATTTAATGCCCCATTTGTGCAGTGGATGTAAATAATTCTTAACTACACAAAAACAATTTGTAGGATGCAATGTTGATTGGAAAGACAGTTTACTTTAAAGTCTGTACTTCTCTGCCGCTGCTCCCTGCCACAAGGAGGCAGGACCTATTAGACCAGTGATTTAATTTAATTTAATTTAATGGATTTGTATGCCGCCCAACTCCCTAGGGACTCTGGGCGGCTCACAACATATTCGGATCCATTTCGACAATACAGTGCAATAAAATACAATAGTTAAAAAACATATAACATATAAAAATTAAAAGAGTATCGTCACGCTTTCACCCCGCCTGCCGGAAGAGCCAAGTTTTTATTGCTTTCCGGAAGGCCAGCAGGGTGGGGATAGTCCTGATCTCCAGGGGGAGCTGGTTCCACAGGGAGGGAGCTCCCACAGAGAAGGCCCTCCCCCTCGGCCCCGCCAACCGACATTGTTTGGTCGACGGGACCTGGAGGAGGCCGACTCTGTGGGCCCTAACCGGTCGTAGGGAGGTATGCGGCAGGATGCGGTCCCGAAGGTAACCTGGCCCTGAGCCATGTAGGGCTTTAAAGGTAACGACCAACACCTTGAATTGGATCCGGAGACTAATGGGCAACCAATGCAGCTGGCGGTGAATTGGTGTTACGTGGGTGCATCTAGGAGCACCCACCACAGCTCGCGCAGCTGCATTTTGCACCAGTTGCAGTCGCCGGACACTCTTCAAGGGTAGCCCCATGTAGAGCGCATTGCAGTAATCCAGCCGTGAGGTGATGAGGGCATGAGTGACTGTGAGAAGTGCCTCCCTCTCCAAGTAGGGTCGCAATTGGTGCACAAGACGTACTTGTGCAAAGGTCCCCCTAGCCACAGCTGAAAGATGTTGTTCCAATTTAAGCTGTGGATCTAGTGATGGCGAACCTGTGGCACGCGGAGCCATATCGGAGGGCACGCGAGGCGTTGCCCTGTCAGCTGCATGGCAAACCGGAAGTTCGGAAAAACGCACTTCCGTTTTGCCGTTGTGCTGTTTTTCGCACTCCGGAGGGTTCAGGGAAGCTTCCTGAAGCCCCGGAATGCAAAAAACGACGAAACGGGCAAACCGGAAGTTCGGAAAACGCACTTCCGGTTTGCCATTGGGCTGTTTTTAGCACTCCGGGGGGTTCAGGGAAGCTTCCTGAAGCCTCGGAATGCAAAAAACGAAACAGACAAACCGTAAGTGCGTTTTCCGAACTTCCGGTTTGCCCGTTTCGTCGTTTTTTACCGCCCCAGGCTTCGGTAAGGCCTTTGCGTGTGTGTGCACATGCGCAGGGGGCAGCATGGGGGGGTTGTGCGCATGTGTGGGGGGGAGGGAATGGGTGTGGGCACGTGCGCGCGCTAGCGCGCACACCCCCCCCCTTTTGGCACGCGCACCAAAAAAGGTTCGCCATCACTGTATTAGACTGATCCATCTCGGCAACTGATAGACCTGCAAGGGTTCAGAGGGAGCTGGGAGTTGTTCCTGAGGGTTTGCTACATGATCTGACAGAGACCTTAGTTGTTGCTTGAATTGAGAGGGTGGCTGTGTCCTTGGATTGGATTGTGCCCATGAGACCTCTCCCTTCCCATGGATCCTGTTGCAGCCAACAAATCAAATTGGAGAAAAGACATCTAGAGTGCTGCTGGTCAACGAAGGACCAAATTAATGAAACATGGCTAAGAGCTGCTATTAAGGCCTACCTTGTAGAGGTAAGGGTGGCAAAATAACACTTCTCCTTCGTGTCCAAGGTTGCTGTCTGGCAGCCTTGTTTTGGGTGACCTGAGCCCTTCTGGCTGGGCAGAAGAATTTTTGGAATATCTGTCAGACAAAATCACTGGAACATGTTCCCAGTTAGATGGCCTTGGTACAGGTCCAGTGGAGATTCTTAGGGCACAGTCTTGCCCTGTTATCTGGGAACAGTTTGAACCAGTTCGGCCTGATTAAGTGGACAGGGTTCTTATGACTGTGAGCTTGGCTACTTGCTCCTTAGATCCATGCCACTCCTGGTTGGCTAAGGCTACCTGGGAGGGACATGTGACTGGGTTCTGGTGGTGGTTAATTCATCCTTGAGAGAGGGAGTGGTTCCTTCATCCCTTAAAAGAGACATTGGTTTGCCCCCTCCTCAAGAAGTCATCACTGGATCCCACCATACCCGACAATTTTCATCCAGTGTCTAACCTCCATTTTAAAAGGAAAGTTGTGGAGAAGGTGGTTGTGCAGCAGGTTCAGAGGACCCTGGATGAAGAGGATTATCTGGACCCCTTTCAGTCAGGATTCAGGCCTGGACATGGGATGGAAATGTCATTGGTTGTGCTTCTGGATGATCTCTGGCAGGAGTGGAATGGGGGTAGTGCATCCATGCTGTCTCTAGTTGTTCTCCATAGTAGGTGTAGCTAGCCTCCAAGGATGGATTAAGACATCACTTCTAGCCAATCGGAACTGAGCCTGACAACAAAGGTATAAATAGCATCCCTTAGTCCACCGTTGTGGGAGGAGTTTGGGCCTGTTTCTCCTGATGATGTGGACAGAGCCGTGGGGGCGATGGGGGCCTCCACCTGTTTATTGGACCCGTGCCCCTCCTGGTTGGTCTCGGCCAGCAGGGAGGTGACACGCGGCTGGATCCGGGCGGTGGTCATCGCTTCTTTGGGGGAGGGATCCGTACCGCAGTCGTTAAAAACTGCGGTGGTGAGACCCCTCCTGAAGAAGCCTTCCCTGGATCCAGCTGATTTGAAGAACTATCGTCCGGTCTCCAACTTACCTTTTTTAGGGAAAGTTGTGGAGAAGGTGGTGGCTACTCAACTTCTGCGTCTTCTGGATGAAACAGAACATCTAGATGCCTATCAGTCGAGTTTCAGGCGCGGGTACAGTACAGAAACTGCCTTGGTCGCTCTGATAGATGATCTCTGGTGGGCCCGGGATGGGGGAAATTCCTCTATCCTGGTGCTACTTGACCTCTCAGCGGCTTTCGATACCATCGACCATGGTATCCTTCTGCATCGTCTCGGTGAGTTGGGAGTGGGAGGCACCGTTTTACGGTGGTTCTCCTCTTATCTCGCCGATAGGATGCAGTCGGTGTTAACAGGAGGGCAGAGATCCTCCCCTAGGCCCCTGTTATGCGGGGTGCCTCAGGGGTCGGTTCTCTCGCCCATCCTATTTAACATTTACATGAAACCGCTGGGTGAGATCATCCGCAGACATGGGGTGCGTTTCCACCAGTACGCTGATGACACCCAGCTGTACATCACCACCCCATCTGACTTCAGTGTGGCAGTTGATGTAATGTGCCGGTGCCTGGACGACGTTAGGTTCTGGATGGGGAGGAACAGACTCAGACTCAACCCCGACAAGACTGAGTGGCTTTGGGTATTGCCTCCTAAGGACTACGACAACTGTCCCTCCTTGGTTTTAGAGGGAACGAAACTGACTCCCTCGGACCAGGTCCGCAACTTGGGGGTCCTCCTAGACCCACAGCTAAAATTGGAGCATCATCTTACTGCTGTGGCTAGGGGGGCCTTTGCACAGGTTCGCCTTGTGCACCAGTTGCGGCCATACTTGGAGAAGGAGGCTCTACTCACGGTCACTCACGCCCTTGTCACCTCCCGTTTGGACTACTGCAATGCGCTCTACATGGGGCTACCCTTGAAGAGTATCCGGAGACTCCAACTGGTACAAAATGCGGCTGCGCGTGCTGTGGTGGGTGTACCAAGGTACACCTACGTGACACCTATACTCCGCCAGCTGCATTGGTTACCCATTTGTCTCCGGGTCCAATTCAAGGTGTTGATCATCATCTTTAAAGCCCTTCATGGCTTAGGACCAGGTTATCTCCGGGACCGCATTCTGCCTCATACTTCCCTTCGACCGGTTAGGGCCCACAGAGTCGGCCTCCTCCAGCTCTCGTCAACCAAGCAATGCCGGCTGGTGGGCCCTAGGGGGAGGGCCTTCTCTGTGGCAGGCCCCACGCTCTGGAACCAACTTCCTTCAGAGACCCGAACCATCCCCACCCTGCTGGCCTTCCGAAAAGCCGTTAAGACGTGGCTTTTCCTGCAGGCAGGGGGTAGAGCTTAATTCCAGCTGAACTCTCCCCCGGGTATGCTTGGTTGTTGCATGGTTGTTTTTTATATTGTATTTTTAATTTTTATATTATGTTTTTAAATTTTGTTTATTGGTTTCTTGTATTTTCCTATGCTGTACGCCGCCCTGAGTCCTTCGGGAGTTGGGCGGCATATAAGAAAGCCGAATAAATAAATAAATAAATAAATTATGGGTCACGCCCCCTCTTCAAGACTCAGTTTGATAGCCAGAAGGACATAGGATCATTGAACTCCTTGAAGATTTCTCCATCAACCTGATATATTACACAGTGAGTTTTGATTTACCTTTGCCCTACGAGCTCCCCAGGTGGGTCTGAAATTCCCCTGGGTCGAGGGTATGCTAGAGCGTCAGCTCTACTACTGCTCATAAGCAGTCTGCTACGTAAGTTCAACTGCTTCATAAAACTGCCTACAAAAAAACTGCCTCTACAAACTGCCTTTAAAAAGCAGAATTGGGTGATAACCCCCCACCCCCACCCCCACCCCGCTTTAATCCCCAGACTTGGACGTTTCTCCTTCCGCTGAAAAGATTGTCTGAGCAGAAATCAAAAACCAACCTCCCTCCTGCGGAGCCGGGGGATTGATCTGGGACCCGTTCTTCTCCCACCCCCACTCCTGCATTTACTGAAAATCAATTAAAAGAACCGTAACAAGTTCTGTAAAGGAACAATTGGGGCTCCGGAAGACAAATAACAAAAGGATTCCAGAAGGGAAGGTAAAGGATTAAAGCAGAAGGCAGACTAAGGGGCTAGCTGAAAACAAAGCTTGCATCTAAACAATTCCCAGAACAAAGAGCTAACCGAAATTGCTGATTCCAAGTGAGTGGAGCGCTCTACAGCTGATTTTAAAGGAATCAAAGCAGCATCTTAAAGAAAAAGCATTTAAGAGTCCCACGCAGCTCTCCCTTAAAGCCGATTCGCTTGCCTGCCAGAATTTAAATACTGCGATGCAGAAGGGGCTTGAAATTGCTGCAAGCAGCCATTTTTTCCTTTCTTTTCTATAACACGAGGTTGGAGAGCAAGCAAGGCTCATTTGCATAGACACGCCTCTGACAGAATCTGAACTAAAAGTTACTTTTTTAATGGCAGAAAAGAGACAGAAACAGGGAAAGTCAAAATATGTCTAGGATATCATGCCCTGAAGTGAATAGAGGGGACTCTATGCCACCTCACCATGACAAAGAAGGAACTCAAAAAAGAGGTCAAACCTCCATTTTTGATGGCAATGCTAACAACCTCCAGACTGGTAAACAAAAAGAGGTGGTTTCAAATCCGATCTGGGAGGGGGGTCTAAGGACCCTCAGATTGGGAGGCAGGGGTCCCAGGCCCCATTTGCTCTGGGAGGTAACATAGGCACAGCATGGTGCCATGGAGCATCATCAGGTCGCTCAACAGGGTCAGTTTCCCTGGATCACGCTGGCCTGCAGGTTATCAACCAGCTTGTTCCAAGTCTATTGAATGTAACTCCAACAAAGTTACCTTTGTTTACCATGCCTTAAAACAAGATGGTGACAGAGGAAGATGCCTAGCCACATTGCTGGAGATCAGTAATAGGGGAAACCCCCAAAACTTAGGGTTATAGACAGGATTAGAAGCAACCAAACAAAGAGAATAGACATAGTTTAGGTCCTGATAACAAATATAACAACAATTAGGGTCTAGGACCAGCTGAACCCGAGGAAAATAAAAAAAAGACTAACCACGTGGATCCAGATTTGACCAAAGGAGATTTGACCAAAGGAGGACACCCAGGAAGACCGGCTAAACGATCTACTGTGAATCCGGTGTTTCTGAAGGGTGATCATGACAAATTCCCAAACGAAGGTGAGACTTAAGAGATTCCCTGAAACTCCCTGTGGGGTGATTCTGAGCTATTCCCTGCGAGGCTATTCTCTGCAAGGCTACTCCCTGTGAAGGAATTCCCTGTGAGGTGACTCCCTACTTACGACCCCCTGCTTCCCTGCGAGTGGAGCCTGTTTCAGCGTAACCTGATCCCCCTGCAACCATCGGATTCCCCTGCACCCAGAGGATAAAGGGAGCCACGTGGCTGGGAAGCCAGGAGCAACGGTAGCACAGCAGAGGAGAGAGCCGGCAACAAGAGGCAGCACAAAGAAGCTTATACTGGCAAAGATCAGTGGAGCACATGTGATCCCCAGCGTGTTACAGCAGAGTCAGAAGCTTGTAGAGCCTGCTTGTTCCCCCCATCGGAGCTTGTCCGTTTCCCGCATCGGAGCCTGCTTATTTCCTGGACTATAGATTGGGATTGATAGATTGAGATTGATCATTGACTGTTTAATTTAACTTAACTGATTGATAGATTGGGAATTTAATTGATTGATAGATTAGGAACGATCATAGGACCATTGATTGTTAGTTGATTAAGTGATTTGATTGTTTAATTATAGGGATACCTACTAGAAAAATGATAGATTGTTTAGCTAACTAACCCATCTGACTAATAGATTGATCAACCGATAATAGAGTGATTAGCCAACTCACATCTGATTGATAGACTGGGACAACTGATTATAGTAAAATAAAGTAGTAAATAGTAAGTAGAATAAGATAGCAAGAAGCAGTAATATAAGTAGCGAACAGTAAGTAGAATAAGACAGTAAGAAGCAAAATAAGCTAATTGATAGACGGGGCAACTGATTGTAGTATTAAAAAAAGTAGTAAACAGTAAGAAGAATAAGATAGTAAGAAGTAGTAAAATAAACAGTAAATAGTAAGTAGAACAAGATAGTAAGAAGCAAAATAAGTTAACAAACAGTAAGTAGAATAAATTAGTAAGAAGCAAACAGAATAAGTAAAATAAGTTAGTAAATAGTAAGTAGAACAAGTAAGAAAGATTGAGATCACATACTGTCGTAGAATAAGATAGTAAATAGTAAGTAGAATAAGTTAGCAAGAAACAAGTAGAATAAGCAGAATAAGTAGTAAATAATAAGTAGAATAAGCGAGCAAGAAGTAAGTAGAATAAGTTAACAAGCAGTAAGCAGAATAAGTAAGCAGAATAAGCAATTTGATAGACTAACGGACAATAGGAAATCTTCTAGTAACCACAACCCCACACTCAGTGGTGGGTTCCTACCGGTGTGGTCTACTCTATAGCACCGGTAGCGGCCCGCTGGTGACGTCACAGTACCGGTGCGGTCGGTTGCCGGTGCCTGGGTGCCGCCATTTTTTTAAAAAATTTTTTTTACATTTTTAAAAAAATTTCTTCTGCGCATGCCCAGAAGCCGAGCTTCCAGCACTGCGCATGCGCTGCCTTCCTACCCCACAGTGAGTCCAAGCAGGGGAGGATGGCTGAGGGAGCGCGTGAGACGCTGAAAGAACGGGTGGCAGGACCTATCTCCATTCCCCTCCTTTGGCAGTCTGAGAAGCCATGAACGCGCGGTGATGATCCTAGGCATTTTCGCACATTTGAGGCTTCTCGAGCTGCTGAGGGGAGAGGGAATGGGCAGCAGGATCTATCTCAGTTCCCCTCCCTTCAGCAGTCCGAGAAGCCATACCCACCCAGTCACATGGCCAGCAAGCCACGCCCACCTGGTCACATGGCTGGCAAGCCACACTCACAAAATAAGCCACACCCACAGAGTGGTAGTAAAAAAATTAGGAACCCGCCCCTGCCCACACTCTACATGCTCACAGACAAGGGAAACTTACTAGTAACTTCGCACTCTACACTCCTACTCTCACTCCCCAACAAAAAGCCACACACATGGATCAAGGAACAGACTCCATTGTGGCATGCAGAACATGCTCCATGTACACGCTTATGCCCACAGAAAACCGTAACTACACATGCACCAAATGCAAACTAATCAAATTACTAGAAAAAAAACTTGAAGACCTGGAGAAAAGCCTAAACACCCTGAAACTCAACCAACAAAACGAGAAACCTCAAACCCCACAAAAAGAACATGCACAAAAATAACACAAAAATGACCAAGCAACTTCCACTACAGCTAACCCCTCGGAGGAAGAAAGCAGATGGACACATGTCACACACAGAAAAAAACACAAACCAAACACAAAACCACTGTCCAAACCAACCCACCCAGACCCAAACCCACTGGCTCTAAGCAACCAATACCACGGACTTCCAATAGAAGATAATACACAAACACACAAAAAAGAAACACCAGAAAGAACCCTCAACAAAGCAGCACCACCAAACACCACTACGACAAAGAAAGAAACTCCCCAAACAACTCCAGGCAAAAAGAAAAGGCAAGTACTGGTAATAGGAGATTCAATCCTCAGAGGAACCGAACCCGCCATCTGTAGACCAGATAACCAATCCAGAGAGGCATGCTGCCTCCCAGGAGCCAAAATCATAGACGTAGCAGAGAAAGTAACCAAAACAATAAAACCCACAGACTATTACCCCCTACTATTACTCCATGTAGGAACAAATGACACAAAAAAGAACTTGAAAGCAATACAGAACGACTATGAGCAACTAGGCAAGAACGTCAAAAACCTGGGCGAGAGTGACCACGTAATACTAAAATTCACCATAACGCAAACACAAATAACTGAACATAACGACACCTATATTTATTTTATTTATTTTATTTATTTATTTTTGTCAAGTATGTATTGGTAATATACATAGATATAACATTGTTTATATACATAAGATGGGTACTGATAAGAGGGAACATTAGGACAGGGACGGTAGGCACGCTGGTGCACTTATGCACGCCCCTTACTGACCTCTTAGGAATTGGGTGAGGTCAACAGTGGACAGTCTGAGGGTAAAGTTTTGGGGGTTTGGTGACGAAACCAGAGTCAGGTAGTGAGTTC
Source organism: Diadophis punctatus similis (assembly GCA_023053685.1). Classification (NCBI taxonomy): domain Eukaryota; kingdom Metazoa; phylum Chordata; class Lepidosauria; order Squamata; family Dipsadidae; genus Diadophis; species Diadophis punctatus. Next base: position 255,749 of record JALIGW010000066.1, read on the forward strand.
CAGGCATTTACCACTCTGTTGCTAAAGTCGTATTTTCTACAGTCAAGTTTGGAGCGGTTCACTTTGAGTTTGTATCTGTTGTGTGCTCGTGTATTGTTGTGATTGAAGCTGAAGTAGCCGTTGACAGGAAGGACGTTGTAGCAGATAATCTTATGAGCTATGCTTAGGTCATGCCGAAGGCGACATGGTTCTAAGCTTTCTAAGCCCAGGATTTCAAGTCTGGTTGCGTAAGGTATTCTGTTGCGAGTAGAGGAGTGGAGCAGTGGTGGGTTCCTACCGGTGCGGTCCACTCTATAGCACCGGTAGCGGCCCGCTGGTGACGTCACAGTACCCGTGCGGTCGGTTGCTGGGCGCCGCCATTTTTTAAAAAAAAAATTTAATTTTTTTTTAAAAATTTCTTCTGCGCATGCCCAGAAACCTGACAATTAAGTCTTTCCCCGTCCCTTCGCTTGAAAATAATAATAAGCTCGCATTTGACACTTTTCCTTCGCTTTTGCCTAAAGCTTCCCAAAGTGGGCATTTTCCGAAAGCTTAACCTTTTATACTGTTAATTTTATACAGTTTTATACTGTTATTCTTTAGACGAAAACATTGAGGACTGTTAAAAGATACTGTTCTTTTAACAGTCCTCAATATTTTCGTCTAAGGAATCCATGACTGAAACCAAAAATGCTGTATGAGACTTGCTTGTCTTTTAACTATAGCATTTTCTGCATATAAAGGTTGCTGTGTTGCCATGGTGTAACACGCACTTTGTATGCAAAGCTTTTCATGTAAGGTATAAAATAGCAAAAATAGTTGTAACATCTCTCTGAAATAACTAATATATGACCGGTAAGCCACACCCACCCGGTCACATGGCCAGCAAGCCACGCCCACCCGGTCACATGGCTGGCAAGCCACACCCACAAAATAAGCCACGCCCACAGAGTGGTAGTAAAAAAAATTAGAAACCCACCACTGGAGTGGAGGACTCTTCTTGTAAAGTATCTCTGGACACTTTCTAATGTATTTATGTCCGATACGCGGTGTGGGTTCCAGACAGATCTGCTGTATTCAAGGATTGGTCTGGCGAATGTTTTGTATGCTCTGGTTAGTAGTGTGATATTACCGGAGAAGAAGCTACGTAAGATTAGGTTAACAGTTCTTGAAGCCTTTTTGGCGATGTTGTTGCAGTGGGCTTTGGCACTTAGGTCATTGGATATGAGTATTCCAAGGTCTTTGACAGGGTGAGGGTCGTCTGCAAGGTCTTGTCTGTTCAGCTTGTATTTGGTGTTCTGATTTTTTTTGCCAATGTGTTGGACAGAGCATTTGTTGGTTGAGATTTGGAGTTGCCAGATGTTTGACCATTCTGACACAAAGTCTAGGTCTTTTTGGAGGATAGCAGTGTTGTCGGTGGTGTTGAAGAGTTTTACATCATCGGTAAAGAGAACACAGTTGCTTGTAATGTGATCGCAAAGGTTATTTATATAAAGTATAAAGAGTGTTGGTCCTAGTATGCTGCCTTGGGGAACACCGCTGTTAACAGGTACGGGATTTGATAGGGTTTTGACCACTTGTTGTCTGTTTGACAGGAACGCAGTTATCCAGTCATGAAGGGGTCAAGAGATGCCGTAGGATTTCAGTTTCAGAAGTAGTTTATCGTGAACCACTGAGTTGAAGGCTTTACGGAAGTCTATGTAAATTGCGTCTATTGTTTTGCCCTGGTCAAGTTTTGAGGTCCATATGTTTTTGCAGTGTAGTAGTTGTAGATTGCAGGATATATATTTTTTCTGAAACCGAATTGCTTGTTTGAGAGTAGGTTGTTAGTTTCTAGGTGGTGGGTAATGGATTGGTTTATGATTGATTCCATGACTTTGCATGTGATGCAGCATAGAGAGATTGGTCTGTAGTTTTCTACTAGACTGGGATCTCCCTTTTTGAAGATGGGGATGACCGTGGCTAGTGGCCATAGTTTTGGTAGGGAACTGGTCCTGAAGGATTTTTCAAAGATTATGCTTAGTGGTTCAGCTATGGCTGTGGAGAGCTTTTTTAGGAAGTATGCACATAGTCCATCAGGTCCGATTGACAGGGAGGTTTTTTGGCTTTTTCAACGTTGTCTTCAGTGAAGTCTATTTGTATTAAATCGTTGTGATTATTTGCAGTACGACTGGGGAATTTTGGGCATGAGCCGTTGCTGTTTACAAAGACTGAGCCAAAGAATGTGTTGCAGAGGTTTGCTTTGACTGTTTCATCATAGCATTCTTTGTTGTTGGGTCCTTTTAGTGGTGGTAGGGGTCTCGAGTCCTTGAGTTTGTTATTTACGAAGTTGTAGAAGGCGCGGTTCGATTTTGTGCGCAGGAGGTTTTCCTCTTGTTTGCTGTGATAGTTGGAACATTCCATCTTTATTTGGTGGCATATATTTTTGTAGCGGTTTTTGAAGTTAGCTGTATAGCCTGTTTTGTTTTTTCGCCAGAGGGATTTTTTTTTGGTTTGTAACTTCCTTATTGATATGGGCAGTTTGTTTTTCTTGGTTATGGTGGTTATTAGTGGTACGTGTAATCTGATAGTTCTTTTGATTTCGAGCAAGAAGATGTTATAGAGGTCATCGGCAGTGTTACAGTTAAAGAATAGAGTTTGCCAGTTAAGAGTTGAGAGGTCGGCGTCTATGAGTTCATAGTTGGCTTTTTTAAAGTTATACTTGGGTGTCCCATTATTAATGTGATTCTTACAATGGTGTTGATTGAGGCTAAAGTCTATCATGCTGTGGTCACTGTTGGAAAAGGGTTCTTTTATTTGAAGTCCATAAATTGCACTTTTGCTATTGCAGAATATGAGGTCAAGGCAGTTGTTGAGTCTAGTATTGTTCGTTACTAGTTGGTCGAGTCCCAGATAGGTAACAGCGTTGTATATGGTTGTATGGATGGGTTCAGTCGTGCATTCGTTTAGGGTCCAGTTAATGAGAGGTAGATTTAGGTCTCCAAGGAAGATTAGGGGGTACGGCAGGATGTTGCCCACGTTAGCAGTGAGGTTAATTTGTTCGCATGTGTGATGTCGTAGTCTGGGGCTCTGTAACAAAGTAGGAAGCGAAGTGTGGTATTTAAGGACAGATCGCAGACAATGGTTTCAGGAAGGGTGAGATCATGTGCAACTTGGATATTTTTTAGGTTTAGTGGCTTTTTGTAGAATATAGCTACTCCGCCTCCTCTGCGGGTTTCACAGTCGGACCTGAAGACAAGGTAGTTTCTTGCTGTGATGATGGAGTCAGGGAGGGATGCGTTTAGCCATGTTTCGCAGACAAAGGTGTCAGTGTTTAGTAGTAGTAGGAATTCAGGCATTTTGTTTACTACACTTCTTACATTGATTAGTTGGCATTTGAGATTAGAATTGGATTGGATTGAGGTAGTAAGGGGCGCGCTTTCCTAGTCTTGGGTTGTGGTTTGAGGGGTGTTCTTATGTTGTTGTGGGATGGTTGGTTGGATGTTGTTGGATGGATTGTGGGTCTTGTTTTTGATGCAGTCGCCACGGTAATCTATGTATACGTTTGTTTCACCTAAATCTAGCCGTCTTTTGAGATCCGCACGGCGTTCACGGGAGCGGATTCGTTGTAATAGTGATAGATCCGGTCTAGATCTAAGTTTGCTGTGATTTGTATTGTTTCTGGCAATAAAGTTTATAGTGTGGATAAATTTCCATTTGCTTGGCTCGTTTTTACAGACCACTCTGCAGAATTGGGGGGCCACCGAGCCGTCGTTATTCTTGTGCTCAGGGCCATCTCTGGAAACTTCAATTATGTCATTGTCATCGGGGATAATGGTTTGTGTATGATGGCTGCTGATGATGTTGCGTACTTTGTTGATGTCTTGCTCGTCGTTTTCTTCTAGTCCAAATAGGATTGCATTAGGGCGTTTTTGCTCACGCTCGATGGTGTCTTTGACTATAGTGGAGATGTCGGTGGTAGGGTTGGTAGGTCCTTGTGGTTGTGGTTGAGGTAGTGGTTGAGGTGGTTTTTGTTGAGTGGTGCTAGGTATTTGGTTTCTTGGGTTTGCATTTTTTTGTGCTTGGATTTTTTGTTCCAAAGATGTAAAACGTGATTCTAAGCATGATAGTAGGCGTGATTCTAGGCGTGATTCTAATTTTGTTTCAATGGTTTCTATGGTTGTTTGTTGAGTCTTTGTGGTTGCTTCTATGGTAAGGATCCTGTCAGACATAGCAATGAAGTTGTCCAGTTTTGGTGAGCAGGATGGGCCTTAATTTCCACATTTCTTTGAATCTTTAACTCCTTGTTGTTCAAAACTTTTTAAGCATAGTCTAAGAATCAAGCATATTGTTAATCAAACATCATTTCAATATCTCAGGCTGCTAATTTACTCCACTAAATATCTTTCCTTTATATAATCTTTGTATAATCTAGTATAATAATAAAAAGAAAAAGAAAAAAAAGAAGAAATCTTTCTTTCACTATTTCATTCAGTTACAACCATCAACATCATTTCCTCAATATTAAGTTAAAATTTAGTAAATATTAAATAAATATTAAGTAAAACTTCCTTCTTCATTATACCTCTTCAATATACATAAAGATTTAAAATATTCTAACAAAATGTTAATTCCAATATTTCTAGATTTCTTTAACCCCTTATAACTCAGAAAATTTTAAACTTAATCTTAGAATCAAACACATTATTAATAACCTAACATTACAATATATCAAGTTACTAATTTCACAAAAATTCTAAATCTTTGATTATTTTAAGATATAGTAATAAAAAGAAAAAAAAGGAAAGACAAAGACAAAGCAAGACAAAAAAGAAAAACACAACCATCAAAGTCATTTCCTCAATAATCTTCTTACTGCAAAATGTCAATTTTCGTTCATCTCTCCATCTGTCCTATAACGTCCCACACTAGCACCAAACTCTAATCGTTCCTTCCTCTCGATCGAATTTTGGATCTGGTTCTTGCAGCCTTTTGTAGCTTGGCAATTTTTGATTTGTCAGCTCTACTCTTGTCTGACTCTGATCCTGTCTCCTTTTCCACATTATAAACATCTCTCTGGCTCTGTAAATCACCTTGAATCATCAAAGCTCTTTCCATTTGCACAACTATCGATGACTCTCCTTTCTCCTCTTCTGTTGCTTTCATGCTTCTTCCTTCTGGAATTTTGGATATATCGGCCTTTAAAACTTTAACATAAAAATCAGTAGCTTTCATTATCGTGTTGAGCCGGTATCTCTTTTCCAAATATCTCACCACTATCCCCGTTGGGGCATCCCATTTGTACTGTAGGTTCTGTTTTTTAAGTTCTTCCACCAGAAAGGTATAATTCTCCCTATTTTGACCACTTGTTGTCTGTTTGACAGGAACGCAGTTATCCAGTCATGAAGGGGTCCAGAGATGCCATAGGATTTCAGTTTCAGAAGTAGTTTATCGTGAACCACTGAGTCGAAGGCTTTACAGAAGTCTATGTAAATTGCGTCTATTGTTTTGCCCTGGTCAAGTTTTGAGGTCCATATGTTTTTGCAGTGTAGTAGTTGTAGATTGCAGGATAATTTTTTTCTGAAACCAAATTGCTTGTTTGAGAGTAGGTTGTTAGTTTCTAGGTGGTGGGTAATGGATCCCAGACTTTTAAAAAGCTGACTTCAATAAACTCAGAGAAAACTTGGGGAAGATCCCTTGGATGAAAGTACTAAAGGGTAAAACAACTCAAGAAGCCTGGGAGATCCTGAAAAACACGATCATAAAAGCCCAGAACACCACAATACCGATGAGGAAGAAAAACAAGAAATCCAAAAGGAAACCAGCATGGCTAAACAAAGACCTCACCGATAAACTGAATGAAAAAAAAGATAAATACAAAAAATGGAAAGATGGGCACATAACCAAGGCAGAGTACCAACAGACAGCCAGAATCTGTAAAGAAAAAATCAGGACAGCAAAGGCCCAGAACGAACAAAGACTCGCAACAAAAGTCAAAGACAACAAAAAAAGCTTCTTCCAACACATTAAGAACAAGAAAAAAATCAAAGAAACAGTTGGTCCACTAAAGAGAGAAGATGGCAAAGAAGTAACAGACAACACAGACAAAGCAGAGCTACTGAACACGTTCTTCGCATCTGTCTCAAATGGTGTAGGAACTCCTGCTTGAGCAGGGGGTTGGACTAGATGACCTACAAGGTCCCTTCCAACTCTAATAATAAATCTAAATCTAAAGGAAGGTAAGTTGAACCTCTCTTCCTAGATTCCAAGGCATGGGGTCTCTTTCATCATGCATTCCCTGCTTCAACAGGTTGGGCATACTGAGCATATTGAACACAAGGTCTGGCTTAAACAATCAATAAGATAACCATGGTGATGTAATACAAATTCCTCCCTCTTCCTTAAGGAAAAGTATGTCACATTGGGAGTGGAGAGTGGAAATAAAGGTATTCTGAACACCACTGTTCTGATTTTTATGACATTTATCAGGAGCTATGACCTGATAAAGAACTACCTTGTAAAAAAAATCATTTGTTTGTTTTACCTGCATTTCTCACATGCAGAGCCGAGGTGGTGCAGTGGTTAAAGTGCAGCACTGCAGTTCAGCAGTTCAGCAGTTCAAATCTCACCGGCTCAAGGTTGACTCAGCCTTCCATCTTTCTGAGGTCGGTAAAATGAGGACCCAGATTGTTGGGGGCAATATGCTGAACTCTGTAAACTGCTTAGAGAGGGCTGTAAAGCACTATGAAGCGGTATATAAGTCTAAGTGCTATTGATATTGATATTGCTATTCTCAATGAGCAAATGAAACTCTCATTGCCCAGATCGTATCATGGAGCAGAGCAAAAGCTAAGTGAGCATTGTCTCTTTATTCATCCTCAATTCTGGACTTATACCTCTGGCCTGCGCATACTGCCTTTAAACTTGGAACAACAGTGTAACACTTCCATACTATTTGCTGAAAGTGGATTGCCACAATGACTAGGATCAGCCACCTATTTTAACAGAAGGGTACAAACAGAAGCGCAACAAGCCTTTTGCACTTAATTCTGTACATTTTTTCCGCATAATGATTTCATAAGCTTAATTCTGTCAGTACCACCCATGGACTGGCCTGTCAGGGTCCTGTACGCCAAGGCACAGATGCCCAGCGACACTGCGCAGCTGCCCCGACCACAGGACCGCCGCACCAAGAGCATTGTAAGCTACTTTTATTTGGCTTTCTAGACATTTTTCAGAAGTTGCAGTAAGTTGGCCAAGAGATAAAGTCATGGTCATGCCGTTTCCAAGTGGAAAATTTCCAAAAAAGTATTTTAGATGTGGGCATATACATGTGTATTTTAATATGTGATCATATAAGGTGCGTTTTTAATATGTGATTATCATCGAAAGATATATCAACCCTCCCAAATAAATTTGGGTACATATAAATATACGCAGACAACTTAGATAATACTAAGCTGAGGTTGCAGAATCAACTGAACCATTTCAGCAGATGAATGATATTACCACTTTTTACTGTAGTAAATGTCACACCACTTTGAAGACTTTTTCAATTACAATTCACAAAGGAATCCTTTATTCTGTGTGTGAACCTCAGTTTCCAAGATTGTAAAATTGTCTACAGGGTGTAATAACCTAGTAGTTACCTAGTACTAGTAGGTACTACATGGTGTAATAAGCTAGTAGTGATCTAGACCTAGTAGGTTGCCCGCTTCCGCCGGAATAAGTAAATTACTGGAGATCCATCCCATAGGGGGCCGCTTGGCACTATTGGCCAAACGATGGGAGGAGACCACTAACGACGCTTGGATCTTGGAAATCCGGTCATCTGGGGCTTAGACTCGAATTTATCTCCATTCCCCCAAGGTCTTTTCCATGCGACCCCTTGCCTGTAAGTTCCAATAAAAGGGCCCTGATGAACGACACCATCAAGCACCTGCTGGGCATTAGAGCCATTCAACAAGTGCCACAAAACAAACAGGGACTGGGGTTCTACTCACTCTTGTTTATAGTACCAAAGTCTTTGGATGGATGGAGAGCTATTCTAGATGCTAAGTGCCTCAACAAATATATAGTACACACAGAAAATTTTAAAACGCACACTTTGCCATCAATTCTAGCAAGCATTAGGAAGGGAGATCTGCTTGCACCCATTGATCTTCAGAAGACTATCTCCATATACCCATTCGGGATTCCCATTGCAAATATCTGCGGTTTGGGCTATGCAGGGAGACACTAAGAATATTGGGGTGTTCTCCTTTGGGCTGTCTTCAGCACCGAGGGTATTCACTAGGGTAAGGGCGACTTTGACGGCCTACCCAAGAACCATACCGGTACATGTCCAGTGCTACCTGGACGACATACTCATTCAATCCTCTGCTATTCCACAAGCTGAGCAGGACGTCCTTAACACATTAGAGCACCATGGCCTCCTAGTAAACTCAGGCAAGAGCCAACTGGTCCCATCCACTAGAATGAACCATTTGGGGGCCATTATTGATTCTCTGGAGTGCAAGGTGCACTTTATTTATTTATTTATTTTATTTATTTATTTATTTGTCAAACATGTATAGGATAGTAGTAGTTTGTATAAACATAAGTAAAAAGTAACGATAAAAGAGGACAATAAGACAGTAGGACAGGGACGGTAGGCACAGTGGTGCGCTTATGCACGCCCCTTACAGACCTCTTAGAAACGGGGAGAGGTCTACTGTAGACAGTCTAAGGTTAAAGTTTTGGGGGTTTGGGGAAGAAACCAGAGTCAGGTAGTGCATTCCAGGCATTGATCACTCTGTTGCTGAAGTCGTATTTTCTGCAGTCGAGTTTGGAGCGGTTTACATTTAGTTTGAATCTATTACGTGCTCGTGTATTGCTGCGGTTGAAGCTGAAGTAGTCATTAACAGGAAGGACATTTTGGTATATGATTCTATGAACTACATTTAGATCAGATCGGAGGCGACGTAGTTGTAAATTGTCTAATCCCAGGATTTCAAGTCTGGTGGAATAAGGTATTTTGTTGTGAGCGGAGGAGTGAAGGACTCTTCTTGTGAAATATTTCTGGACTCTCTCGATTGTATTAATGTCTGATATGCAGTGCGGGTTCCAGACAGGTGAGCTGTATTCCAGAATTGGTCTAACAAATGTTTTGTATGCTCTGGTTAGCAATGTAATGTTGCCAGAGAAGAAGCTACGCAAGATTAGATTAACAACTCTTAGTGCCTTTTTGGCAATGTTGTTACAGTGGGCTCTAGCACTTAGGTCATTGGATATGAGTACTCCAAGGTCTTTGACAGAGTGAGGGTCATCTACAAGTTCGTTTCCTCCAAGTTTGTATTTTGTATTCTGATTTTTTTTTGCCAATGTGTAAGACAGAGCATTTGTTGGTTGAGATTTGAAGTTGCCAGTTGTTTGACCATTCTGCTACATGATCAAGGTCTTTTTGAAGGGTAGCAACATTGTTGGTGGTGTTAAATAGTTTAACATCATCAGCAAAGAGAACGCAGTTGCTTATAATATGATCACAAAGATCGTTTATGTAGAGCAGGGGTGGCCAAACCGTGGCGCATGCGCCAAACGTGGCGCATTGGCTGATTGCAAGTGGCGCATTGCAATCATCCAACGGACAGAAAAGGTGACGCTGTTTTAGCGAGCGAAAGTGATTCCGACCGCGGAGCAGAGGCGCCCAGCGAGCGGGGCAAGAGGCGCGGCGATGCCAGAAGTGGCGGAATCGGCGGCAGACTCCTGCCCGCGTCTCCCACCCGCTCGCCTCTTGCCTTAGCATTTAAAAGAATGAGAGGCGGGCGGGCGGGAGACGCGGGCAGGAGTCTGCTGCTGATGCCGCCACTTCTGGCATCCCTGTGCCTCTTGCCCCACTCACCGGGCGCCTCTGCTCCGTGGTCCCTCCCGCTCGCGCAGCGTCTCCATCGTTAATGACCAGGATGCAGGCTCCCCAGTGCAGCCACAGCGACCGGGGAGACTTCGCACATGCAGCGCCTTGCGCGAAGGACACGCCGGAGCGGCAATAGCAGCAGCGGCGGAGGTAGCGTGCGCTCTCCTTCCCTCCCATGCGCGTTAACCCTGCCGGCGCCAAGGTCAGGGACTCAGTCAGGTGGCTGGAGCCCCACGGGAGATGGAGACAGAGGCTCCTTCTTCCTCCGAGGGGAGGGGAAGGGAGCAATCTACCCACCTACCTCGCTTGGCGCGGTTCCCCCGGGAACGACCCCCGGCCGGGACCTGGAATTGCGATGCTCTTCCAGGATTCTCTTCCAGGACTTGGCGTCTTGGAAGAGGGCTGGGCGACGGAGAAAGGAGCCATGGTGGGGATTGGTTTGCAGGGAGAAAGAAAGAAAGAAAGAAAGAAAGAAAGAAAGAAAGAAAGAAAGAAAGAAAGAAAGAAAGAAAGAAAGAAAGAAAGAAAGAAAGAAAGAAAGAAAGAAAGAAAGAAAGAAAGAAAGAAAGAAAGATGTTAGGAAGGAAGGAAGACAGAAATAAAAAGATGTTAGGAAAGAAGAAAGATGAAAGAAAGAAGGAAGGAAGGAAGGAAGAAGGGAGGGAGGGAGGGAGAGAGAGAGAGAGAGAGAAAGAAAGAGAAAGAAAGAAAGAAAGAAAGAAAGAAAGAAAGGAAGGAAGAAGGAAGGAAGGAAGGAAGGAAGGAAGGAAGGAAGAAGAAAGAAGAAGAAAGAAAGAAAGAAAGAAAGAAAGAAAGAAAGAAAGAAAGAAAGAAAGAAAGAAAGTTGTATGGCCGCCCTGAGTCCTACGGGAGTGGGGCGGCATACAAAAACGACCCAAAAAATAAATAAATAATAAATGGTGGATCGGAACTCGTCTGCGAAAAAATTTGGCGGATGGTATGCTTAAGGTTGGCCACCACTGATGTAGAGTATGAAGAGTGTTGGTCCTAGAACACTGCCTTGAGGGACACCACTATTGACAGGAGCAGGATTTGATATGGCACTTCCTATTTTGACCACTTGTTGTCTGTTAGACAGGAACGCAGTTATCCAATCATGAAGGGGTCCAGAAATGCCATAGGATTTTAGTTTCAGAAGTAGTTTGTCGTGTACTACTGAATCAAAGGCTTTACAAAAGTCTATGTAAATTGCATCTATTGTTTTACCCTGATCAAGTTGAGTGGTCCATATGTTTTTGCAGTGCAAGAGTTGCAGATTACAGGATAATTTTTTCCTGAAACCAAATTGTTTGTTGGAGAGTAGGTTATTAGTTTCTAAGTGGAGTGTGATGGATTGGTTTATGATTGATTCCATGACTTTACAGGTGATGCAACCCAAAGAGATTGGTCTGTAATTTTCAGCGTTACTTGGATCTGCTTTTTTGAAGATAGGGATGACTGTGGCTAGTGACCATAGGTTGGGTAAGGAGCTAGTCCTGAAGGATTTTTTAAAAATCATGCTTAGAGGTTCAGCCAAGGTTGTGGAGAGCTTTTTTAAGAAGTATGCACATAGTCCATCAGGTCCAATAGATAGAGATGGTTTTTGGTTGCGTAATGCCTTTCTATTGTTATCTTCTGTAAAATCGATTTGTGTTAGATCGTTGAAGTTAATTGTGGTACGACTAGGAAATATTGGGCATGCACCATTGCTGTTTACAAAGACTGAGCCGAAGAATGTGTTAAAGAGGTTGGCTTTAACTGTTTCATCGTTATAGTGTTTACCATTCGGTCCTTTAAGGGGTGGGATGGATCTTGAATCTTTGAGTTGGTTATTTACAAAGTTATAGAACTTTGTATACTTTGTATCCACTTGTTCCAGGAAAGGAGGAGGGACTTGATTAGATTAGTCCAGCGGGTTCTGAACCAAATGTTCGGTTCCGCTCAATACATTATCCCCTCCTCTGGACAAGAGGATTGCAGCTATTCACATCACTCCATGGGCTCACCTGCACCCTGACAGATGTGAGAATTAATCTCACAGAGGAGATGTTTGATCTTTTCCCGGACATCAGACAGTGTTTGATCCTTGAACTCAGGACTTTGTTCATCTTTCAAATTACAAAAATCTGTTTGCATAGGAGTGTATGTCGGTGTAGCATCTTGCATGTTGCAATAGTGTAACAGTTGTTCTATCTTGACCTGTTGTGAGAGGCTAAACCCCTTCTGTGTCTTTTCAATCTGTACACCTAAATAATCATTGATGTGACCTAGTGACTTCAATGTGAAGAATCTCTTCAAACCTGAAACAAAAATTTCACTCATGTGTTTGTTAGGACCAATGTAAACAATGTCATCAACATAAACAAGAACAATTTCATATGCATTTCCATACCTTTTTGTGAACACGCATTCATCAGTTTCGGACTTAATAAAGCCCATAGAATTTAGTTTGTCTTTGAGACAGTTATACCACATTAAACCTGACTGTTTCAGACCATAAAGACTTTTGTTGAGAATCCACGTGTCCCCTTCTCGGTCACGGAGGTCGTTACAAAATCCGGGGGCGCACTTCACGTAGATTTCTTCATCTAGGTCTGCATGTAGATAAGCAGTTTCAACATCAAATTGGAAAACTTCAAGTCCAAGAATGGTAGCTGTAGTTAAAGCTATTTTCACACTTTCAGTTCGTACAGGTATGGCGGGAGCAGAGGGGTAGGCCGCTCTCGGAGAACGAGAACTCGCTGTTTACAAGCGATTCCTTGTTCTGGCCCCTCTGGTTTGGTTCCACCTAGCTCAACCCGAGTGCCTGGTAACCAGGGATGTCAGGGCCCTGGGCTCAAGCTGCTGCTGGTAAACGCCAGGTCGATTACCAACAAGGCCCCCCTTATCCGGGATTTAATCCTAGAAGAGGGGGCTGACCTGGCATGTATTACCGAGACCTGGCTGGGCCAGGAGGGGGGGGTGCCCCTTTCGGAGATATGCCCGGACGGGTTCTCGGTTCAGCATCAGCCGCGACCCCAGGGAAGGGGTGGAGGAGTGGCTATTATAGCTCGCCAGAATCTGTGTCCTCGAAGGAGCCCTGCCCCGGAGATTGTTGGGTGTGAGACTCTCCTTCTGAAGTTGGACCTAGGGGTTCAGGTGGGCCTTTTGCTAACGTACCTGCCTCCTAGCTGCGTAGCAAAGGCCCTGCCTGTTCTGCTCGAGGCGGTTGCAGGGCTGGCGATTGAGTTCCCCAGGTTGATGGTGCTGGGGGATTTTAATCTGCCATCGCTCGGCGAAGCCTCAGGGGCAGTCCAGGAGTTCATGGCTTCCATGACAACCATGGACCTGACCCAAGTAGTTCAGGGTCCGACTCATGAGGGTGGTCACACGCTTGACCTTGTGTTTCTCTCGGGGCAGTGGAGAGATGATCTGAGGCTGAGGGGTTTAGTCACAGTACCCTTGTCGTGGTCAGATCATTTCCTTCTGAGGTTGGATTTCATGGCACCACTCCCCCACCGCAAGGAGGCGGGACCGATTAAGTGGTTCCGCCCCAGGCGCCTAATGGAACCCGACGGATTCCAGAGGGAACTTGGGGAAATACCTGAATCCCTGGTACACAGTTCGTCCGAGTCTCTGGTTGCGGCCTGGAATCAGGCAGCAGCAGGGGCTCTGGATCGGATTGCGCCTTTGCGGCCTCTCCGTGGAAGTGGATCCAGGAGGGCTCCTTGGTTTACCGAGGAACTCCGGGAGATGAAGCGCCACAAGAGACGCCTAGAGCGACGATGGAGATCTAGTAAAGCTGAGTCTGACCGGACACTTTTAAGAACTTTCATTAAGTCTTACTTAGTGGCGATAAGGGCGGCAAAATGTTCGCATTTTTCCGCTCTTATTGCGTCCGCTGACTCCCGCCCAGCCGCCCTGTTTAGGGTGACCCGCACCCTTCTTGCTAAGGAGGAAGGCGGAGATCCCTTGCAGGGTAGAGCTGAGGAATTTTCTCGGTTTCTGGCGGATAAAGTCATTCAGATTCGGACAGACCTGGACTCCGATTGGGCAGTACAGGCCGAGATGACTGGGGCGAGTCTTAGTCCGGTTATATGGGATAGGTTTGAACCGGTGACTCCTGAGGATGTGGACAAGGCCATAGGAGCTATGAGCTCAGCCACTTGTTTATTGGACCCGTGTCCTTCCTGGTTGGTTTCGGCCACCAGGGAGGTTTCACGCGGCTGGCTCCAGGCGTTGGTCAACGCTTCTTTGAGAGAGGGGTCCGTCCCGCAGCCTTTAAAAGCTGCGGTGGTGAGGCCCCTCCTCAAGAAGCCTTCCCTGGACCCAGCGGATTTAAAGAACTTCCGTCCAGTCTCCAACCTTCCCTTCGCGGGGAAGGTTGTTGAGAAAGTGGTGGCACTCCAGCTCCTACGACTGTTGGATGACACTGATTTTCTGGATCCCTTTCAATCTGGCTTCAGGCACGGTTACAGTACGGAAACGGCTTTGGTCACCCTGATGGATGATCTCTGGCGAGCCCGGGATGGGGGTTATTCCTCTATCCTGGTGCTACTTGACCTCTCAGCGGCCTTCGATACCATTGACCATGGTATCCTTCTGCGTCGTCTCGGAGAGGTGGGGGTGGGCGGCACTATTTTGCAGTGGTTCTCCTCCTTCCTCTCTGACAGGACGCAGTCGGTGTTGACAGGGGGGCAGAGGTTGAGCCCTAGGCCCCTACTATGTGGGGTGCCACAGGGCTCGGTCCTCTCGCCCATCCTGTTTAATATCTACATGAAGCCGCTGGGTGAGATCATCCGACGACACGGGGTGAGGTATCAGCAATATGCTGATGATACCCAGTTGTACATCTCCACCCCGTCTCAATTTGGGGAAGCCGTAGACGTAATGGACCGCTGCCTGGCCGATGTTAGGGTCTGGATGGGGAAGAACCGGCTAAAGCTTAACCCTGACAAGACTGAGTGGCTGTGGATATTGCCTCCTAAGGACTCGACCAACTGTCCCTCCTTGATTCTTGGGGGGGAGAAATTAGCCCCCTCAGAACGGGTCCGCAATTTGGGTGTCCTCCTAGACCCACAGCTAAAATTGGAACAACATCTTTCAGCTGTGGCTAGGGGGACCTTTGCACAAGTACGTCTTGTGCACCAATTGCGACCCTACTTGGAGAAGGAGGCACTTCTTACAGTCGCTCATGCCCTTATCACCTCACGGCTGGATTACTGCAATGCGCTCTACATGGGGCTACCCTTGAAGAGTGTCCGGCGACTGCAACTGGTGCAAAATGCAGCTGCGCGAGCTGTGGTGGGTGTACCTAGATGCACCCACGTAACACCTATCCTCCGCCAGCTGCATTGGCTGCCCATTAGTCTCCGGATCCAATTTAAGGTGTTGGTCGTTACCTTTAAAGCCCTACATGGCTCAGGGCCAGGTTATCTTCGGGACCGCATCCTGCCGCATACCTCCCTACGACCGGTTAGAGCCCACAGAGTCGGCCTCCTCCAGGTCCCGTCGACCAAACAATGTCGGCTAGCGGGACCTAGGGGGAGGGCCTTCTCTGTGGGAGCCCCCTCCCTTTGGAACCAGCTCCCTCCAGAGATCAGGACCATCCCCACCCTACTGGCCTTCCGTAAAGCAATAAAAACTTGGCTCTTCCGGCAGGCAGGGTATGAATGAAAGTTTGTTTTTTAATGGATAGTATTTTAATATGGCTCCTTTTAAAAATTGTTTTTTATGTGTTTCTATATCTGCTGTGAGCCGCCCAGAGTCCCCCGGGAGTTGGGCGGCATAGAAATTTTAATAAATAAATAAATAAATAAATAAATAAAGTACTGTAGGTAAGTGTTTGTGTAATCTTCAGGATAACTTTGAGCGAAACCTTGTGCTACTAGTCTTGCTTTGTATAATAATTCACCATCTGGTTTTTGTTTGATTTTGTACACCCATCGTGTGCCAATAACTTTCTTGTTACTAGGAGGTGCTGCAGGTGTAAATACCTGAAGTTTCTGCAGACTGTCCATCTCAATCTGCATGGCTGTGTGCCATTTGTCTTGTTCATCTTCAGAAAGATATTTAATTTGTGCATAAGTTTCTGGTGGAAGTGTAACATTACAGATCAATGGTGATGGTCTGTTTGTGCAATGCAGTGTATATTTCTTTGGAGGAATACCTTTTGTAGTTCTCTTGGAACATCTTGGAACGGTTGTCCAATCATCTTCATCGTCTTCATCTCCATCGTTGTCGCTAGCGTGAGCATCCGCGGCAGGTGAAGATGGAATGTTAGATGAATCATCCCTGGGAAAATAAACTCCAGGATCATTAGAATGTACCCTGGACCAATTTGAATCTTCTTCAAAGTTAGCAGAATTAGAAACTGTAATCATATTGTTAGAGTCAATGAATTTTCCCCATTTCGAATTGTCATCAATACCCATGTATCTCAGTCTCTTAGCAATTTGGCCACCTTTTCTTCTAAGCGCTAATCGCAGTGGTTCCCAAAGGCCCCCCAGGGGGCGGTGGGAACCCTTAGGGGGGCGGTGAGAGGTAAGGGTGGCGACAGGGGGGCGGTGAGAGGGTCCAGGGGGGCGGTAGGTGGTTCGCCTGTCCTGTCCCCGTGCCGCCACCCATATCCACCCAATTGCCCGCTCGCTGCTTTTCCCGCCATTCTTTTCCCAGCGGGGACTGGGCGGGCCGCGAGACGGGCGTCTTACTGGACTTTTAACAGCTCCGTGTATCTGTCGTCTGGTCTCTTTGCACTGGTCTCCAACCTTGGCAACTTTAAGACTTGTGGACTTCAACTCCCAGAGTTCAAAGCTGGCTGAGGAATTCTGGAAGTCCACAAGTCTTAAAGTTGCCAAGGTTGGAGACCCCTGGAAAGCTTGCAAAATACAGAAACTCTTCTCGCGAGGGTGAGCAATTAACAACTCGCAGCGAGAAGAGTTTCTGTATTTTGCAAGCTTTTTTCACTAGAGACTAGCCGACAGAAACACGGAGCAGTTAAACCAGTAAGACACGGGATTGGGTGGGGGGGCGGACAGGGGCTGGGTTGGGGGGGTGGGTTGGGGGGGCGGGAGGAGGAGGAGGAGGAGGGAGACCTTGTGGGGAAATCGCAGCTGCCTCTTTTCCGCTCCTTCGGCCAAGAGGCACTGCGGCCGGAAAGTTGGTCCAGAAAGAGGGCAGCGATGGCGGGGGAGATCGGGAACAGTTGCCTGCCAGAGTTTCTGCCACCTTCGCCTGCCTCCCTTTCCTTCCTTCCTTTCCTTTCCTTCCTTTCCTTCCCTTTTTCCTTCCTACTTCCCTTCCCTTCCTTCTCTCTTTTTCCTTCCTCCGTTCCTTTCCTTTCCTTCCTTCCTTCTGTCCCTTTCCCTTCCTTCTCTCCTTCCCTTTCCTTCCCCCTCCTTTTCCTTCCTACTTTCCTTCCTTCCCTTTCCTTCCCCCCTTTTCCCTTCCTCCTTCCCTTCCCTTCCTTCCTCCTTCCCTTCCTTTTCCTCCCTCCCTCTCCTTTTCACCTTTAATTTCCCTCCCTCTCTTTCCTTCCTACTTTCTTTCCTCCCTCCCTCCTTTCCTCCCTCCCTCCCTTCCTTCCTCCTTCCATTTCCTTCCCTCTCATTCCTTCCTTTTCTTTCTCTTTCCTTTCCTTTCTTTTCCTTCCTTTCTTCCCTCCCTCCCTCTATTTTTCTCTCCCAAACAACCCCAAGTTAAATCCTCCCCTTGGCCATTGTGCGTGCATGTGTGTCTCATCTTCTAAAAATCATAACTCCCCACCCCACCCCAAACACCCAATACCTTCCCCTTCTCCATCCCACTGAAGATCCCAGGTGCCCAGCCTCCTGCCCCCCCCGCAACCTCTCCGCATGCCCATCTCACAATGTGGCCTTCGGCCTCGCCTCCTCTGCCCACCTAACACACTGCTCTCGTTCTGCGATGCCATCTTCCCCTGCCCCCGGATGGATAGCAATTTAGGCAGGCACGACACACCACCAGGTGAGGAGGGGGCTTTCTAGCTGTGCCTGCTGGGTACAGGAGTCCCCCCCTCCACCCGGCCTCTGTGCCAAGGAAGACAATTCGGAGGGTGCCAGCGCTTCCCATGGGGGAGGGGGTGTATTTCCAGGAAGCCCCTTGAATGTGACAGTGTGGGGGGAGGGGGGAAGACCCTCCCCCATGTGCATCTGTCCCACCCACCCCCTCCATTGACCACTTCTGCAGTTTTCTTTCCTTTCCAGGCTCTGTTTGGTCATCCAGTTGAGCCAGCCTTGGCGAGGAACTAAAATGGCTTGTGTGTTTGTTTGTTTGTTTTTGCAACCAAATACAAACCATGTTTGGGGGAACCGGTTTCAAAACCTCCCAGTTTCCCAAACCTGGACGTTTTCGGCCACGCATGCACACACACACTCACACACACCCAGTGGCTCAATGTGGGATAGATTTCCCACCCACCTCCAGCCCCTCTTTTCAAACATGCCCCTCTTCCTTGCAGACAGAAGCACATTTTAAATTGCCATAGGCAGAGCCCAGAGGAGGCAATGTAGTCCCGCGGTGTGTGTGATACACACACACACACACACACACACACACACACACACACACACAGAGAGAGAGAGAGAGAGAGAGAGAGAGAGAGAGAGAGAGAGAGAGAGAGAGAATAAGGAAAGAAAAAGGAAGGAAGGAAGGAAGGAAGGAAGGAAGGAAGGAAGGAAGGAAGGAAGGAAGGAAAGAAAGAAAGAAAGAAAGAAAGAAAGAAAGAAAGAAAGAAAGAAAGAAAGAAAGAAAGAAAGAAAGAAAGAAAGAAAGAAAGAAAGAAAGAAAGAAAGAAAGAAAGAAAG
Organism: Diadophis punctatus similis; assembly: GCA_023053685.1. Classification (NCBI taxonomy): domain Eukaryota; kingdom Metazoa; phylum Chordata; class Lepidosauria; order Squamata; family Dipsadidae; genus Diadophis; species Diadophis punctatus. Next base: position 274,400 of record JALIGW010000066.1, read on the forward strand.
AAAGAAAGAAAGAAAGAAAGAAAGAAAGAAAGAAAGAAAGAAAGAAAGAAAGAAAGAAAGAAAGAAAGAAAGAAAGAAAAAGAAAGAAAGAAAGAGAAAGAAAGAAAAAGAAAGAAAGAAAGAAAGAAAGAAAGAAAGAAAGAAAGAAAGAAAGAAAGAAAGAAAGAAAGAAAGAAAGAAAGATGGTAGGTAGGAATGTAGACAGAAAGAAAAAGATGGTAGGAAGGAAGGAAGACAGTCAAAAAGAAAAGAGGGAAGGGAAGGGAAGGGAGGGAAGAAGGAAAGAAAAAGGGAAGAAGGAGGGAGGGAGGGAGGAAGGAAGGAAGACAGAAACTAAGAAGAAAGAAGAAAGAGATGGAAGAAAGAAAGAAAGAAAGAAAGATGGTAGGAAGGAAGGAAGACAGAAAGAAAGAAAGCAAAAGAAAGAAAGAAGGGGAAGGGAGGAAAGAAAGAAAGAAAGAGAAAAAGAAAGAAAGAAAGAGAAAAAGAAAGAAAGAAAGAAAGAATTATGACCACAATTGAGCATAACATTTTGGTTGCTAAGCAAGAGCGTTGTTAAGTGAGTTTCACCACATTTTACAAGTTGGCCATGCCCACCCGGTCACCTGACCACTAAGCCACACCCACCTGAGGGGGTGGGGTGGGGGGCGGTGAGGATGAGTTTGTAGCACCAAGGGGGCGGTGGACTGAAAAAGTTTGGGAACCACTGCGCTAATGGAACGTTCACCATTGCATATGAACCAAAAATGTGTAAGTTAGAAAGATCTGGTTGGTAGCCATGCAACATGTAGAAAGGTGTTTGGTCAATCACACTACTCCAAGTGTGATTAACAAGGTAGTTTGCATACTTAACTGCTTCGCCCCAAAATGAGTGTTTCAGATTAGCATCTTCTAGAAGGCAGCGCATCATGGTTTGGAGAACCCCCTGTCTTCTTTCTGCCACTCCATTATGGGCTGGAGTGGAAGGGGCAGATGTTTGGTGTATAATACCGCTGCTGCGCATCCAATCCTGGAAACGTTGTGACATGAACTCGGAACCACGATCACTCTGAATTCTGTGGATCTTCACCCCATGTTGATTGTAGGCCTGGACTGCAAAGTCTTTAAAGATCTGAAAGGTCTCAGATTTTTTCTCTCATAGGAAAGACATAACCATATCTAGAATGATTATCAACAATAGTTAAGAAATACTTTTTACCGCCAATAGTTGGGCCATAAGGACCCACAATATCAGTATGAACCAAATCAAAAATGCGTGTTGACTTACGTATGGCATGTTTTGGAACGGCTGCTGCCCTTGATTTTGCCTTTTTGCAAATGGCACAATCCAAATGTACCTTACATCCTTTGAAAATTTTATTCCTGCTGCAAAGCCTCTGTAGCGGTGATAGAGTGCGTAGGTGACGCTTGTAAAGATGCAGCCGATGAAGTTTGTAGAGATGCGATAGGAGTTTGTCTCGTAGGAGAAATCAGGATAAGAGACGAGGCAGGAAGATATGTTGCTCCTTGAATTTTCTCCTCCTCATGATTCGGTTGATCTAGTATAAGTTGTATTTCTTTCTCCGGAGAAGACATTTCGGTAGATTTATGGACTGGTTCACTTCAAAAGCAGCAAAAACATTCTTATCTATCTGACTAGGCTAAAACGCAATAAAACTGTCAGAATTAATTAAAGTCCGGAACCAGAGTCCTCTTGCTACCATGACAGATGTGAGAATTAATCTCACAGAGATGTTTGGTCTTTTCCCGGACATCAGACATTAGAAATGAAACAGCAGTTTAAAAGTCTAAGTAAAAATATTTATTTCGGTACAAAAACAATAAATCCTCATTTGTTTACATCTCTAATATAAATGTGCGTCTTCTCTCAATGGAAGACAGAGCAAGAAGGGGTAGATCGGAGAATGGAATGCACACATGCGTACAAGAACATATCAATCACGTGCTCAGGAATAAACCATTATATTGAATAGGGATGCATCTCCCTGCATATACATGTAACAGGCAATAATCACACCGTGACACACCCCAGGGATCATCAACTGTTTTCTTCTCCCCTTTCAGCAGTCAGGAGGCAGCGTCTCTTCGGCAAGGGGCAGACTTCCAAACTTGGTGCGGAAGTCACTCCAGTGGTGGACATTGACTGCTATCCACGAGGGTTCGGCTTCATGGAACCCCACAGGATTACGGTACCGCCGATGCCAGCACCCTGGGGTGGGGAGCCCATATAGGTGCAGGGATTGCCCAGGGAACCTGGTCATAGCAGAAACAGGGCTCAGCATAAACTTACTGGAGCTTCGTGCTGTGTTCTGGCACGGCGACATTTTCTCGAGCCTCCTGTCGAACCAGCATGTGCTGGTACTGACAGACAACGTGATCACCAAGGCTCACATAAACCGACAGGGGGGGACCATTTCCAAGTCACTGATGGCGGAGGCCATGAGGTTGGGGAGCTGGGCGGAACAGCATACTCTCCATAACAGCAGAACACACTTCCGGGGGAAGCATCACGATGGCAGACTGGCTCAGCCATCACCACAGCGACCCAGTGGAATGGAGTCTCCACCCAGATATTTTCTGACAACTGGTGAGCCAGTTCGGTCTACCCGTCATAGACTTTCTCGCCACCCCCCGGGTGTCAAGCTGCCCAGGTTCCTGACAAGGTACAAAACCCAGGGGGCACAGGGAACAGACACTATTCGTTGCACCTGGCCGCAAGGACTAATGTAGGAATTTCCCCCTCTGTCATTGATCCCCAAGGTGATCAGGAGGATCCAGGAAGATAGGGCCAAGGTGATCCTGCTGGCACTGGCCCAGGAGAGCCTGGTACCCAGACCTAGTATCTCTCTCGGTGCCATCCCCATGGAAAATACCTGTGACAGAGTGGTCGCTTGCCCAGGGATCAGTACAGCATCCAGATCCACAATGGTTGCAACTGACTGCCTGGCACTTGAGCGGTTCACCTTAAGGGGCCGTCACGTTCCAGACGATATTATACAAATCATGCTGGCTTCCAGGAGACCATCCACGGAACGCATATATTCAGCAAACTGGAAGGTCTTCTGTAACTGGGGTTTCCAAAAGGGATGTTTTTCCCCTAGATCTGTCAATAGTGAACATCCTCCAGTTCCTACAACAAGGTCTGACCAAAGGTCTCTCCCCCAACGCGCTCCGCCGCCAGGTGGCAGCATGATCAACAGTGCTGGCCTGCGAGTCCTTGGACTCCCTTTTGGCACACCCTTTAATTCATAGGTTCCTCAAGGGGCAACCAATCTATGTTCCCCCATCGTACATAGGTACCCAACTTGGGAGTTGTCAAGGGGGTTAGACGCACTCACAAAGGGATCCTTCAAACCATTACAGTCGGTCTCCCTTTGCGACATGACATATAAGGTGGTGCCCTCATAACGGTCACATCGGCACGCAGAATATCTGAATTAGCCGGTCTCTCAGTGAGACACGACCTGTGTGTCTTCCACCTTGATAAAGTGGTACTGAGACTAGATCCTACCTTTCTTCCCAAGGTGAACTCTCCTTTTCATAGGGCACAAGAAATAATCTTACTCAGGTTTATCCTTGTCCCACTAATGACATTGAACAACAGAACATATGATCAACTATCTTTGCAACGACCCAACAGAATAACCGCCCACTCCACGAGTAGCGCTGCTACCGCGGCAGCTTGGAATACCAGGGCAACCATCGAGGAGGTCTGTAGGGCGGCCACCTGGGCATCTCTGACACCATTCATTCGCCACTACAAACTGGACGCTTTCGCCTCAGAGGATGCTGCATTTGGGCAAAGAGTGTTGCAACAGGTGGTGCAGAATACGGGGAGTGCCAGTCAGTCTGAGGTAGCCCACCCAAGGGACTGATTACTTTGGTATGTCCCATCCTTGGAGGCTAGCTACAACTACTATGGAAAAGGGGCGTTGTACTTACCTGATATGCCCTTTCTCATAGGGTGTAGCTAGCCTCCAAGTCCCTCCCTTCAGGGACAGGGACTGGCGCATAATGACAAGTGAATACATATCTTTAAATACGTGGTAGATTAACTAAGTACATAGCAGCTAAGTAGTGCATGTAGCCAAATACACAAACTAAGAAGGCTTGAATTTATGTCGCACACTAATAAGAACTTTATTCTTGCATATAGCTAAATACATAAACTAATAAGGATTGATTTTATGTTGTACACTAATAAAAACTTTAGTCTTGTCAAGGAGCCTATATAGAGTCTGATCTCTCTCCCTCGTCTTGAAGAGGGGGCGTGATCCATAAGGGATGCTATTTATACCTTTGTTGTCAGACTCAGTTCCGATTGGCTAGAAGTGATGTCTTAACCCATCCTTGGAGGCTAGCTACACCCTATGAGAAAGGGCGTATCAGGTAAGTACAACGCCCCATCTCTCAGCAGCTTTCAAAACCACTGACCATGGGATCATTCTGTTTTACATTCAATTTTTATTAGTTTATAATATGGCATACAAAGAGAATACAAAAGTAAATAGTAGGGAAATTAGGGAAGGGAAAAGGGAAGTGGACAGTGGGGGAAAGCAAGGGGAAAAAGAAAAAAAGGCATTGACTTCCGACTCCTTTGGTGTAGTAGAATAAGGCATTAACATCTAACCTCAACTTTTTACTTTTACATAATAATATAAAGTAGCCATTTTTATAATAACAAATCTATCTAACCAGTAAAACCCAAAATCAAAGTTTCATTTTTTTCCACCTCAAGCACAAAGTCCAGAAGCAGTTTCCAAGTAGAAATAAAGGTATTTGTATTTTTTTCTTTAATCAAAACAGTCAATCTAGCCATCTCTGCTAACTCCATCAGTTTTTGCAGCCATTCATCCATTGTGGGGATCGAGGTGACCTTCCATTTCTGTGCATAAAGTAGTCTTGCTACCGTCAACATATATAACATCAGAGTTCCAATTTTTTTCCCCAAGTCTTTTTCCATTAAACCCAAAAGAAAAGTCTCTGGTCTTCTTTCTATATTCACTTTAAGAATTTTCTGTATTAAGATATGATATTTCTTTGCTTCATCACACATCCACCATGAATGATAAAAAGTCCCTTCTTTACATTTACATTTCCAACATTCATTTGAAATACCTTTATACATTCTTTGTCACGACGTGAATATTGTCAGTTTGTGCATCTCTATGTTTTCTACTGTTTCTTGTATTTATGGTCAAGCAGACATGTGATATGTTTTACTACGCATGCCTGCATTCCAGGAGTCAACTCCCTCCTTCTCTTCCTCCATTTCTGCCCAAGGCAGACGTGACTTTTTCATTAGCCGATAAGATGTAGTTTACTAAGGAATTCTTTTTATTACTTTTCTACTGAAATAAATATTTTGTTAATTAGATTTGAATCTCGGTTTTATTTTCTAATGAGAATGACTTCAAAAAGGAAGCAAAGATCCATCGACCTCCACGAGGGATTGCCCCCCTCTTAACATTCTTGACAACTTATCTGGAGTTAAATACCAATGATACATTGTTACGAGGGGGTGAGGTTTGTCCCAACGAACCGTGAACCTGTTCACATGCAAACACACTGGGGCTGAAATAAAACTGACAGAGGAGTCTTGTAAAAATATACTTTACTAAAAACATTAAAAAGGACTTATGTTTTTAAAACACATCAACTAACAAAGACTTTGTCTTCACTAGCTGAAGCCAGGCCGTCTCCCTAAATTCCTCTCCTGCAATACTGAAACCAATCCTCTTAACCCTTTCCAAAGGGAAAGGAAAAACTAACACAATACTAAGTAGGTTCAGGATTGATACATCATTGAGGCAGTGGAAAGCGGCAACATAGGCTTCTCAGCAATGGTGAGTGAGAGAGTCCTAAGTCAATCACCTGTAGAGATTTATTTATTTATTTTATTTATTTATTACTTGTATTTATATGCCACTCAACTCCGCAGGGACTCTGAGCGGCTAACAACAATACAAATAGCATCAATATAAAAACATTTGAAAACAGAATTAAAATATAATATAACAATGTATAAAATAATCAATCAAATCAATCATTCAATCCTTTCCTTTCAGGGGCCAACATCGATAGTCAATGGCCCCAGGCTTGCCGGAAGAGCCAGGTCTTCACGGCTTTTCTGAAGGCCAATAGGGTGGGGGTAGTCCGGATCTCAAGGGGGAGTTGATTCCAGAGGGTAGGGGCCGCCACAGAAAAGGCCCTCGCCCGCGGGCCCACCAGCCGACATTGTTTAGCTGACGGAACCCGGAGCAGGCCAGCCCTGTGCGATCTAACTGGTGGTAGCAGGCGGTCCCGAAGATACTGTGGCCCTGAACCATATAGGGCTTTAAAGGTAACCACCAACACCTTAAATTGCATCCGGAGACTAATGGGCAACCAATGCAGCTCACGTAAGATGGCAGTCGTGTGGGTGAATCTGGGAACACCTACAACAGCATGTGCAGCTGCGTTTTGCACCAACTGGAGTCTCTGAATACTCTTCAAGGGTAGCCCCATGTAGAGCGCGTTGCAATAATCAAGCCGTGAGGTGATAAGGGCATGAGTGACTGTAAGAAGTGCCTCCCGATCCAAGTAGGGTCGCAATTGGTGCACGAACCTGTGCAAAGGTCCCCCTAGCCACAGCTGACAGATGTTGATCCAATTTAAGCTGTGGATCTAGGAGGACACCCAAATTGCAAGCCCGTTCTGAGGGGATTAATTTTTCTCCCCCCAGAACCAAGGAGGGACAGTTGACCGAGTCCTTGGGAGGCAGTATCCATAGCCACTCGGTCTTGTCCGGGTTTAATTTGAGCCTGTTGACTCCCATCCAGATCCTTACGTCGTCCAGGCACCGGCACATCACATCGGCTGCCTCACTGAATTGACGCGGGGTGGAGATATAAAGCTGGGTATCATCGGCATATTGCTGATACCTCACCCCGTGTCGGCGGATGATCTCACCCAGTGGTTTCATGTAGATGTTAAATAGTAGGGGAGAGAGGACCGAGCCCTGAGGCACCCTGCACACGAGGGGCCTAGGAGTCGACCTCTGTCCACCTATCAACACTGACTGCGACCGATCAGCAAGATAGGAGGAGAACCACTGCAGAACAGTGCCTCCCACCCCCAACTCCCTCAATCGGCGCAGAAGTATACCATGGTCAATGGTATCGAAAGCAGCTGAGAGGTCAAGTAGCACCAAGATAGAGGAAGATCCCCCATCTCGGGCTCGCCAGAGATCATCCAACAGCGTGACCAAGGCAGTTTCTGTGCTGTAGCCAGGCCTGAAACCTGACTGAAAAGGATCTCGATAATCCGTGTCATCCAACAGCCGCAGGAGTTGAAACGCCACCACTTTCTCTACCACCTTACCCAAGAAGGGCAGGTTGGAGACAGGACGAAAGTTGTTTAACACAGTTGGATCCAGGGAAGGCTTCTTGAGGAGGGGTCTCACAACCGCTACCTTAAGTGGCTGCGGCACAAAACCCTCCCTCAAGGAGGCATTGACTATCACCTGAATCCAGCCTCGTGTCACCTCCCTGCTGGAAGAAACCAGCCAGGAGGGGCACGGGTCCAACAAACAAGTGGAGGCGCTCATCGCTCCTACAGCCTTGTCCACTTCCTCAGGAGTCGCGGGTTCAAATTCCTCCCATAAAATGAGACTAAGACCTGCCCCTGTCATCTCGGCTTGAATTGCCCACTCAGAGTCTAGGTCTGTCCGGATCTGAGCGACTTTATCCACCAGAAACTGTACAAATTCCTCAGCTCTGCCCTGTAAGGGCTCCTCTATCCCCTCGGTATTAAGGAGGGAACGAGTTACCCTAAACAGAGCGGCTGGGCGAGAATCGGCAGAAGCAATAAGTGCGGAAAAATGCGAACATTTTGCCGCCCGTATTGCCACTAAATAAGTCCTAATAAAGGATCTTAGAAGTGTTCGATCAGACTCGGATTTACTAGTCCTCCAACGTCGCTCTAGGCGTCTCTTGTGGCGTTTCATCTCCCGGAGCTCCTCGGTAAACCAGGGAGCTCTTCGGGATCCACTGCCACGGAGAGGTTGAACAGGCGCAATCCTATCCAATGCTCCAGACGCCACCTGATTCCAAGCGGTTACTAGAGATTCGGATGGATTGTGTACAAGGGATTCAGGTATCTCCCCAAGCTCCTTCTGAAACCCTTCTGGGTCCATTAGGCGCCTGGGGCGGAACCACTTAGTTGGTCCCGCCTCCCTGCGGTGGAGGAATGGTGCCATAAGGTCTAACCTCAATAGGAAATGATCTGACCATGGCAAGGGAGAGATGGCTAAGCTCCTTAATTTCAGATCATCTCTCCACTGCCCCGAAACACCAGGTCAAGCGTGTGCCCGCCCTTATGAGTCGGACCCTCAACTACTTGGGTCAGGTCCATAGTTGCCATGGAATCCATGAACTCCTGAGCTGCATCCGAGGATTCGCCGAGCGATGGCAGGTTAAAGTCCCCCAGAACCATAAGCCTGGGGAACTCCACCGCCAGCCCGGCTACTGCCTCGAGCAGCGCAGGCAGGGCCGTTGTGACACAGCTGGGAGGCAAGTATGTCAGCAACAGGCCCACCTGAACCCCTAAGTCCAACTTCAAAAGGAGAGACTCACACCAAACAATCTCCAGGGCAGGGCTCCTACGAGGATGAAGACTCTTACGGATAACCATTGCCACTCCTCCACCCCTTCCCTGGGGTCGCGGCTGATGCAGAACCTGAAACCCGTCTGGGCACATCTCAGACAGGGGCACCCCCCCTTCTTGTCCCAGCCAGGTCTCAGTTATACATGCCAGGTCCGCTCCCTCCTCCAAGAGAAGATCCTGAAGGAGGGGAGCTTTGTTGACAATGGACCTGGCATTTAACAGCAGCAGCTTGAGCCCAGGGTCCTGACAACCCAAGTCACCATGTATACGGGATGAATTCAAGGGGCCAGAACATGGGATCGCTATAAGGCAGCAAGGCCTAGTTCCCCGAGAGCGGCCTACCCCTTGATTCCCACCATGTCTACCTCTCCCTGTTATGACAGTGATCCTCCGACCCCCCAGAGATCCCATCTCCCATCCCATCGGCCTCTATCCCTTCCGGCAAACCATCCATAATATTCATACCAGCCCAGGAAACGTAGGGGCGCCCCCCCTGCTTCTGTTAGAGATGATCTAATCAGCATCGTGGCTTGAAGCTTCTGGCAGGGCAGTTCTCCAACTCTCCCTCCCGGTCGTAGCTCCAGCAGCAGCAGCAACAGCAGATGCTAGCTTGTAGGCACAAACTAGCTTGCATACTCAGTTCAGCAAAGGCAAGCTTTCTTCTCTCTTGCTTTCTGGCTCTGAGCTTCAGCTCTTTAGCTCAGGCATTTCAGTGACTTGTTTCAGCTCATCTTCTCTGGCTTACTCAGCTCTTGGTTTGCTCTTGTCGTAGGGCGGCAGCAGCAACAGCTAGCAGGCAGCAGGCTCCCACTTATATAGTAAATCAGTAAGCAATTAACTCGGGTGGGGAAGGCTTATAGTTAATTGCAAGGCAGAGTTTGGCCTGTTTGAATCTTTGTGGTTTGTATCTAATCCGATAACCACAGCAACCCTGACAATACTCTTGACATACATCATCTTATAGAAAGTTTATTTTAAATTATAATTTAATGTAAATTTTAAACCTTTCTTTCGCATATTCTCCCACTGTTCAAGCATTAATTATATCCAAAGTTCCTTGCCCACTGAATCATACAATGCTTTACTTGTTCATGTTCCAGATTTAAATTCAATAACACTTTATAGACTTTAGTAATAATATGTTCATCACTACCACATAGTAAAATTTCCAATTCATTTTTAACAAAGTTAAAAATGATTCTTTTTATCTAATTTAAATCTTTCTTTCAATTGTAAATATGTAAACCAATGACAGACATGGCCTTCTGATTCTAGCTCCTCCTTAGATTTGAGGGTAGGGTCACCCAAGTTAAAAGATATTATTTTACCATAGGTCCATCAGTTCGGCTTCGTCACCATTTCTTTTCTAAAAAGAAAGCTTCCTGTGGGGAAACCCAAAGAGGCACCTTTGTGGAAAACCATGTTTTATATTTATTCCAGACTTTCAAAATAGCACATCTGAAAAAATGGTTGTTGAAATCAACATTTACTTTAACTTTATCATACCATAGGTAGCCGTGCCAACCAAATCTTAATTCATGGCCTTCTAAATCCAGTAGCCTCTTATCCTGAAGGTTCACCCATTCTTTTAACAAGACCAAACAGCAGGCATCAAAATACAATTTCAAATCTGGTAGACCCAGACCACCATGGGATCCTTCTGGATTGACTGGAATGGGAGTGGATGGAACAGTATTGTGCTGGTTCTTTTCCGTCCTCAGGGACTAATACCAGTTGGTGTTGATTGGGAGAGATCCTGCCCATGTTGGGTACTGTAGGGTTTGGTGCTCTCCCCACTGTTTAACATCTACATCAAACTGCTGGGGGGAGATAATCTGTCGCCATGGGGTGAAGTACCATCAGTATGCTCATGATGCTCAATTTTATGTCTCTGCCCCATGCAAATTAAGTGATAATCAGAGTAAGGTCAAAAATATGATAATCAGAGTCTGGTCATTAGTGCTGTAGGAAGTTGGCACCCACCCCTCTCCTAGAGAAATGAAATATCCTGGGAAATATTAAAAGGCAGAATATATTCTATAGAATATCCCTGGAAACATGCTTTTAAGCAGGCAAAAGACTCCTCTTAGAAGCCCCCACTTTTGTCAATGGGCCATTAAGGACTGGGGCCAGCAACAGTCTTCTACATAACAAATAACCATATTAGGAATTGCCCAAAGCCCTTTCATTACACCACATGGGACCTGGGAAGATTACATCAGCCTGGGACTTAGGACAGCCAACAAGAGTTGCCCCAGCATGCCCCTGGAGGTCTGACAGCCAATGGAATACATTTCTTTATAGGAACAGGAAACAGTTAGGGAGGGGCCCAAGAGAGAGTATAAAACCAAGGGACTCAGCATCTCTCTTCCCTTTTTTCTCTTCACCCACATCTGGAAGCATGTAATCTACCTTTTCTGTACAGGGGCTTATGCCATGTGCTCCTGTCCACCATATTAAAACCTTCTTTCCAAGCAACTTCCATGAATCCAGTGTCTTTTTCCCCACTTGGAACTGAACCCAGAAGGATATTCCTTACAACAGTGCTTCTAGTTGGAATTTTGATTTGATATGTTCTGTTCAATGGCTCCCTTAAAAGTATTTTCCAGCACCAAAATGGAAATACATCAGTACTCTTTCTGTCCTGCTACTTGAAAGCCCAGATAATGTCACAACAAAAAGCATTACCTGAACAGTTATAATCGTTGTTGTATAGAATCATCAAGGCATTCAAACATCCTTTCCCTCATGGCAGCCCTACCAGATGTTAGCCTGCAACATATTTCTTGACTGATGGATTTTTTTCTGTTGGTGATCTATTCTAACAAGTTATTAATCATTATCTTTACATTTGGTGCACCTGTTATTACATTGTCTTTACTCTTTGAATTGATTAGGTTGTGTAAATCCTCTCTGAGAAGTGCCATCAGTGTAATACAGATTATTGATGCTTCTTCCTCCAATGCAGCACTAGACAGGAATAGAATAGAATAAAAGAGTTGGAAGGGACCTTCGGGGTCTTCTAGTCCAACCCCCTGCTTAGGCAGGAAACCCTATACCATTTCAGACAAATCGTTATCCAATCTCTTCTTTAAAACTTCCAGTTTTGGAGCATTTACAACTTCTGGAGGCAAGTTGTTCCACTGATTAATTGTTCTAACTGTCAGGAAATTTCTCCTTAGTTCTAAGTTGCTTCTCTCCTTGATTAGTTTCCACCCATTGCTTCTTTCCTGCCCTCAGGTGCTTTGGAGAATAGCTTGACTCCCTCTTCTTTGTGGCAGCCCCTGAGATATTGGAACACTGCTATCATGTCACCCCTAGTCCTTCTTTTCATCAAGCTAGACATACCCAGTTCCTGCTACCGTTCTTTATATGTTTTAGCCTCCAGTCCCCTAATCATATTTGTTGCTCATCTCTGCACTCTTTCTAGAGTCTCAACATCTTTTTTACATCGTGGCGACCAAAACTGCATGCAGTATTCCAAGTGTGGCGTTACCAAGGCATTATAAAGTGGTATTAACACTTCACGTGATCTTGATTCTATCCCTCTGTTAATGCAGCCTAGAACTGTGTTGGCATTTTTGGCAGCTGCAGCACACTGCTGGCTCATATTTAAATGATTGTCCACTAGGACTCCAAAATCCCTCTCACAATTACTACTATCGAGCCAGGTACCACATATGCTGTACCTGTGCATTTTGCTTTTCTTGCCTAAATGTAGAACCTTACTTTTTTCACCATTGAATTTCATTTTGTTAGATAGCGCCCAATGTTCAAGTCTGTCAAGATTCTTCTGTATCTTAAGCCTATCTTCCGGAGTGTTGGCTATTCCTGCTAGCTTGGTGTCGTCTGCAAATTTGATGAGTTCCCCATCTATCCCCTCGTCGAAATCATTGATGAAGATGTTGAAGAGTAAAGGGCCTAAAACAGAGCCTTGGGGTACCCCACTGCATACATCCCTCCATGTAGATGCAGTTCCATTGGGGACTACAAGTTGAGTGTGGTTGGTCAGCCAGTTACGAATCCATCTGGTGATGATGCTGTCTAACCCACATTTTTCTATTTTATCAAGTAGTAGGTTATGGTCAAATGCCTTACTGAAGTCCAAGTAAATTATATTGACAGCATTCCTCTGGTCCACTAATTTTGTCACTTTGTCAAAGAATGCAATAAGATTTGTTTGGCATGATCTGTTTTTGACAAACCCATGTTGGTTTTTGGTTATGACTTTGTTTACTTCTTGGTGTTTGCTGATTCATTGCTTCAGGGGTGAAATGCTACCAGTTCGGGCCGGTTCACTCGAACCGTCAGTAACAAATACTTCCGGTTCTCTGAACCGGTAGTAAAAATGCTTTTAAAAAGTAAAAAAAAAGTTTTCCACGATCGCGTGGCACAGCTGATTGTCACAGCTTTTTTTTTACTTTTTAAAAAGCATTTTTACTACCTATTCCCCGAAGCTGGTTGTAAAAAAAATGCTTTAAAAAGTTTTTTTAAAAGTCCCGACTCTCAGCTGTTTGACAATCAGCTGAGAGGGGATCATCGGAACCTTTTTTAAATTACTTTTTAAAGCATTTTTAAAAAACTACCTATTTGCTGTAACTGTGACTCTGTGAGGTTCCTGATTTGTTGCACCACCAATGGACCAATTGTTTCCTTGACTTTTTTCTTGTTTTTAACATGTTGGAAGAAGTTTTTTTGTTATTTTTTATTTTTGTCGCAAGCCTTTGTTCATTACGAGGCTTAACTTTCCTCACTTCATCTTTGCAGGCTCGGGCTATTTGCTGATATTCTGCCTTAGTTATGTGCCCCTCTTTCCACTTTTTATACTTGTCCTTTTTGTCTTTCAATTTTTCAGAGAGTTCTTTATGCAGCCATGCTGGTTTCGTTTGAGAGCTATTATTTTTCTTCTTCATTGGTATTGTGCTAGACTGGGCTTTTATAATCTCACTTTTCAAAATTTCCCAAGCTTCTTGAGTTGTTTTCCCCTTGAGGATTCTCATCCATGGAATCCTTCCCAAGCTTTCTCTAAGTTTATTGAAATCAGCTCTCTTAAAGTCCAAGACTCTGGTTTGACTTTGTTCTATTGCTTGTGTATGCATAATGTTGAATTCCAATATTGCATGATCACTCCCCCCCCCAAGGTTCCTGTAGCTTCAACACCTTCTATCATTTCATCACTGTTAGTGAGAATTAAGTCCAATAAGGTTGATTCCCTTGTTCCCTTCTCTACTTTTTGGGAAACAAAGTTGCCTGCTAGGTTTGTCAGGACCCTGTTTGATCTTCCACTTGGTGCAGAATTTGTCTCCCAGTTGATGTCAGGGTAGTTAAAATCCCCCATTAATATTGTGATGTGCTTCCTACATACCTTAGTTAGCTGCCTAGCAAAAAGTTCATCTATTTCCTCTGTTTGGTTGGGTGGCCCATAGTATACACCTATGGCAATGTCATCCCCCCCCTTTTTTATATTGACCCAAATGCATTCAAGACAGTTTTCATCATAAATAAATAAATGTCACTAATAAATAAAATCATTGTTGTGCTCTATTTCTGTAGAGATGTAGTTATTTCTTATATATAATGCAACTCCACCTCCTCTTTTACTTGGTCTATTTCTTTTAAATAATTTAAATCCCTCTAACTGTATGTTCCATTTGTGGGTTTCATCCCACCAAGTGTCCGTAATGGGAACAATATCATATCTGCCCTCATTTACTTGAATTTCTAATTCTCCCTGTTTATTCCTCATACTCCATGCATTGGTGTATAGACATTTGAGTCCATTTTGACTGACCCTGTGTTTACTGTCTACATAACTTGTGTTGTGCCTGACTTCCCCTACTTCCTTGCCACCTGTTTGATTAGTGCACATGGTATGGCACTCACTATTAAATGCTTGGTTTTGCTTGATCGCAAGGTTAATATTCTTTCCTGCACAAACATCTATGTTACATGCACTGATAACCCTATTAATTTTAGATTGCTGGGGACAGAAATGTTCTGTATCAATTAATTCTCTGTCCCTGCTGTTTAGTTTAAATGTTTATCCAGAAAATCTGGAATTTAATGCCAAGTAACTCAGTCCCTTTCTTTGATGGATGCAAACCATCTCTTTTGTACAGTTTTTCATTGGACCAGCTGCAGACATCATGACTAATATAACCAAAGCCTTCCATTTTACACCACTCCTTTAGCCATACATTACACTCAGCTATATGCTTGCCTTTCCCTTTTTGTTCCTTATATACTGGTAAAACCTCTGAAAAGGTAAGCCTACAGCCTATACTACTAAGTTCATACCCCAACCTCTGGAAATCATTCTGCACAGAAAGTACATCTTTTTGGGACAGATCATTTGTGCCAAGATGTATAATAGCATCAATATCACAGTCTATACTGGCATTCTTAACTATCTTAAAAATACGCCTCTTGTCTCTGCTGGCAGTAGCACCTGGCCTCTTTCAAAACATCCGTATCCTTTCCTAAATTTACATTCCTTACAATTGAATTGCCAAGCAGAAGGTGGCTTCTCTTTTTGGATATCTTGCTCTTCTCCCCCCCCCCCCCCGGCCATGTTTTATTTATTTTATTTATATAACATATAAAAATTCAATTTCCATCAAACAGTGTGTGATCTGGGTACAGTTGTTTTTAAGAGGTCATAATCACATATTTGCTATAGTATTCATCACAATAATTTTGATAATATAATAATATAATAACAATAATACTTATCTTTTTTAACAACTCTCCACTTTAACATTTCCTCTTTTTGTCTCCTCCTTTCTAACTTCTGTTTCTATTGTCTAGCCATTGATAGAATATGTCCCATATCAAAAAATATTCAGTTTCTTCTTTATTCTTAATAGTAAGTGTTACTCTATCCATTTCTGCACATTCTAGTATTTTCTTGAATAATTTTATTTAATACTTTTTTCATTCTTTCCGCCATTATACACATGAAAATTTTGTAGTCAGCGTTTAACAACGCGATTGGCCTATAATTTTGGATCAAATCTGGTTCGGTACCCTCTTTCAACAATGTGGCGATATGTGACTCTTTCCATGACTCTGGAATCTTCCCTTTAGTCAAGACTTCGTTATATAACTCTAGTTGTAATTGTTGAATAGTTTCATTAACTATCTTATAGAACTCTACTGGAAGACCGTCTGGTCCAGGAGTTTTGTTATTTTTTTGTTTCTGAGTTGCCATTTTTAATTCTTCTGGGGTTATTTCATTATTTAACATTTGTTTATCTTCTTCACTTATAGTTAAAATAGATGTTTGATTGAGATATTCTTCAATTTATCTCTGTTTCCTCCTTTTTATAGAGTTGTTCGAAAAAATCTACTGCTATCTCTCTCATTTTTTCTTCCGAGTTTTGTAAGTTTCCTGTTTTATCTTTTAATTGATGAATTATTCTATTCCCTCTCTCTTTTCTGATCTTATATGAAAGCCATCTGCCAGGTTTATTTGCGTTCTCAAAGTAGGATTGTTTTACAAATTTAAGATTCCTTAAATATTCTCTTTGTTCTATAAGATTTAATTTATGTTTGGATTGCATTAGTAATTCTTCTATCCTTTTATTTCCTGGCGTTTCCTGTGCTTCCTCTTCTAGTTGTTTAAGTTCTCTTAATATGTTATTATATTCTTTCTTTCTTTATTTTTTTTTTTTGCTGTATATGATATTATTAGACCTCTCGTGTATGCTTTCAAAGTGTCCCACAGGTTTTGTGTAGATGTTGGTTGTTTTTTATTTTCTAATATAAATAACTCTAATTCTTTTCCTATCATTTTTGTGAAATATCCATCTTGTATTAATTGAGTATCGAAAGTCCATCTTCTATTGATTTGCCTTGTGTGTTTCCATATTATATTGATGGGGCTATGGTCAGCCCAGATATGGTGTTATATAGGTGTTATCTCTACTTTTTGTACTGATTTGTTAAGTTCACTTGATAACAGGGCCATATCTATTCTCGTGTATGTTTTATGTCACTCAGTCACCCGGCCTAGTGAGAATGGTATGTATGGCCTGCAGGGAGGGAGGGAGACCAGCGGGGGGGGAGGGGATCTCTGGTGGGGATGAGAGCCGGAACATCTCAGTCATAATGGGAAGAGGCAGATATGGCGGGAGCAGAGGGGTGGGCCGCTCTCGGGGAATAAGACCTCGCTGTATACAAGCGATCCCTTGTTCTGGCCCCTCCGATCAGGTTCCATCTTGCTCAACCCGGATACCTGGCAACCAGGGTTTTCAGGGCCCTGGGCTCAGGATGCTGCTGCTTAACGCCAGGTCAATTATCAACAAAGCCCCCCTGATACGTGATTTAATCACAGAGGAGGGGGCAGACCTGGTGTGTGTTACCGAGACCTGGCTGGGGCAGGAGGGGGGAGTAGCTCTCTCCGAGATATGCCCAGCCGGTTTCTCGGTGCAGCATCATTCTCGACCCCAGGGAAGGGGGGGAGGAGTGGCAATAATAACGCGCGGAAATCTGCATCCTCGTAGGATCCCTGCCCCGGAGATTGTTGGGTGTGAGACGCTCCTTCTGAAGTTGGACTTAGGGGTTCAGGTGGGCCTTTTCTTAATGTACCTGCCTCCCAGCTGCGTAAGTAAGGCCCTGCCTGAGCTGCTCGAGGCAGTAGCCGGCTTGGCAGTTGAGTTCCCTAGGCTTATGGTGCTGGGGGACTTCAACTTGCCTTCCGCTGGCGAAAACCTCTGGGGTAGCTCAGGAGTTCATGGATTCCATGACAACCATGGACCTGACCCAAGTAATCCATGGTCCGACTCATGAGGGTGGTCACACGCTCGACCTAGTATTTCTCTCGGGGCAGTGGAGAGATGATCTGAAGAAAAGGGACATAGTCATCACCCCACTGTCATGGTCAGATCATTTCCTACTGAGGTTGGATTTCGCAGCCCCACTCCTCCCCCGCAGGGAGGCGGGACCGACTAGGTGGTTCCGCCCCAGGCGCCTAATGGAGCCGGAAGGATTCCAGAGGGAACTTGGGGAAATACCTGAAACCCTGGTACACAATTCGGCTGATTCCCTGGTGGCTGCCTGGAACACCGCAGCATCAGGGGCCTTAGACCGAATTGCGCCTAAGCGACCTCTCCGTGGCAGTGGATCCCGGAAAACTCCCTGGTTTACCGAGGAGCTCCGGGAGATGAAACGCCAGAAGAGACGTCTGGAGCGCCGCTGGAGGGCCAGAAAAACCGAGTCTGACCGAACACTATTAAGAATTTACATCAGATCTTATTTAGTGGCGATAAGGGCAGCAAAACGATCCTATTTTTCCGCTGTTATTGCGTCCGCAGATTCTCGTCCAGCCGCCTTGTTTAGGGTGACTCGCTCCCTCCTTGCAAAAGGGGGGGAGCGAGGAACACTTACAAGGCAGAGCTGAGGAATTCGCTGAGTTTCTGTCGGATAAAGTCGCTCAGATTCGGTCGAACCTGGACTCTGGCAGGGCAGAGTCCATAGAGTTGACAGGGGCAAGTCTTAGTCCACCATTATGGGAAGAGTTTGGGCCTGTTTCTCCCGAGGATGTGGACAGGGCTGTGGGAGCGATGGGTACCTCCACCTGTTTATTGGACCCGTGCCCCTCCTGGCTGGTTTCGGCCAGCAGGGAGGTGGCACGCGGCTGGATCCAGGCGGTGGTCACCGCTTCTTTGAGGGAGGGATCCGTACCGCAGTCGTTAAAAGCTGCGGTGGTGCGACCCCTCCTGAAGAAGCCTTCCCTGGATCCATCTGACTTGAAGAACTATCGTCCAGTCTCCAACTTACCTTTTTTAGGGAAAGTTGTGGAGAAGGTGGTGGTGACTCAGCTTCTGCAGCTCCTGGATGAAACAGATCATCTAGATCCTTATCAGTCGGGTTTCAGGCGCGGCTACAGTACAGAAACTGCCTTGGTCGCCCTGATGGATGATCTCTGGCGGGCCCGGGATGGGGGGAACTCCTCCATCCTGGTGCTACTTGACCTCTCAGCGGCTTTCTATACCATCGACCATGGTATCCTTCTGCATCGGCTCGGCGAGTTGGGAGTGGGAGGCACCGTTTTGCGGTGGTTCTCCTCTTATCTCGCCGATAGGATGCAGTCGGTGCTGGCAGGAGGGCAGAGATCGTCCCCTAGGCCCCTATCATGTGGGGTGCCTCAGGGGTCGGTTCTCTCGCCCATCCTGTTTAACATCTACATGAAACCGCTGGGTGAGATCATTCGCAGACATGGGGTGTGTTTCCATCAGTACGCTGATGACACCCAGCTGTACATCACCACCCCGTCTGACTTCAGTGAGGCAGTTGATGTAATGTGCCGGTGCCTGGACGACGTTAAGATCTGGATGGGGAGGAACAGACTCAGACTTAATCCCAACAAGACTGAGTGGCTGTGGATATTGCCTCCTAAGGACCATGACAACTGTCCCTCCTTGGTCTTCGAGGGAGCGAAACTGACTCCCTCGGACCAAGCCCGCAACTTGGGGGTCCTCCTAGATCCGCAGCTAAAATTGGATCATCATCTTTCTGCTGTGGCTAGGGGGGCCTTTGCACAGGTTCGCCTGGTGCACCAGTTGCGGCCATACTTGGAGAAGGAGGCTCTACTCACGGTCACTCATGCCCTTGTCACCTCCCGCTTGGACTACTGCAACGCGCTCTACATGGGGCTACCCTTGAAGAGTATCCGGAGACTTCAGTTGGTGCAAAATGCGGCTGCGCGTGCTGTGGTGGGTGTGCCAAGGTACACCCACGTGACACCTATACTCCGCCAGCTGCATTGGTTGCCCATCGGTCTCCGGGTCCAATTCAAGGTGTTGATCATCATCTTTAAAGCCCTTCATGGCTTAGGACCAGGCTATCTTTGGGACCGCATTCTGCCTCATACTTCCCTCCGACCGGTTAGGGCCCACAGAGTTGGCCTCCTCCAGGTCCCGTCGGCCAAGCAATGCCGGCTGGCGGGCCCTAGGGGGAGAGCCTTCTCTGTGGCCGGCCCCGCGCTCTGGAACCAACTTCCCCCAGAGACCCGAACTATCCCCACTCTGCTGGCCTTCCGAAAAGCCGTTAAGACATGGCTTTTCCTGCAGGCTGGGGGTAGAGCCTAATCCACTCGAGCTCACCCCCAAGTATGTATGGTTGTTGAATGGTTGTTGATGTTTTTTTATATTGTGTTTTTAAATTTTGTATTTGCTTTTAAATTAATATTTAATATTTGGTTTATTCTTGTATTTTTCTCTGTTGTACGCCGCCCTGAGTCCTTCGGGAGTTGGGCGGCATATAAGAATACCAAAATAAATAAATAAATAAATAAATGTGGGTGTGAATAAAAGGTAAATTGTCTTTCCCTTGGATTGTGGGTTCTCCAGATATCAATGAGATTTAGTTCCTCCATCATTTCAAAGAAGGTTTTAGGTAATGTAGATTTTTTCTTCTTTTTATTCCCGGCATGATCTTTAACCCCATCAATTATTCCATTAAAATCCCCAATTATACATATATTTTTATGCTCCGTTTGTAAAATTTTTGTATGTAGTTTTTTGTAAAATTCTTTTTGCTTTTTGTTAGGGGCATAGATGTTTATAATTAGGATATTTGTATTTTCTACTTCTACTTCCAGCATTAATATCCTTCCCTTAGGGTCACTATATATTTCTCTGCTTTTAAATTCCTTTTTAATATAAATTGCAACTCCCCTTTTCTTTTTGTCTGTTGATGCAGTATATAGCTCGCCAAGTTTCAAGTATTCTAAAAGTTTTCTATCTTTTCCTTTAATATGTGTTTCTTGTAAACATACAATATCTTTTTTTTTGCTTAAGTAGTTTTGCTAGTGTTTTCTTCCTTTTAATAGTATCGTTTAATCCCTGGATGTTAAGAGATATTAACTGCATTTTCCTTAAGTTCTCTTATTTCTTCTTTCTGCTCCCGGTACTAGTTTACTTTATTTGCTTTCTGCGCTTTGGTTCGGGCTGTCCTTGGTTTCGGTTGTTCTACTTCTTTGGTTTTATCCCCTTCCTCTTCCTCTCTTAGATCGTGTCTTCCCTCCTGAATGTTTGGTTCAGATCTTACACTTGCCTGGGAGTCTCCCTCTACTTCTCCTATCTGTTCAAATATTTCCATTGCACTATCTATTGTTTCTACTTTGATTCTTTTCCCCTCCCAGGAAATAGACATTCCTTCTGGGGTTAACCATCGGAAGGGAATATTTTTTCTGTTCAGTAGGTTAGCCAAAAATCTATATTCTTTTCTCAATTCCCTTACGCTTCTTGGTATTTGTTTCAGCAATATTATTTCTTTCTCTTTATATGTAATCGTTCCCTCCCTTGTTTCCATATATACCAAGTCTCTAATTTTTTTCCTTGCAAACCTCACATGGATTTCCCTAGGGAATTGATGTCGTTTAGCATAGCTTGTAAATACCCGGTAAGTTTCATCAATTTCATTTATCACATCATTTTTATCTTTCTGTAAAATCTTTGCAATTATTCCATTCATCAGTTCTTCTAAATCTTCATCCTTAGTTTCTATAACATTTTGAAAACGCAGGTAAAATGCTGAACGGTCCATTTCCAGATTAATAATTGTATTCTCTAACTCCTTTTTTGTTTTCATAAAATTCAAATCTAAATTTTCTACCTTTTTTTCCGTCTTATCAGCTCTAACTTCTACTGATTGTATTCGTATTTCATTTTTTTGAATTGCACTTTGTATAGTTTCTATTTTTCCTTCTAGTTTTTGAAAGTTCATATTTGTTTCTTTCTGGTTTGCTGACATCGTTTCCTAGAATTTTAACATTGTCTCTTGCATCATATTTAAAGTGGTATTCATGGATTGCATCAAAGATGCACTGTTACTCTTTTCGCTAGTCAGCATTTCGTCTATGGAGCGTTGACTTGCTGAAGAAGGTGTTGATACCGTTGGATTCGAAGCTGCTTTTCTTCCTGCTTTTAAGGATGTGGTGGTTATAGTCGACATTCCGTTAATTATCTTACTTTGTTCCCCTAGTATTTCTGTTATTCTACTCCAAATTCTCATTCAATAATATTAATAATTGATAATCTATATTGTCCAACAAAATGAAATGTTTCTTTTCAATTGTTTAACATCTAATCTTATACTCTAGAGTCTTATAATTTTCTATATATATTAAAGATATAATCTATTTATTTATTTATTTATTTATTTATTTATTTGGTAGCTTTTCTATGCCGCCCTACTCCCGCAGGACTCTCTATTACCACAATCTGTTACAAAAAACTCTTAATCCTAAAATGAAAACTGATAAATCTATCTGAGAATACAATCCTATAATATCAATATTAAATCACTTTAGATTTCTATATAATTCTATATAATTCTATTTCTAACTATAATTCTAACTATAATTCTATTATATTAAATGCAATACGTATTAACAAATAATTTTACAGAAAGGAAAGGTAGAACTGGAAGAAGAGGGTAAACAATTGATAGTTATGTATAACTTAGAGATAAAATAGATAGGGTTGGTGAAAGTAGTAAAGGAAAGGGATGAAAGTCAGAAAAGAGTAAATATAAGGAGCTGGGGTTGGATCAATAGAGACAAGTTCTTATTAATTACGTTTGAAACTATATACGTAAATAAATTTTCCCAGTTCATTATTAATAGAAACAGTTATTATTATTATTTTTGTTTTATGTTTTCACCTTAATTATGTCCAGTGAAACTTAGCACAGAAGATTTTCTCCCCAAAGTTTCTTAGTCTTTAGAAACTATTAGTCAGCAAAAGTTCAATCAATATGGAGTCTAGCCTCAAGGATGTCTTTTCCAGCTCCAACTCCAATTTCCGCTTTTAGTTATAATCCACCGGGTATAGCTCTCCGTTTTCAATTGTCAAAGTTCCAAATTTTCCCTGGTTTGGTTTTAAATCCCCACAAATAATCTCCTCCTTCTCCTTTCAATAATCCTCCGTATTGAAGCTCTCCACTTTCACTTCGGCAGAATCTTACAGTATCTCTCTGCTCACCCTTTTGCTGGCCGACCTGTTCCTTTCAGAGCTGATATATTGTTGCCGCCAAACTTTCGCTTTTCACTTTCTCTTAAGGCTCCGCTTTTCTGGGAATCAGGCACTTCTCTAAGCTGGAGGATTGTAGAATGCTCTGTATATTTAGCTTCCTCTATTGGGTGACAGGCTGAAGCTTCAGACCCGCCATGCCTAAGCACGAACGAGTGCTTCGATCTTCAGTTAGAGAGAGAATCCCCTGCTGCCGAGCAGCTGCCCTCTGCCTCCGCAGCGCCCAGGACGCCTCTCCTTCTCCGCAAAGTCCTCCAGACTTCTTGCGCCTCTAAGGGTCACTAAAAATCGAAGAAATCCAGAGTGTAGAGGACGAGCTTCGCCTTCTGCCTCCTTCCCTGCTCAGCGCTGTCACCGGAAGTCCCATTCTAGTATTTTCTTAATTACATTCTCATCTGGCGGAATCTCATCATTTTTCCATTGCTGTGCAAATACAATTGTGGCTGCAGTTAATACAGTATATGTAAAACCAGATATATAGTCCTTTTATCATATTTTTCCGGTAGAATGCCGAACAAAAATGTCTCTGGTTTCAAATCTATATGTTGCTTTATCATTTTTTCCAACCAAGTATGTATTTTTGTCCAATATTTTTTAGCTTTTGGGCATGTCCACCACATATGGTAATATGAACCAGATGATTGATTACACTTCCAGCATTTAGCGGATCTATCTTTATACATTTTTGCCAGTCTTGCCAGTGCAAAATGCCATCTATAAAACATTTTATAGAAATTTTCTTTATATACAGTTGACATAGTCAATTTAATATTTCTATCCCATAGTTTCTGCCATTTATCTAATTCTATTGCATATCCAAAGTTTTTAGCCCAAGCAATCATTGTCTCCTTTACCTGCTCACTTTCAAGTTTAATACTTAATAAATAACAATATAATTTCTTTATCAGTTTTTCATCCGTTCCAGTTAATATCTGGTCTAATTCTGTTAACTCTTTGTTAAAACCATACATTTTAGCATCTTTCTCGTAACGAGATTGTATCTGCATGTGTGGCCACCATGCAATGTCCATCCCTTGGCTACTAAGTTCCTGCTTAGTTTTTAATTCCCCTTTTTCATTCAAAATATCTTTATATCTTACAATTTTTTCCATGTTAATAACATTAGGATGTATCAATGCTTCCATAGATGGCGCCGACGAAGGCTGCCTCAGTGAAATGCTCTCAAATGGTTTCTTTATTTTCTATTATTCTCTGCGATTCTCTACGGATTTCATACTCATGAGACCATCTGCTAAGAATTAAGGAATGTTTCTTTAAGGAGCAGCTCTCTGTAACCTCACCCCCACCTGTCTTTACAAACACGCAGGAGATTATAACACAGGAGGAAGCTAATTCCCCGGAACTATGGATCACCAAAAGCAAACGCAGATGGCAGAGACGAAGAGGTAAAAGGGTGGGAATTTTAAATAGACTAAGGAATAAGGGAATTAAACCCCCCGCCCGCTCCCTTCAATCTTTCTTACCAATTTACGTACACTTGCTAATAAGATTGATGAAATACTCCTTTTAAACAGATGCAATTCTGATTTTTATAACACATCTGCCCTATGCTTTATTGAATCCTGGCTAAACGAGGAAATTGATGACAATAGCATGCATATACCAGGGTTTCAGATACTTAGAGCAGACAGGATTGTAGAACTATCGGGGGGGGAAGGGAGGAGGCTTATGTATATATATCAACAACAGCTGGTCTCAGGACATAACTATAATACACAAATTCTGTGATGAAAACTTAGTCTTTACTTATCAACTGCAAAACTTTTTATTCTCCACATGAGTTCACATCATTTCTACTAATTGCGGTGTATATCCCGCCACAAGCCTGTGTAAAAAAGGCTTTATGAACTCTAGCTGATCATATTATGGAGGCTGAAGCCAAATACTCAGATTCACTGGCCATTATTCTAGGTGATTTTAACAAAGGTAACTTAAGGAAAGAGCTTCCAAAATATTTTCAGCATGTCAATTGTCCCACCAGAGGCAAGAATACTTTAGACCACTGCTACACAACACTAAAAGATGCTTATCGGTCTTTACCACGAGCGGCTGTGGGCCACTCTGATCATTGCATGATTCACCTTGTACCTGCTTACAGACAAAGATTTAAAGCCACAAAACCAACAATTAAATCAGTGAGGACTTGGACTGAAGAGGCAAAGTTACAGCTACAGGCTTGCTTTGACTGCACGGACTGGAATATTTTTGAAGATACCTCTGCAGACCTGGATGAACTCACAGATACTGTAACATCATATGTCAGCTTCTGTGAATACCTATGTGTACCGACCAGGAACTTGCGAAAATACAGTAACAATAAACCTTGGTTCACAGCTAAACTTAAGCAGCTACGTCGTTCCAAAGAGGAAGCCTACAGAAAAGGTGATAGAATGCTGTACAATCAGGCCAGAAATGTATTAACAAGGGAGATCAGAGCAGCAAAAAGAAGCTACTCTGAAAAGCTAAGGAATCAGGTCTCAACAAATGAACCAGCAAACATGTGGAAAACTCTTAAAAACATCACCGGTTACAGCAAACCTCCTTCCCAAGCTGAAGGAAATCAGCAACTGGCAGATGACCTGAACGTGTTCTACTGCAGGTTTGAAAGGAAACTACAGCCACCTATCTCCACAACCCCCATCTCAGACACACCAACAACAGCCAAGCCTCCTACAACTGACCCCATACCATTGGGTTCACAACCCCTAGTGATCACAGAAAAGGAAGTGCAAGACCTATTTCACAGACAAAAGCCAGGAAAAGCTCCAGGCCCAGACAAGATAACTCCTTCTTGCTTAAAAGTCTGTGCTGACCAATTGGCCCCCATCTTCACCCAAATCTTCAATAAATCGCTAGAGATGTGCTATGTTCCTTCTTGCTTCAAACGCTCTACTATCATCCCAGTGCCGAAGAAGCCCACCATCAAGGAACTGAATGACTACAGACCAGTTGCTCTAACATCTGTAGTTATGAAAACCTTTGAAAGGCTAGTGATGTCCCACTTGAAAACCATCACGGATCCACTGTTAGACCCCCTGCAGTTTGCATACCGAGCAAATAGATCAACAGATGATGCTGTTATTATGGCTCTGCACTACATCCTACAACATGTTGAATCTCCAAAGACCTACGCAAGGGTCCTCTTTGTAAACTTTAGTTCAGAATTCAATACCATCATACTGGAGATTCTTCTAACTAAACTAAATCAGCTAGCGGTACCTGAACACACTTGTAAGTGGATCACAAGCTTCCTAACAGACAGGAAGCAGCAGGTGAAGCTAGGCAAAATCACATCAGATACCTGTACAATTAGCACAGCCCCCCCCCCCAAGGCTGTGTACTCTCACCACTTCTCTTCTCCCTACGGTATATACCAATGAATGCATCTCAAACGATCCATCTGTTAAACTACTGAAGTTTGCAGATGATACAACAGTGATTGGTCTCATTTGAGACAACGATGACGGATGGGAGGTTGAACAACTAGCCTCGTGGTGCGACCAGAACAATCTGGAACTGAACACACTCAAAACCATAGAAATGGTGGTAGACTTTAGGAGAAACCCTCCCATTCTACCACCACTAGACAACACAGTATCAACAGTAGAGACCTTCAAATTTCTAGGTTCTATCATATCTTAAGACCTAAAATGGTCACCTAACATCAAAAACGTCACCAAAAAAGCACAACAAAGAATGTTCTTTCTGCACCAACTCAGGAAGCTCAAACTGCCCAAGGAGCTGCTGATACAGTTCTACAGAGGAATTATTGAGTCTGTCATCTGCACCTCTATAACTGTCTGGTTTGGTTCTGCAACCCAACAAGACAGGAGGACCTGTATACTGCACGAGTCAAAAAGAGGGCTGTGAAAATATTTACTGACCCCTCGCATCCTGGACATAAATTGTTTCAACTCCTACCCTCAAAATGACGCTATAGAGCACTGCACACCAAGACAACTAGACACAAGAACAGATTTTCCCCGAACGCCATCACTCTGCTAAACAAATAATTCCCTCACCACTGTCAAACTATTCACTAAGACTGCATTACTATTACTATTAGTCTTCTCATCGTTCCTATCACCCATCTCCTCCCACTTATGACTTTATGACTGTAACTTGTTGCTTGTATCCTTACGATTTATATTAATATTGATTGTTTCCTGATTGCTTATTTGTACCCTATGACAATCATTAAGTGTTGTACCTCATGATTCTTGACAAATGTATCTCTTCTTTTATGTACACTGAGAGCATATGCACCAAAGACAAATTCCTTGTGTGTCCAATCACACTTGGCCAATAAAGAATTCTATTCTATTCTATTCCATAGTGGAAAGCCAGACTGGTATTTTCAAATAGTGTTGTTCTTTTATTTTAAACCAAACTAATAGTGCATTCCTAACATAGTGTCTTTGAAAATAGCTATGTATCTTATTCTTCACATACCATAAGAAAGCGTGCCAGCCTAATTGGAGATCATGGCCTTCTAAGGTTAATAATCTTGTATGTCTATCAGATTACACGTACCACTAATAACCACCATAACCAAGAAAAATAAACTACCCATATCAATAAGCAAGCTACAATCCCCCCCAAAAATCCCTCTTGTTGTGACCCAGCACCGCAACCCCCAGAAACACACACACACAACCGTTAGTGATTCAAACAAAAAGGGTCCTTTTACTAATAAGGTTTCTTAGCAAAAGCTCAGGGGTTTTTAAAAGTCCATAAACAACACAATAGTAAAGTCTCGGGGAATAATGTTCCTCTGGTTCCTTGAGGGTTAAATATCAAATGGTCAAATGTTCAAAACAATACTCAGTAATTCTCCTCTTATCTGACAAGTTGGCTGGCTTCCTGGAATAAGCCTTTCAGAAGCTGCTTTCTCCGAATACAAGATTTCCGAACAAATGCAGATGCAAACAAGACTATGGATGTGCTGCAGATCATTTGACGCGTTGTTCTCAGCACTGAGAACTGATTGCCTAATATAGGCACTGAAGGGCGTGGCCCAATTAGCCCTCAGTGCTACCTCCGAGTAGACCTATGCTTACTCAGCCAGTCCTGTCTTCTGGCTGCTCTGCGAGCTCTGGCGTCCAGCAGAGGTTCATCATCTCCTGATGATTCACTCTGCTGCGCAGGTGCAGAAGGTCCTGGGGGATCGTCCTGCTCTGGCACCGAGTCCTCATCACCAGCTGTCTCCGGTGCCAGGCACATGGGCTGGTACTGCTGCACCATGAGCGGCTCCACGTCCTCCGGATCCTCCATCCTCGGCGCCGGACGCGGCCAAGGCACAACACCTCTGGCGAAAAAACAAAACAGGCTATGTAGCTAACTTCAAAAACCGCTACAAAAATATATGCCACCAAATAAAGACGGAATGCTCCAACTATCACAGCAAACAAGAGGAAAACCTTCTGTGCACAAAATCCAACCACGCCTTCTACAACTTCGTAAATAACAAACTCAAGGACTCGAGACCCCTCCCACCACTAAAAGGACCCAACAACAAAGAATGCTACGATGAAACAGTCAAAGCTAACCTCTTCAACACATTCTTTGGCTCAGTCTTTGTAAACAGCAACGGCTCATGCCCAAAATTCCCTAGTCGTACCACAAATACTCACAACAATTTAACACAAATAGTCTTCACTGAAGACAATGTTGAAAAAGCACTTCGCGACCTTCTCTGTCAATCAGACCAGATGGACTATGTGCATAATGTTAGAACCCTGTTCAAACAATTGGGTATGCTAATATATGAACAAGCCACAAATCAATGTTATGTGTATATTGCTTTAAGAACATTGTAGGCTGATTACTATATAAGAAAGCAAGAGAGCATGCTCAGTATGTGATTGTGATCGTGATTGTGATTGACTCTGTGTTCCGTGTGTTCCAGACTGCTGAATCTCTCTGCTACTTCACTGTTGAGTAATTGACTTAGTGTCTGTGTAGAATTACTTGAAGAGTTGCTGTGTAAAGACTAACTATCTATGATAGTGTAGAATTGAATGTTAGCTGTAATCTTTGTTTGTTAGTTAAACAAACTTGGACTTCCTATTGAACTTTGCTACTACTAGAAGTAAACTATTTTGTAAATACTAAATGTATTCTACTTATTGACTGAATAGCATTCATATCAAACTGCAACACCAAAACCACAATTACTATTCCGCTGTGTATGTGCTCAACAGCACAATAACTCCTTAACATTGGTTATGGGCCCAGTGTTCCAATAGGCCCAAAGGAGGATTGATAGTGGTTTGTTGCTAGTAAAAAGATATTCAGTGTGGAAATTCAGTTTTAATATTCAGAAAGTTTAAAGGAGTATTACATCAATAATGGCTCAAGCAAAGTCAACTTATCTATCAATGATAACCCGGTTGGATGGGACTAACTATAATACTTGGTCTACAAAATGTAGCCTACTTTTGAGAAATGAAGGCTTATGGACTTTGATAACAAATCCACCGGATACAACAGGTTGGGATCCAACAAACGATGAAGACGTGAAGAAGCTAGCTGATTTTCAACGAGACAATGATAGAGCTTTGAGTATAATTGGACTAACACTAAATGATCAGCAACTTGTCCATATTCGTGGAGAAGAGAAAGCTGCAAAGTGTTGGGACATATTAAAAAAGGTATATGAAGATAAGTCCAGAAGACAAGAAGACAGAAAATTGATGAGAACAAAACATCCACAAGAAGAAGAGAAGACATCTTCTAATGTTTCTAATGTTTATTTTGTTAGGAAATGTTATACTTGTGGGGCTAGAGGACATATAGCTAAGCTTTGTAGAAAGAATAAAAAACAGAATAGCAGAAATGACCAGAGAGAACACAAAAATGTTGGTTTGACTATGCCTAACATAACTGATAAAATAAACCATAATATATGGGTGATAGATAGCGGGGCTACAAGCTGTATAACAAACAATAAGGAAAAGTTTGTAAAGATGGAAAAAAGTAGTCAATATGTTGCATTAGCAAATAATCGGAAGATGCGAGCTAATGGAGAAGGAAATGCATATTGTTTAGGAATTAATGAAAAACTGCCAATGTTATATATGCCAAGACTGGTTTATAATCTATTATCTGTGAAAGTATTAGTTAAAGCAGGATATACTGTAACATTTATGGATGATAAATGTCAAATCCAAAAAGAAGGTAACAATGTTATAGCTAAATTAGAAAATGGTTTATTTTTGCTGCATGAAAATCCAGTAGAAAATGCTAATTCAGTTTTTGAGAACAAACAACCGCATAACAACTGTATTCACTTACTTCATAGAAGAATGGAGCATTTGAATTTTAAATCGTTACAGAAAACTGTGGAGTTGGCTAATGGTATTAAAGTACAACCATGTTCTAAGTATCTTAATTGCAATGCCTGTAATCAGGAGAAAAGTAAAGTTACTCCTGACAATAGATATAATGGTTTCAAAACTACAGCACCATTAGATGTAGTGTTTGTAGATCTAATTGGACCAAAGAAACCAAGTATGGGTGGAGCTTGCTATATTCTTAGTATTGTAGATCATTATTCTCGATATGGTTTTTGCTACTTAATGAAAACTAAGTCAGAAACATATCAAAATTTCTCAAATTGGATGAGATTTGTAGAGAGAAAACAGAAGAATAAAGTAGTAAGTGTGGTAACAGATAACGGAACGGAATTCACAAATAGTAAGTTTGTTAATTTGTTAGCAAGAGCTGGAATAGAGCACAGGCGTTCTGCTCCTTATTGGCCTCAACACAATTCATACGTTGAGAGACGAGGGCAAACGTTGCAGGCAATGATAAGAACAATGATTAATGATTCTGGTCTGCCTGATCAGTTGTGGGGAGAGGCTCTTATGTGTGCTAACCATATACTTAACAATGCTGTAAATGCTACAACAGGGGAGATTCCATTTACTAGATGGTATGGCAGAAAACCTGAATTGGATTATTTGCATGTATTTGGTGCACCAGCTTGGGTGCATATTCCAACACAAGTTAGAAAGAAGGGTCAACATCAGGCAAAATTAATGTATTTTGTTGGATATGATAAGAATCATAAAGCTTACAGATTCTGGGACAAAGGCACTAGAAATGTTTATAAGAGTGGAAGTGCCAAGTTTATGGAACATGTGGGATGGAGTAAATTAGAACAGGAAAATAGCAATAAAGATAGTATAGTGATAGAAACTCCATTGTTCCAACATGATACTCCTAAGAGGTATTTGGAGAATAATATAGAAAAGGAGGAATCTGTAGGTGATAAGGATTCATCAGATGAGGAAAGATCTCTGATAAGGGAGGTAAAATTGGAATTGAAAGATGAGGATATTGCTACATCTAGTATTCCTTTCCCTAGAAGAGGGACTAGAGTAAGAAGGTCACCTGATAGGTATCAGGCTAATGTTGCTTGTGAAATAAGCGTAGAACCTTCAAGTTATGATGATATTAAATTATATCCAGAAAAAGAACAGAAGGCTTGGAAAGAAGCAATGAGTAAGGAACTGAAATCTTTACAGGAACTTAATGTTTATGAGGATGTTGTTTTACCACAAGGAGAAAAAGCTATTGGCTGCAAATGGGTTTATAAATTAAAAACAGCCAGTGATGGTACTATAACCCATAAGGCAAGACTTGTTGCTCAAGGATTCGGTCAGAGTACAAAAGACTACAATGAGGTTTTCGCTCCTAGTCTAAAGGCTAGTACTTTGAGGGCAGTGTTAGTGTGAGCAGCTAGAAATAAAAGTGTGGTACATCATGTTGATGTAGAGACAGCGTATTTACATACAAAGCTACAGCATGAAATATATATGAGAAAACCACCAGGATTAAATGACAATGGTAAAGGTTATTGGAAATTAAACAAAAGTTTATATGGATTAAAACATGCTGGATATGAATGGAACCGATGCATTGTAAGTGAGCTAGTAAAAATGGGATTTAATGCTGGTTTAGCCGATCCATGTTTATTTAAGAAAGAAAAAGATGGTGATGTTATTTTATTGTTATTATTCACGGATGATATTGCAATTGTTGCTAAAACAGAAAATGTAATAAAGGATATTGTAGCTAAACTAAAAGAAAAATTTAGAATAAGATATTTGGGAGAAATAGAACATTATTTAGGTCTAGATGTTACTAGAACGAGTAAAGGATTCAAGATATCACAGGTTCAGAAGATAAATAGTTTATTAAAGCATTATAATATGGATAATTGTAAAGATGCCAAAACTCCTATGAGTACTGAGTTTCAGCATAGTGAGGTAACTGATTCAAGGTTTGATAGAAACATATATCAAGCGTTAATTGGTAGCTTATCGTATCTGGCAAACTGGTCAAGACCAGATATATCGTATAGCGTAAATCAGTTGGCAAGGTATAACGCAGAGCCTTGTGAAAGACATTGGAATGCAGCAAAAGGAGTGCTAAGATATTTAAAGCAGACAATGTATTATTCTCTTTATCTTGAACCAAAGGCAGAACTTGATTTAAAGGCATATGCAGATGCTAGTTTTGCAACAGACAGAATTACACGAAAGTCAACATCAGGGATTGTTATATTATTAGGAAATATGTTGATTAGTTGGAGGTCAATAAGACAACAGCACATCAGTTTGTCTACAATGGAGGCTGAATTTTCGTGTTTATCCCTAATATGTACAGAGCTTATTTATTATAAACAATTGTGTAAAGACATGGGAATTGTTGTAAATGAACCAATCAATGTATTTGCAGATAATCAAGCTGCGATTAATATGGCAACAAATATTGGCGTGAAAACTAGATCAAAACATACAGATCTAAGATATCTTAATGTGAGACAATGTGTACAGAACAAAATGATTAAGTTGGAGTATTGTGCAAGTGAATGTAATTTAGCAGATCATTTTATGAAGGCACAAAGTGCTGTACGACATAAAGAAAGTTGTGAAGGTTATAATCTAAGATTGTGAGTTACCCAAAAGAGGGTGAAAACTTGGGTGTGTCTTATACACCGAATGTAGCCCCACCCACCCACCCACCCCCACCCTTTGGCCTCTGTGTTCCAGCAATTTACCTGTTTGCAGCAAAGAGGGAAGAGACTGTAAAGCCAAGGAAGTCAATAGCAGCTTCCCGACCTACAGCTGATTTGCCACGTGCTAAAATGAAAGTGAAACTAGCTTGCAAAGAGGCAAATAGCTGGGAGAGACACGCAGATTTTTATTTTCTGCTGAACTGCATGCAAGGGGGTAAGTGAATAACTATAAATGTCTAGAATGTTCAAATTATTAGACTTATTTTTTAAAGACTGCTTTATTATTGTTCTAGAGCCAGGGGTCTCCAACCTTGGCAATTTTAAGACTTGTGGACTTCAACTCCCAGAATTCCACAGCCAGCTTTGTTAGCTTTGCTGGCTGTGGAATTCTGGGAGTTGAAGTCCACAAGTCTTAAAGTTGCCAAGGTTGGAGACCCCTGTAAATCTAGACAACTTAACAAAATAAAGAAGCTTTTTAAAATAAATGCTTGCTCTGAAGAGGTCCAGTGCGATTGTATCTTTTTTAAAATAATAGAGAATAATGTATACTTCCATAAATTTTAATTAATTTTAACAGCTCTGTACAAGTATAGTCTGAAATGTAACAGTGTCCTGTTTAGTATTAGAGTTAAATCCTGACTTACCTTGGAGTAGATCTATTTAAATAATTGGGAGGAGTTAGCGTGACTACATTTAAGAAAACTTTCTGGCATAATGTACATTTCTCCAATTCTTTGCTATTTCTATGGGTCAGGCACACATGCACAGAAATACACAGCAAACAGTGCATATCATCTGTGCTATTTGCTGTTTGCAGTTTGGCAAATTGCAGAGGACTTTTTTCCTTGTTTTCCTCCCCCAAAACTAAGGTGCGTCTTATACTCTGGTGGGTCTTATACTCCGAAAAATATGATATATATTAACAACCCAAAGGGGAGAATGTTAGAACCCTGTTCAAACAATTGGGTATGCTAATATATGAACAAGCCACAAATCAATGCTATGTGTATATTGCTTTAAGAACATTGTAGGCTGATTACTATATAAGAAAGCAAGAGAGCATGCTCAGTATGTGATTGTGATTGTGATTGTGATTGACTCTGTGTTCCGTGTGTTCCAGACTGCTGAATCTCTCTGCTACTTCACTGTTGAGTAATTGACTTAGTGCAGAGGCGGGTTCCTAATTTTTTACTACCACTCTGTGGGCGTGGCTTATTTTGTGGGTGTGGCTTGTCAGCCATGTGACCGGGTGGGCGTAGGCCTCGGGAGCTTGGCAGCGGCGGAGAAACAGGGGGGCATTTCCCACCCGCAACGCAGCCCCCCGCAGTTCTTCTAGGAGGCTCCGTCCGGCCTGAATGCTTCTCCTCATTCGATGAACCTAGGCTCCTGCCGCCCGCTCCCCCTCCCCTCAGCAGCTTGAGAAGTCTCGAACGTGCGAAAATGCCTGGGATCATCACCGCGCGTTCGTGACTTCTCGGACTGCTGAAGGGAGGGGAATGGAGATAGCTCCTGCCGCCCGTTCTTTCAGCGTCTCACGCGCTCCCTCAGCCATCCTCCACTGCTTGGACTCACTGTGGGGTAGGAAGGCAGCGCATGTGCCATGCCTGAAGCTCGGCTTCTGGGCATGCACAGAAGAAATTTTTTTTTAATGTAAATTTTTTTTAAAAAAATGGCGGCGCCCAGGCACTGGCAACCGACCGCACCGGTACTGTGACGTCACCAGAGGGCCGCTACCAGTGCTATAGAGTGGACCGCACTGGTAGGAACCCACCACTGATAGTGTCTGTGTAGAATTACTTGAAGAGTTACTGTGTAAAGACTAACTATCTATGATAGTGTAGAATTGAATGTTAGCTGTAATCTTTGTTTGTTAGTTAAACAAACTTGGACTTCCTATTGAACTTTGCTACTACTAGAAGTAAACTATTTTGTAAATACTAAACGTATTCTGCTTATTGACTGAATAGCATTCATATCAAACTGCAACACCAAAACCACAATTACTATTCCGCTGTGTATGTGCTCAACAGCACAATAACTCCTTAACACATACGTCCTAAAAAAGCTCTCCACAGCCATAGCTGAACCACTACGCATAATCTTTGAAAAATCCTACAGGACTAGTCCCCTACCAAACCTATGGTCATTAGCCACAGTCATCCCCATCTTCAAAAAGGGAGATCCCAGTCGAGTAGAAAACTACAGACCAATCTCTCTATGCTGTGTCACATGCAAAGTCATGGAATCAATCATAAACCAATTCATTACCCTCCACCTAGAAACTAACAACCTACTTTCAAACAAACAATTCGGTTTCAGGAAAAAATTATCCTGCAATCTACAACTACTACACTGCAAAAACATATGGACCTTAAAACTTGACCAGGGCAAAACAATAGACTCAGTTTACATAGACTTCTGTAAAGCCTTCGACTCAGTGGTTCACGATAAACTACTTCTGAAACTGAAATCCTATGGCATCACTGGACCCCTACATGACTGGATAACTGCGTTCCTGTCAAACAGACAACAAGTGGTCAAAATAGGGAGCGCCCTATCAAATCCCGTTCCTGTTAACAGCGGTGTACCCCAAGGCAGCATACTAGGACCTGCACTCTTTATACTCTATATAAATGACCTTTGCGATCACATTAGAAGCAACTGCGTTCTCTTCACCGATGATGTAAAACTCTTCAACACCACCGACAACACTGCTACCCTCCAAAAAGACCTTGACTTTGTGTCAGAATGGTCAAACATCTGGCAACTCCAAATCTCAACCAACAAATGCTGTGTCCTACACATTGGCAAAAAAACTCAGAACACTAAATACAAGTTGAATAGACAAGACCTTGCAGACGACCCTCACTCTGTCAAAGACCTTGGAATACTAATATCAAATAGCACTTAGACTTATATACCGCTTCATAGTGCTTTACAGCCCTCTCTAAGCGGTTTACAGAGTTCAGCATATTGCCCCCAACAATCTGGGTCCTCATTTTACCCACCTCGGAAGGATGGAAGGCTGAGTCAACCTTGAGCCTGGTGAGATTTGAACAGCTGAACTGCTGAACTAGCAATCAGCTGAAGGTTGCAGTGCTGCTTTTAACCACT
The DNA here is from genome assembly GCA_023053685.1 of Diadophis punctatus similis. NCBI lineage: Eukaryota > Metazoa > Chordata > Lepidosauria > Squamata > Dipsadidae > Diadophis > Diadophis punctatus. The sequence continues at coordinate 310,244 of JALIGW010000066.1, forward strand.
GCGCCACCTTGGCACCTAAGTGCCAAAGCCCACTGCAACAACATCGCCAAAAAGGCTTCAAGATTTGTTAACCTAATCTTACGTAGCTTCTTCTCCGGTAATATCACACTACTAACCAGAGCATACAAAACATTCGCCAGACCAATCCTCGAATACAGCTCATCTGTCTGGAACCCACACCGCATATCGGACATAAATACATTAGAAAGTGTCCAGAGATACTTTACGAGAAGAGTCCTCCACTCCTCTACTAGAAACAGAATACCTTACGAAACCAGACTCGAAATCCTGGGCTTAGAAAGCTTAGAACTACGTCGCCTTCGGCACGACCTAAGCATAGCTCATAAAATTATCTGCTACAATGTCCTTCCTGTCAATGACTACTTCAGCTTAAACCACAACAATACACGAGCACACAACAGATACAAACTCAAAGTGAACCGCTCCAAACTTGACTGTAGAAAATATGACTTTAGCAACAGAGTGGTAAATGCCTGGAACTCACTACCTGACTCTGTGGTTTCGTCACCAAACCCCCAAAACTTTACCCTCAGACTGTCCACTGTTGACCTCACCCGATTCCTAAGAGGTCAGTAAGGGGCGTGCATAAGTGCACCAGCGTGCCTACCGTCCCTGTCCTAATGTTCCCTCTTATCAGTACCCATCTTATGTATATAAACAATGTTATATCTATGTATATTAATAACACGCACTTGACAAAATAAATAAATAAAATAATAAATAAAAATGTCTCAAGCAGATCCATTCTTTCACCCATGTGAGTACCGAGGCCTGATAATACAATTCCCAGACTGGTAGCCCAAAGCCCCCTCTTTTTTTGGCGTCCTGCAACATTTTCAAGCCTATTCTTGGTTTTTCCCCCCTAACGAAATGAATCTTGATATTGTTTTATTTAATTCTTCAAAATGTTTTTTCTCCAGTTTTATTGGAATTGTTTGGAATAGATATAATAGTCTTGGTAAGATATTCATTTTTATAGTAGCTATTCTTCCTGTTAATGACAGTTGCAGGTCTTTGCATTTCTCCAGGCCTAGTTTGATTTGCCTCATCAGTTTCATATAATTATCCTCTTTAATTGTTGCACATTTTGCTGTTAGTTGTATTCCTAAGTACTTCACTTTTTTAACTATCTGTATATTAATTCTTTCCATCAACACTCTTTTTTGTGTGTCTGTAAGATTTTTAACTAAAATCTTTGTCTTATCCTTGTTTATTTTCAGTCCTGCAACTTCCCCATATTCTTCTATTTTTCTAATTAGCTTCAGTCTGGTTTCTAAGGGGTCTTCTAGTATAAAGACTAAGTCATCTGCAAATGCCTGTAGCTTATATTTCTCTTTTTTTATTTCCATTCCTTTTATTTCTTCATCTTGCCAAATGTTCCTGGCTAACACTTCCAGAGTCAGTATAAATCAGGGGTCACCAACCTTTCGGACCCCAAGGACCACTAAATTCATAATTTTAAATCCTGCGGACCACTAATATGATCTGCCTAATGAATGGCTGGGTGGGCGTGGCAAGGTGGTCATGTGACTGGGTGGGCGTGGCCAACTCGATGTCACTCACATCGAGGGGTGCCTTGCCAGCCTCTACTCATCACTCCTCGCCTGCCCGCCCGGGCTCCTTAAGGCCCCCAAAGGAACCAGTTGCTGGAGCTAAGCAGCCACCATGAGAAAGTGTTGGCAAAACAGCTGGCTCAGTTCAAATTGGATCTGACGGAGAAGGAGGCTCAGCAGAAGCACCTCACTGAGGACTACGAGCATAGGCTTTCCAAGCAGAGGAAAGACCTGCAGGAGTGCAAGGCCAGGTGCCAGCACCTGGAGGCTCAGCAGGCTGAGATGGTCAGCCAGTTCCAGACCATGATGCAGTCCCACTGGAACAAGGCCCTCCGGCTCTTTGCCACCAGTGGCACTTCCCTCCAGCCTTCGCCCAAAGCCCCGCACCAGGAGGCTGAAGCAGATCCCAAGTCAGAATTTCTGCCCCCCTCTGACCCGCACAAAAAGACCCAGAAGGGGGAGACTCTCTGCAGCAACACAAACGTTCATTGCATGTATTCCGGCCCCGGGGCCGTAGTTTGAGGACCCCTGATTTAGTACAATATAAAAAATGCAAATAATTTTTCTGCGGACCACCACAATTTTCTCACGGATCACCAGTTGGTGACAACTGATATAAGTAACAGCGGGGACAGTGGGCATCCCTGCCTAGTGCCTTTCTTAATATCAAAGTTCTCTGTCATGTCTCAATTTACTATCACCTTGGCTGATTGTTTACTGTATATTGCTTCAATCATATTAATAAATCTCTCCCCAAAGTCCATATATTTTAGTTGTAGTAACATGAATCTCACTTCCAGTTGGCTCCGATGCATCGAGGACGCTCCTCGTCGAGCACCTAATCCCGGGCTCCGTAAAGCTGCCAGAACAGCTGTCTGGCGGCTTGAAAATCTTCTCCCCGGGCGTAGGGGAGAGATGAGAGCCGACAGGCGAGGGTAGAGCCCCCCTAGTGCCCCAGGAGAAAATCTGGGGCGCGAAGGGTGAGGGCTCCCCAGGCAGCCTGTCATCTGCTCCGGGACCTGGGACGCCTCCGCTTTTGCGGAGCAAGATGCAGCGACCAATTCTGCCTTCAATATGGGATTTTTAACAATTTGACTACAGCAGACAGAAAAAGCCAGGAGGCTGGGTGGCAAGTATCTTAACTTAACTCCAAAGTTGACTTTCTATTTCGGAAATGATTAATTGAGTAAAGAGTAACAAAATGGTGATTGAAGCTTCAAAGGGCGTGAAAGTGAAAGTTAAAAGGCAAGTTTCATTTCGCTAGCAGCCCTCTGTCTGAAAATGCCTGACTTTGATGAACTCTCTCTTCTCTTTCTGATTTTGGATTAAAACAAAAAGTTTAACTTTAAATCTTAAATGGCTTTAAAACCTGGAAAGACTGTTTTTAACAAAGGATTTGAGCACCCTCCTGTTTATACTTCAAGAATGCAACCCACTCTTTATTCAACACCCCCACAGACTTTAACACCTGAAAAGTTATTTGAAGCTTTAAAAGTTATGAAGAATGAACTTCTTATGGAATTTAACTTAAAAATTAATGAAATTAATGAAAAAATACAGACTGTTTCAGAGGAGATTGCTACTCGACACCAGCAATTAAGGGATGATATGATATTTGCATTTAAAGGACTGGTAGGAAATATGGAAATTTTGGAGGAGGAGGTGGAAGAAATTAAACAGTCTGTGATAACTTTGGGTGAAGATATAGCAAAGACTCAAAATAATATTGAAAATTATGAAGCTGAGGTGTTAATGATTCAATATAGAAATATGGAGTTTGCTTTAAGAGTAAGCGGTGTAAAAGAGAAAAAACAAGAAGATCTAAGAGAAAGGATGTTGGACGCATTTGTGCACACGTTAGGAGTGACAAAAGAGGAATTGGGTATGCAAATTGATAAAATATATCGTGTTAATTCTTGGATTGCTAAACAGAAACAACTGCCAAGAGATATTGTAATATATTTTACTACAAGGACATTACGTAATGAAATTCTACAGGCGACTTTCAAGAACAAGCTTCAGGTAGATGGACAGGAAGTAATGACATTGAAAGAAATTCCTCCTAAAATGTTGAGAGCCAGAAAAGATTATGCCTTTCTGGTGGATGAGTTGAAAAAACAGCAAATACAGTATAGATGGGAGGCTCCAACTGGGATAGTGGTGATACATCTGGAAAAGAGATATCGGCTCAATACGATATTGAAAGCAACTGATTTTTATGTAAAAGTGTTAAAGGCCGACATATCCAAAATACCAGAAGGAAGAAGAATGAAGGAAGCAATGGAAGGTGAGAGAGGAGAGTCGTCGACAGTTGTCCAAATGGGAGGAGTTTTGATGAGTCAAGGTGATTTACAGAACCAGAGTGATGTTCATAATGTGGAAGAAGAGACAGAGGATCCGAGTCAGACTAGAGCAGCGGCTACATGTATCGAAGTATCAAGACAACAACAACTTAAGCTGACAACTCAAAAAATTACCAAACCACAAGTGGGTGCAAGAGTCAGATCTAAAGTTCGAATGAGAAGAAGGAATGATTAGAACTTGGTCTTAGTATGGGTAGTCATAGGCCAGATGGAGAGAAGAATAAAAATTGGTATTTTGCAGTAAGAAGATCCATTTATTATCGAGGAAATGACGCTGATGGTTGTGCATCTGGCCGAGATGGTGAAAGAAAGACTTTTTTTTCTTCTTCCTCTTTTTCTTCTTCTTTTCTTCTTTTTCTTCTCTTCTTTTTATTACTATATTTTAAAGATTATATAAATGAAAGACACATAGAGGATTGGTTTAAAAATTTCTTTTTGACTACTTTTAAAAGGTTTTGAGTTATATGGAATTAAAGATTTAGAATAATTGTAAAATTAATAACTTGATATATTGGAATGTTAGGTTATTAACAATGTGTTTGATTTTTAGATTATGCTTAAAAGGTTTTGAGTAATAAGGGGTTAAAGAATTAGAGAAATATTGGAATTAATAATTTGTTAGTATATTTTAATTTTATGTTTATCAAGGAGGTATAGCGTCGGAAGAAGGAAGATCTATTTATCATCGAGGAAATGACGTTGATGATTGTGTATCTGGTTGAAATGGTGAAAGAAAGATTTCTTCTTTCTCTTCTTTTTATTATTATATCTTAAAGACTATATAAATGAAAGATACATAGTGGAATAAATTAACAGTCTGATATATTGGAATGTTAGTTGATTAATAATATGCCTGATTTTTAGACTATGCTTAAAAGGTTTTGAGTAACAAGGAGTTAAAGATCTAGAGAAATTTTGAAATTAATAATTTGTTAGTATATTTTAATCTTATCTTTATTGAATATTATACCCTGTGCTTTTTCTGGGAAGTCGGGTGTGTGTGTGAGAGGGGGGATGGGGGGGAAGGGGAGGGGGTTGGGGGAAGGGGGGAGAAAAAGAGAAAAATGTTTGTACTTTGTACTAATAAAACTTTTTTTTTATTAAAAAGTTTTATTAGTACAAAGTACAAACATTTTTCTCTTTTCTCCCCCCTTTCCCCCCCACCCTTCCCACCCCTCTTACCCTCCCCTCCAGTCCCCCTCCCACCACCACCCCGACTTCCCAGAAAAAGCACAAGGTATAATATTCAGAAAAGAAAACATAAAACTAAAATATGCTAAGAAATTATTAATTCAGAAATTTTTCTAATTCTTTAACTCCTTATTGCTCAAAACCTTTAAAACATAATCTAAAAATTAAACATTTATCATTAATAAACTATTTGGGTCTTCTTAATCTGATACTTTTTTTGAATATAATCAGTCCATCTACTCCACTCCAACATGTATCTTTCATTTGAATGATCCTTAAGATATGATGAAATTTTAGCCATTTCAGCCAAATGTGTAACTTTTAATGTCCATTCTTCAATAGTAGGTGTGTCTTCCTTCTTCCAATACTGTGCCACCAGTAACCTGGCAGCTGTTATTAGATTCAAAACCAAGTTAGTCTCTATAACAGAACAATCCGTAATTATTCCCAACAAAAAGAACTGTGGTGTGAACTTGATCTTTTTCTTTAAAATATTTTGTATAATCCACCATATTTTTATCCAAAAAGCCTTAATTTTTTTACAAGTCCACCATATATGAAAATATGTAGCATCCTCACATTCACATCTCCAACATTTAGGTTGTAAAGTTGGGTACATACAAGCTAGTTTTTTGGGGTCTAGATGCCATCTGTAAAGCATTTTATAAAAATTCTCTCTTAAATTTTGAGCTTGTGTAAATTTAACATTTCTAACCCATATCTTTTCCCATGTTTCCATCATTATAGGTTCTCCAACATTTTGAGCCCATTTTATCATGCAATCCTTAACTACCGTATTTTTCGGAGTATAAGACGCACCGAAGTATAAGACGCACCTTAGTTTTGGGGGAGGAAAACAAGGGAAAAAGGCCTCTGCCTCCAAGCAATTTGCCAAACAGCAAACAGCACAGATGATATACACTGTTTGCTGTGTATTTCTGTGCATGTGTGCTTGACTCCTAGAAATAGCAAAGAATTGGAGAAATGTACATTATGCCAGAAAGTTTTCTTAAATGTAGTCACACTAACTCTTCCCAATTATTTAAATAGATCTACTCCAAGGTAACTAAACTCTAATACTAAACAGGACACTGTTACATTTCATACTATACTTGTACAGAGCTGTTAAAATTAATTAAAATTTCTGGAAGTATACATTATTCTCTATTATTTAAAAGAAGATACAATAGCACTGGGATTCTTCAGAGCAAGCATTTATTTTAAAAAGCTCCTTTATTTTGTTAAGTTGTGTAGATTTACAGGGATCTCCAACCTTGGCAACTTTAAGACTTGTGGACTTCAACTCCCAGAATTCCACAGCCAGCAAAGCTAACAAAGCTGGCTGTTGAATTCTGGGAGTTGAAGTCCACAAGTCTTAAAGTTGCCAAATTTGGAGATCCCTGGCTCTAGAACAATAATAAAGCATTCTTTAAAAAGTAAGTCTAATAATTTGAACATTCTATAGGCATTTAGTTATTCACTTACCCCCTTCCATCCAGTTCAGCAAAAAATAAAAATCTGCCTGTCTCTGCCAGCTATTTGCCTTTGTAGTTAGTTTCACTTTCATTTTTCCACGTGGCTAATCAGCTGTAGATCGGGGAAACTGCTACTGACTTGCTTGGCTTTGCAGGCTCTTCCCTCTTTCCTGCAAGCAGGTAAATTGCTGGAAGACAGAGGCCAAAGGGTGGGGGTGGCTGGGTCTGCATTCGGTGTATAAGACGCACCCAAGTTTTCACCCTCTTTTGGGGGGTAAAAAGGTGCGTCTTATACTCCGAAAAATACGGTAGTTCTGTTTCTGAATCTAATTCCAGTAGAACATTATACAATCTTTTTATATGCATTGGACCCTTATCTTTTATTTGTATTACCAAAATATCATCATTCTTCAAGATACCAGTTTTTTGATCATCTCTCCATCTAGCCTGTAATTGTCCATATTGAAACCAAGTTCTAACTATTTCTTCTTCTCTTAATTGCTCCATTGGTTTTAGTTGTAATCTAATTCCTTCTTCATGAAGAAGGTCTTTATATGTAGTCTTATCTAGTTTTTGCTCCAAATTTATATTTTCTATCGCGTGTCTGGGTACTGTCCATAAAGGTAACTTATCATTTAATTTACATTGGTACTTTTTCCAGACACGCAATAAGGCATTTCTTAATATATGACTCTTAAAGGCTTTATCTACTTTTTTTATCATACACTAAATAGGCATGCCACCCATAAATCAAACCATATCCTTCAATATTTAACACCCTGTCTTCTGTCATATTAATCCAATCAGTAATTGCTGAGAGAACTGCTGCTTCATAGTACAATCTTAAATTAGGCATTTTAAGACCACCTCTTTCCCGTGTATCTTGCATTATCTTCTGATTTACTCTCGGCTTCTTCCCTGCCCAAATAAATTTATTTATACCCTTTTGCCATTCCTTCAAATTTTCATCTTTTTTAAGCATTGGTATCATTTGAAAGAGAAATAAAAATCTAGGTAAAACATTCATTTTGACTGCAGCTATCCTACCCAGCAAAGACAATTGCAGTTTTTTCCAGTTTTCCATGTCTTTCTGTATTTTTAACCATAGTGGTTCATAATTATGTTGATATAATTTCGCATTTGTGGACATAATATAAACCCCTAAGTATTTAATCTTTTTGACTATCTCAAAACCTGTTGCCCTTTCTATTTCTTCTTCTTGGCTTCTTGTCATGTTTTTAGCTATTATTTTTGTTTTAGCTATATTTATTTTAAAACCAGATATTTGTCCATATGAATTAATTATGTCCATCAGAGCTCTAGTAGATTGTAATGGTTGGGTTAAAGTAACAACCAGGTCATCCACGAATGCTCGTAACTTATATTCTTCCTGTCTGATTTTTATTCCCTTTATTGTATCAAGCTCTCTTATTTTACTAAGTAAAATTTCCAAAGTCAAAATAAACAATAAGGGAGACAAGGGACAACCTTGTCTTGTTCCCTTTTCTATATTAAAAGTATCTGTTAATCCACCATTAATTATTTTTTTTTATTGAAAAAGTTTTATTAGTACAAAGTACAATTTTTTTTACATTTCCCCCCCCTTCCCCCTAACCCCCTCCCTCCCCTACCCCGACTTCCCAGAAAGAACACAGGATATAATCTTCAAATAACCATAAGCTAAAATATGCTAAAAAACATTAATTTCTATTATATATGTATACACTTCCCCCCCCTCTTTAAGAAGACTCCACTTTATCAAAAATCTATTAAACCATTCTAAAATTCTAACCATATATCATTATTAAACTATATATATCCTCTTAATCTGGTACTTTTTTTGAATATAATCAGTCCATCTACTCCACTCCAACATGTATCTTTCATTTGAATGATCTTTTAAATATGATGAGATTCTTGCCATTTCCGCCAGGTGTGTAACTTTAGTTGTCCATTCCTCAATAGTAGGTATATCCTCTTTCTTCCAGTATTGTGCTACCAACAATCTGGCAGCCGTTATCAAGTTCAAGATCAGCTTAGTCTCTATTACAGTACAGTCTGTAGTTATTCCCAGCAAGAAAAACTGTGGTGTAAACTTAATTTTTTTCTTCAAAATATTCTGAATAATCCACCATATTTTTATCCAAAAAGCCTTAATTTTCTTACAAGACCACCAAATATGAAAATAAGTTGCATCTTCACATTCACACCTCCAACATTTAGGTTGTAAATTTGGATACATACAAGCTAGTTTTTTTGGATCAAGATGCCATCTATAAAACATTTTATAAAAATTTTCTCTTAAATTTTGAGCTTGTGTAAATTTCACATTTCTAACCCATATATTCTCCCATGTTTCCATCATTATAGGTTCACCAATATTTTGCGCCCATTTAATCATACAATCCTTAACTAGCTCTGTTTCAGAATCTAATTCCACTAATACATTATATAATCTCTTTATATGCATTGGTCCTTTATTCTTTATTTGATTTATCAAGTTATCATCTTGCTGCGAAATACCTGCTTTTGAATCCTCTTTTCATCTATGCCTGCAGTTGCCTACTATGCAGTTGCCTACTATGCCTGCAGTTGCCCATATTGAAACCAAGACTTAATTACTCCTTCTTCTTTTAATTGCTCCATTGATTTTAGTTGTAACCTCATTCCCTCTACATAAAGAAACTCTTTATATGTAATCTTATCTAATTTTTGCTCTATATTTATATTCTCTATCGCATGCCTGGGCACTGTCCATATAGGTAATTTATCATTTAATTTACATTGATATTTCTTCCAGACACGTAATAGAGCATTTCTTAATATATGACTCTTAAAGGTTTTATCTACTTTTTAATTATACACTAAATAAGCATGCCATCCATAAAACAAGCCATACCCTTCTATATTTAATGACCTCTCTTCCGTCAAGTTAATCCAGTCCGCAATTGCTGAGAGGGTAGCTGCTTCATAATACAATCTTAAGTTAGGCATTTTTAATCCTCCCCTCTCGCGTGAGTCTTGCATTATTTTCTGATTTACTCTCGGGTTTTCCCCTGCCCAAATAAATTTATTAATACCCTTTTGCCACTCTTTCAGATTGTCATCCTTTTTAAGTATGGGAATTGTTTGAAAGAAAAATAAAAACCTAGGTAAGACATTCATTTTTACTACAGCTATTCTGCCCAGCAAGGACAACTGTAGCTTTTTCCAATTTTCCAAATCTTTCTGTATTTTTTGCCATAATATTTCATAATTATGTTGATAAAGTTTCATATTTATTGACATAATATTAACCCCCAAGTATTTAACCTTTTTAACTATTTCATATCCCGTAACCCTTTCTACTTTTTCCTCTTGATTTCTGGTCATATTTTTAGCTATTATTTTAGTTTTATCTACATTTATTTTAAGACCAGCTACTTGTCCATAAGAATCAATAATATCCATCAGGCCTGTAATTGATTGATATGGCTGAGTTACAGTAACTACTAAATCATCCGCAAACGCTCGTAGTTTATATTCTTCTCCTCTTATTTTAATACCTTTAACTATCTCGGATTCCCTTATTTTACTAAGTAAAATCTCCATAGACAAAATAAACAAAAGAGGTGATAGGGGACATCCTTGTCTAGTTCCTTTCTCTATATTAAAATTATCTGTTAGTTCACCATTAACTATTATTTGAGCAGTCTGTTTTTGATATATTGCCTTAATAGATTGTGTAAAGTGTTCTCCAAGCTGCATCTTTTCTATTAGTTTTAATAAAAATTTCCAATTCAATCTATCAAAAGCTTTTTCAGCATCCAAGAATACCAGTGCAGCGGGTACCTGGTTATTCCTCCCCAAGTATTCTAATAAATTAATTATGTGTCGTACATTACTCTTCATTTGTCTACCTTCTATAAAACCCGTTTGATCTTGGTGGATCAATTGTTGCATAAGTATCATTAATCTGTTAGCTAATATTTTGGCAAAGATTTTATAATCCATATTTAACAATGAAATTGGCCTATAGTTTTTAGGGTCTGTATGGTCTTGATTCTCTTTCGGGATCAAAGAGATAAAAGCAGTTTTCCAAGTTGGGGGTACTTCTCCTCCTTGTTGTATAGTATTAAATAACACCTTCAGAGGCTCCACCATTTCATCCTGTAAGTTTTTATAATAAACAGCTGTTAAGCCATCTGTACCTGGAGCCTTTCCCAATTTTAGCTGTTTAATAACCGCCAGAATTTCCTCTGAGGTTATAAGTTGATTTAAAGTTTCAATCTGCTCCGTGGAAGCTATATGTATATAACCATTTCGTAGGTATCCATCTATATCTTCCTCTTTAATCTTCTCCCCCTTATACAACCCTGAATAGAATTCTAAGAAAGACTTTTTAATCATTTCACAATCAAAAACTTCTTTCCCTTTATACTTAATTTTTTCTACTACTCTTGATTTCTGTTTTTTCCTTAACATGTAAGCCAACCACCTGCCCGGTTTATTTGCATTACAAAAAGTGTTATGTTTGGCATATTGTAAATTAGTTGCTACTTGATCTGCCATTAACATATTAAATTGAGCTTTTAGTAAATTAATTGTTTCTTTAATTTTCTTATCTGTTGGTTTAGAAATTAAAGCCCTCTCTTGTTTCTTAATTTCTTCCTCCAGTCCTTTTCTTTTAATCCACCATTAATTATTATTTGCGCTGTTTGTTTTTGATATATCGCCCTAATGGATTGTGCAAAATAATCTCCAAGTTGTAACTTTTCTATTAATTTTAGTAAAAACTGCCAGTTCAATCTATCAAAAGCTTTCTCAGCATCCAAAAATACTAATACTGCGGGTACCTGGTTGTTTCTTCCCAAGTATTCTAGTAAATTAACAATTTGTCTAACATTAGTCTTCATTTGTCTACCAATTAAAAACCCCGTTTGATCATGATGAATCATCTGTTGCATAACTATCATTAATCTATTTGCTAATATTTTAGCAAAAAATTTATAGTCTATATTTAAAAGTGAGATCGGCCTATAATTTTTTGGATCTGTATGATCTTGACCCTCTTTTGGGATCAGAGAAATAAAAGCAGTCTTCCATGTTGGAGGTACATTACCTCCCTGTTGAATATTATTAAACAATTCCTTAAGCGGTTCCACCATTTCTTCCTGCAATTTTTTATAATAAACAGCTGTTAAACCATCTGTCCCCTGGGCGTTACCCACTTTTAACTGTTTAATTGCCAATAAAATCTCCTGTGAAGTTATCAATTGATTTAAAGTATCCCTCTGCTCCTTGGAGGTTATATAAATATTCTGTTTTTGCAAATAGTTATCTATATCCTCTTCTTTAACTTTGCCACCAGTATACAATCCTGAATAAAATTCTAAAAAAGATTTTTTAATAAGTTCTTGTTCAAAAACTTCTTTACCCTTATATTTTATTCTTTCGATAATCCTTGATTTCTGCTTCTTCCTTAGCGTGTATGCTAACCATCTACCTGGTTTATTAGCGTTGCTAAAAGTATTAAATTTAGCATATTGTAAATTAGTTGCCGCTTGATCTGCCATTAACATGTTAAATTGACCTTTTAATAAATTAATTGTCTCCTTAATTTTCTTATCTGTTGGATTAGAAATTAAAGCCCACTCTTGTCTTTTGATCTCTTCTTCTAATTCTTTCCTTTTTTCACCTTTTTTCCTTCTATATTTATTATCCAAATATATCAAAATACCTCTCATGTAAGCTTTACTTGCATCCCAAACCATCTCCATAGAGGTGCCCTTCTGCATATTAATAACAAAAAATTATTTCATTAATTTTTTACACTCCTTCACATTATCTTCATATCTAAACAGATTGTCATTTAACCTCTAGGTCCATTTCCATACTCCAATTCCAGCCAAACCGGGCTATGGTCTGTCAATGTTCTTGAACATATCTTCATCTTCTTTACCCTAGAAAAAAGGTTGTTAGTAATCAGTATAAAATCAATCCTTGAAAAGGATTGGTGTCTGTCAGAGAAAAAGGTAAAATCCTTTTCTTCTGCATTTCTTTCACGCCAAGTGTCTCTCAACTCCCAGTCCTCCATCATCTCAAAAAAGGATTTAGGCAATCTTGCTCTTGAAAAAATATTTTGCTTAGGACCCTTCTTGTCTTTTTTCACATCCAAGACACCATTCCAATCTCCTAAAAGGATGCAAGTTTTGTAATCCCATTGTATCAACTTTGAATGTAGAAGATCATAAAATTTTTCTTGTTGTTGATTCGGGGCATATACACCAATCACAAGTATTTTCTCTCCTTTAATTAAAAGTTCAATAGCTAGAAATCTTCCTTGATCATCTGCTTCGATTAACTTAACAATCAAATGTCTTTTCACATATATAGCAATGCCATTTTTCTTCTCTGCTGCTGCTGCTACAAAATGTGTTCCTATTCTTGTATTTATCAAATATTTTTGGTCTTGTGTCCTGATATGTGTTTCTTGTAGACAAATCAAATCATTGTTAAATTGTTTGAGATAGTGAAATATTTTCCTTCTTTTCTGTGGAGAATTTAAACCATTAACATTCCAAGTTAGGAATCTAATTCCCATCTTTGGGCTTCTGAAGCGTCTGGAGCATTGTCTGAAGGTCTAGCTTCTTTAGTTCCTTTGGTCTCGCTCCTCCCACCGCTTCTGTTTTGGTAGTTTCTTTAGGTGCCAACTGAAGTTGCTGTTGTCTCATTTCTTGTTTGCGCTTGGCCGTTGTCGCTCTAGTCTGTCTTTGATCTTTTATCATTTCTTGTTCAAATACATCCAAATTTTGATCCATATGAATTGTAACCAAATCACTTTGACCAGACGAGGCTCCTTCTTCTTGGGCTACTTTCAGTAACTCCTCTCTCTCTCTTTCCCTAACATCCTCCTTTCTCTTCGTTTCTGGTGATCTTGGTGTCCCAGCCTTTAAGACATATGTATAAAAATCTCTTGCTTTCTGTACCGTGTTGAGTCAATGTCTTTCTCCAGCATAAATCAATGATATTCCAGCTGGGACCTCCCACCTGAACTGTATTTGTTGTTTTTTCAATTCTTCCACCAGAAAGGTGTAATCCTTTCTGGCTCTCAGAATTTTTGGAGGAATCTCTTTCATTGTCATCACTTCTTGTCCATCAACCTGAAGCTTGTTTTGAAAAGTTGCCTGTAGGATATCGTTACGCAATGTTCTGTTACTAAAGTATATTACAATATGTCTTGGGAGGTTTCTCTGTCTGGCCACCCAGGAATTGACACGATATATTTTGTCAATCTGCCATCCCAAATCTTCCTTCTTTGTCCCCAACACTTGAGCAAACGTCTCCAACATCAAATCTCTCAAATTTTCACGTTTATCCTCCTTTACACCTCTAACTCTAATTGCAAATTCCATATTTCTATATTGGATCATTGTGATTTCAGCTGCATCCTTTTCCCTTTTGTTCTCAATTTCTTCTACTTTTCCACTCAAAACTACTGTAGACTGTTTAATTTCTTCCACTTGCTGGTCCAAAATTTCCAAATTATTTGCCAAACCTTGAAATGCCATTAAAATATCTGCCCTGATTTGATTATTACGAACTCCAATTTGATCTGAAACATCTTGTATTTTTTCATTAATTTTCTCATTAGTTTCATCAATTTTTGCATTAAAAGTAATGGCCATTTCAGCCTGCATAACTTTAAGAGTTTCTTGTAACATCCCAAGAGTTAGAGGCTGAGTTTGTGTTGAGAGGGCTTGCAGTCTAGAAGTGTGGATGGGTGAGCTCTCAGCGCTACCCGCTCCTTTAGAAGGAGCCGTCTTCCCGGATTTAGAAGCCATTTGAATTTAAGCAGATCCTTATATTGTTCAAAATTATTTACTTTATTCAGAAACCAAAAAGAAGAGTTCCTCAGAGTCAAAATCCAGATCAAAATTAAAGTCAAAAGTTCTCCTGCATAGGGCTGCTAGCAAAATGAAACTTTCCTTCTAACTTTCACTTTTCCACGCCCTTTCAGACTTCAATCGCCATTTTGTTACAGCTTGCTAATTTGTTACTTCCGATATAAGAATCACCATAGGAGTTAAGTATGAATACTTGCCGAGTGAGTCTCCTGGCCTTTTCCACTGTTACAATTCCAGTATTGAAATGCTGTTGTTAAAAGCAGGGTTGGTCACGACTTTCTTGCTCCGCTGAAAGCGGAGATGTCCCAGGTCCGGAGCAATTGACAGGATTCTAGGGAGTCCTTGCCCTTCGCGCCCCAGGATTTTCTCCTGGGACACTTGGGGGACTCTACCTATACCTGTCTGCTCTTCTCACTCCCCTTTGCCTGGGATTTTCGGCCGCCAGTCAGCTGTTTTCCCGCTGTTCTGGCGGCTTAAACGGTGCCGGGGACCGGCGCTCGTCGTGGAGCATCTTCAAAAGGGGCGGAGTCAACCGGAAGTCCTGTACTAATAAAACTTTTTGAAATAAAAAAAATCATATTAATAAATCTCTCCCCAAAGTCCATATATTTTACTTGTAGTAACATGAATTGCCAATTAACATTATCAAATGCTTTCTGTGCATCTAGAAACATCAACACCATTTGTTTTCCAGGGTGTATTTCATAATATTCCAGTGTATTTAAAATCATTCTCATATTGTTTTTAATCTGTCTCTTTGGCAGAAATCCGTTCTGGTCTAGATGTATAAATTCATTCAAGTATTTTTTAAATCTCTCTGCTATTATTGAAGCATATATTTTATAGCCCGCATTCATTAATGATATTGCCCTGTAGTTCTTTATCTATGTTAAATCTGAATCGTCTTTTGGTATAAGAGTAATATTTGCTTCCATCTATGAATTTGGTATTTTTGCTTCTAGTAGTACATTATAAACTTCCAGCATCACTGCGCTTAATACCTCTTCTAGTTGTTTGTAAAATTTATTTATTATTTATTTATTTATTTATTATGGTGTTCTTATATGCCGCCCAACTCCCGAAGGACTCAGGGCGGCGTACAACAGAAAAAAATACAAGACACCAATTTATAAAATCACATTAAAAAACAGATATAAAAATTAAAAACACAATATTTAAAAACATCCAATACTCATTCAACAACCATACATACTTGGGGGTGAGCTCGAGTGGATTAAGCTCTGCCCCCAGCCTGCAGGAAAAGCCATGTCTTGACAGCTTTTCGGAAGGCCAGCAGAGTGGGGATAGTTCGGGTCTCTGGGGGAAGTTGGTTCCAGAGCACGGGGCCTGCCACAGAGAAGGCTCTCCCCCTAGGGCCCGCCAGGTGGCATTGCTTGGCCGACGGGACCTGGAGGAGGCCAACTCTGTGGGCCCTAACCGGTCGGAGGGAAGTATGAGGCAGAATGCGGTCCCGGAGATAACCTGGTCCTAAGCCATGAAGGGCTTTAAAGATGGTGATCAACACCTTGAATTGGACCCGGAGACCGATGGGCAACCAATGCAGCTGGCGAAGTATAGGTGTCACGTGGGTGTACCTTGGCACACCCACCACAGCACGCGCAGCCGCATTTTGCACCAGCTGAAGTCTCCGGATACTCTTCAAGGGTAGCCCCATGTAGAGCGTGTTGCAGTAGTCCAAGCGCGAGGTGACAAGGGCATGAGTGACCGTGAGTAGAGCCTCCTTCTCCAAGTATGGCCGCAACTGGTGCACCAGGCGAACCTGTGCAAAGGCCCCCCTAGCCACAGCAGAAAGATGGTGATCCAATTTTAGCTGCGGATCTAGGAGGACCCCCAAGTTGCGGACCTGATCCGAGGGGGTCAGTTTCGCTCCCTCGAACGCCAAGGAGGGACTGTTGTCATAGTCCTTAGGAGGCAGTATCCAAAGCCACTCAGTCTTGTCGGGATTAAGTCTGAGTCTGTTCCTCCCCATCCAGATCCTAACGTCGTCCAGGCACCGGCACATTACATCAACTGCCTCACTGAAGTCAGACGGGGTGGTGATGTACAGCTGGGTGTCATCAGCGTACTGGTGGAAACACACCCCATGTCTGCGAATGATCTCCCCCAGCGGTTTCATGTAAATATTAAACAGGATGGGCGAGAGAACCGACCCCTGAGGCACCCTACATGATAGGGGCCTAGGGGACGATCTCTGCCCTCCTGCTAACACTGACTGCATCCTATCGGCGAGATAAGAGGAGAACCACCGCAAAACGGTGCCTCCCACCCCCAACTCGCCGAGACGATGCAGAAGGATACCATGGTTGATGGTATCGAAAGCCGCTGAGAGGTCAAGTAGCACCAGGATGGAGGAATTTCCCCCATCCCGGGCCCGCCAGAGATCATCCATCAGGGCGACCAAGGCAGTTTCTGTACTGTAGCCGCGCCTGAAACCCGACTGATAAGGATCTAGATGATCTGTTTCATCCAGAAGCTGCAGAAGCTGAGTAACCACCACCTTCTCCACAACTTTCCCCAAAAAGGGTAAGTTGGAGACCGGACGATAGTTCTTCAAATCGGCTGGATCCAGGGAAGGCTTCTTCAGGAGGGGTCTCACCACCGCATCTTTTAACGACTGCGGTACGGATCCCTCCCTCAAAGAAGCGGTGACCACCGCCTGGATCCAGCCACGTGCCACCTCCCTGCTGGCCGAGACCAACCAGGAGGGGCACGGGTCCAATAAACAGGTGGAGGTACCCATCGCCCCCACAGCTCTGTCCACATCCTCGGGAGAAACAGGCCCAAACTCTTCCCATAACGGTGGACTAAGACTTGCCCCTGTCAACTCAATGGACTCTGCCCAGCCAGAGTCCAGGTTCGACCGGATCTGAGCGACTTTATCCGACAGAAACTCTGCGAATTCCTCAGCTCTGCCTTGCAAGTGCTCCTCGCTCCCCCCTTTAGCAAGGAGGGAGCGAGTTACCCTAAACAAGGCGGCTGGGCGAGAATCTGCGGACGCAATAAGAGCGGAAAAATGGGATCGTTTTGCCGCCCTTATCGCCACTAAATAAGATCTGATGTAAATTCTTAATAGTGTTCGGTCAGACTCGGTCTTTCTGGCCCTCCAGCGGCGCTCCAGACGTCTCTTCTGGCGTTTCATCTCCCGGAACTCCTCGGTAAACCAGGGAGCTTTCCAGGATCCAATTTTAGATCCAAATCCATGAGCAGATCCAAATTCTGCTCATACACCATTGGGCCCTGGTGTTTTATTATTTTTTTGTCTTTTAATCGCTTCTGTCAATTCCATCATGGTTATCTGTTCGTTCAGCATATCTTTAACTGTATCAGGTACCTTAGGGAGTTCAGATTGTTCCAAGTATTGTTGTATTTTATTTTCCAAAATTTTCTCCTTATCATACAATTTCTCATAGTACTCTTTTATGATAGTTTTTTTCTCCTCATTCTGATAGTGAAGAGTCCCTTTCTCATCGATTAGTCGATGTATCAATTTTTCCCCCTCTCTTTTTTCAATTTGTATGCCAACCATCTTCCATGTTTATTCGCATTTTCAAAAAAAAATTGCACTTTTAATTTTTTGTGCCAATGCTTCCTTTTCCAAAAGATTCATTTTATGTTTTATTAAATGTATTTGATTTTTCAATTCCTTTTTTTGTGGTTTTCTCTGTAATTCTGATTCTAATCTTTTGTTTTCTTCTAATATTTTCTTATGTTGTTCCTTATTATTATTTTTCTTTCCCATATGTTATAGCTAATCCCCGGGTATATGCTTTAACAGTACCCCATACGATTTGCAGGATGGTCTCTTCCTTCCTGTTCTCCTTGAAAAAAAAGTCCAGTTCTTTTTCCGTATTTCATATGAATTCTTTATCTTGCAGTATTGCTTGATTTAACGTCCATCTCCACTTTCTTTTTTGTCCTTTCCATACAACTTTCATTGGATTGTGATCTGCCCATACGTTGGGTTCTATTTCTATCTCTTGCACACATGCTTTCAATTCTGGTGTCATGCATACCATATCTATTCTGGACCAGAATTTATGCCTATTTGAATAGCATGAATATTGATTTTTCTTAGGGTGTGTTTCTCTCCATACATCTTGAGTTCCTATTTCTTCCATCATTTAAAAAAAGGTTTTGGGGAGTGTTTTTCTAACTTTTTAACCTATTTTACTGCTTTTATAGTCAAGTTCTGTGTCTATAATTGCATTAAAATCTCCTACCACACAAATATTTTCATATTACAATTCTATAATTTTCTTATGGAGTTTTCCATAAAACTCATCTTGTTTATTATTAGGTGCATATATCACTGTCAACAACATCTGTTTTTGATTCATTGTTACCTCCACCATCAATATTCTCCCCTCTTCATCTGCAAAAATTTGTCTAGCCTTTATTGTTTCTTTAATATATAGAGCCACCCCCCTTTTCTTTTGCTGTGCTAATGAAAAATATAATTTCCCAATTTTGGGGTACTCTAATAGTTTACTGTATTGCTTGTTAATATGAACTTCTTGAAGACAGATTAAATCTAATTTTAATTTTTCTAGTTTATTAAAAATTATTTTTCTTTTCATTGGTAAGTTCAGTCCGTTTATATTGATTGATAGTAATTTTATTTCTTCTTCCATTGTTTACTTATAAATAGGTTTTGTTGTCCTAGTTGATCTTATTTCTCTCTGTTCTTTCTGTCTTGCTCCTTCTCTTTCCCCTCTTTTTTCTCTGTTTTGGTTTCTTCTTGTGTGTTTCCTTCTGCTGTCGCTTCCAGCATTTCTGCTTGCTCCCTTTTCTCCCTTTTCTTCTCTTCCTCGTGTGCTGTAAAGTACTGATAATAGAATTGTTCTGCTCTTTCTACCGTGTCTAATCTATGTCTTTTTTCCATCCAAGTCACCAATATTCCCTCAGGTATTAGCCATCTAAAGTTTACCTCATGTTTTATCAATTGTCTTGTCAGAAATTGGTACTGTTTTCTTGTGTCTCTTACCCTTCTGGGTATTTGTTTAAGAACTACTATTTCTCTTCCTTTATATTTCAATGGTGCATCTCTTGCTCTTTGAAGTATTTCCACTCTCATTGCCTTCTTTGAGAATCTCACATGTACCTCTCTGGGAAGCTTGTTTCTTCTCACATAAAATGTATATACCCTAAATATTTCTTCCATCCCAGAGAGGACTTCCTGTTTATTCTTTTCCAACGCCTCTGCCAATAATTCTGCCATTTTTTCCACAAGATCTTCCCATTTTTCCTCCTCGATATTCTGGAATCTTAAGTATTCTGCCTTATCCATCTCCAACATAATTATGGATCGTTCAAGATCATTATCTACCTTGGTTACTCTGTTCTCCATCTCTTCTCCATCTTGGGAGTCCTAGTGGACAACCATTTAAATATGAGCCAGCAGTGGGCAGCAGCTGCCAAAAAAAGCCAACACAGTTCTAGGCTGCATTAACAGAGGGATAGAATCAAGATCACGTGAAGTGTTAATACCACTTTATAATACCTTGGTAAGGCCACACTTGGAATACTGCATTCAGTTTTGGTCACCACAATGTAAAAAGGATGTTGAGACTCTAGAAAGAGTGCAGAGAAGAGCAACAAAGATGATTAGGGGACTGGAGGCTGAAACATATGAAGAACGGTCGTTAGAACTGGGTATGTCTAGTTTAATGAAAAGAAGGACTAGGGGAGACATGATAGCAGTGTTCCAATATCTCAGGGGTTGCCACAAAGAAGAGGGAGTCAAACTATTCTCCAAAGCACCTGAGGGTAGAACAAGAAGTAATAGGTGGAAACTAATCAAGGAGAGAAGCAACTTAGAACTAAGGAGAAATTTCCTGACAGTTAGAACAATTAATCAGTGGAACAACTTGCCTCCAGAAGTTGTGAATGCTCCAACACTGGAAGTTTTTAAGAAGATGTTGGGATAACCATTTGTCTGAAGTGGTGTAGGGTTTCCTGCCTAAGCAGGGGGTTGGACTAGAAGACCTCAAAGGTCCCTTCCAACTCTGTTATTCTATTCTATTCTACTTTCTTATCTGTTTGCTCTATCTTTTCTTCCATTTTCGGGATCCGTTGTTCATTTTTAGTAATTATTTGCTGGATATTGTCTATTTTATCTTCCATCTTTTGCATCCTATCTGCCAGATCTTCATGATTCTTAGCCATGGCTTCTTGTATTGATTCTTGTAATGATTGGAACATATTTTTCATCTCTGACTGAAAGGCGTTTAGTTTTTCATTTTGCAGCATAGTATCTATAGAGCATTGGCTCGCTGGGCTCGCTGCTGCTGATGGCGCAGATGATGGAGTTTTCCTCCCTGTTTTACTTAAATTTGTGTTACTTGTCATTTTGATAGTTTGGAACAGTCAAATATTTTAAATAATAATTATTTAACAAAAACAGCCAATCAGTAATCCAACAATCAATAATAGATCAAACACAACAGTACTCCACAATATCCAACTTATAAAATATACCTAATGTAGTCCAACAATTTCCTTTCTTGTTCCCAGTTCTTATTTTCAAGCCTCAAGTCACTTCCCTTTTTTGAGTGTTATATTTCACAAAATCAAAATACCCATAGTCCAAATTCTCTTCAACAAAGGTTATTTTCTTTTTTCTTTTAAATGTCTTGTACGTTATAATCCACAAAGTTGTAAGTTATAATCCACAAAGGCTCACCAAGTTGTAATCCACAAAGGCCCACCAAAACCCCAGAATTATATCCAACAGTTTATAAATCCCCAAGGAAAAGGGCTGAGAGCTGGAGTATAAAAAACTTCATTTATTTTATAAGCAACCTCTATTATTTCCCAGTTTTATTTTGCTCAGTTGCTCAGTTGTTATGATCTATATCCAATCAGGCAGCTGCAGTGTTTAAAGCTTACACTGATTCCACTCTCTTTCTCTGTAATTCTCTCTGTAAACAGTTCCCAGGTGCAGGCAGCTTATCTAAATCTTGTAACAATGTTTTTCCAATAAGCTACCCAAGGTCAGTTATTATTCACACTTTCTTTTCTTCCCTTTCTTTATGGGTTTTTTCTGGCCAGCAGGTGTCACTGTTGCTCTATTTCTCTTCTACTCTCCTTTAATTTCCTTTAGCATACGCCATTTTTTTCCCTTTAAGGGTTCCGGAGCCCAAGTTTTATAGTCCCAAAAAAAGTTTTAGTTCGATAATATCCAATTAATATAGTCTTTAGGTTAACCAATCCAATTTTCCTCTTTTAGCATTTATATCTTCAAATTATTCCAATAGTTCAAATTTCTTATTCGGATCTATTTTGGCTTTGTGCTTGTTCGCCAATATTCTCAGGGGGTGGGAGATAAACAAATCCACCCCCTTCTTTTACAGCCCCACTGTCACTCGGCCAATTTTGAAAGGGGCAAATTTGACAGAAGTTAGAAAATTATCACCCAGCCATCACACTGTTCTTCTTCAGTCTTCCCTCATTCTTCTCCGTTTGGGCTGTCACAGCCTTGGACGGCGTGCAATGGCCGTATTTTCCTTCTTGCCAGATTGAGAGCTTCCCCTGGATCAAACAAGGAGTTAGCGATCTTCTTGTGATCTACAGGGGTCTCCTCTCTTCTTCACCACCCCTCCAAGGTGACTTAGGTCTGTTGGCACCCTCTGGCAGGGGGAATTCAGCAAACTTTCATAGAGCACTATGAAAGAGTCACTGTATCGCCGCGACGTCAGCTCCGCTCTCTGAATACCTTGCTCTTCTTGTGTGACTGATGTGTAATACCTGATTCACACAACATCAAGTGATGCTGTAGGTGCCCTTTCCTACATCTGGAGGGTGTAGGGGAACAAAAGGTTTCAACTGAACCCTGGCAAGACTGTGTGGCTTTGGGTTTTAGGGCCTTGTGGATCAGGGGCTTTACCATCTTTGGTGCTGAATGGGTGACATTGTTTCAGACAGACTTGATTCACATTTTAGGGTTCCTTCTGGACTTACAACCCATGCTCGAGAAGCAGGTGGCAGTGATGGCAAGGAGGTCCTTTGTACAACTTTGTGTTGTGCACCAGTAGCACCCGTATCTAGACTGTGCAGCTCTGCTCAGTTACTCACGCCCTGGACACCTCCTGCATGGACTATTGTAATACATTCTACATGGGGCTGCCCTTGAAGAGTATCAGAAAGTTTTGGCTAATGCACTGTTTCTTGAGAGCAAGAAAGAACTACAGGAAGGGTATTAAGGGAAACTAGAACAACAAGGAAACAATATAAATAAAGAATGAGAGAAGAAATCAAATTGATTTCTATTAACATAAATGGACTCCAATATATTAAAAAAGAGAAATAGAATACTTATGAAGCTCCGAAAATTAGATATTGATGCAATACTATTATAAAAAATTATATATATTTCTAGCAAATAATAAAACATATTAAAGAGTAGTAGAGTATACATTATATGACATATGGTGAGAAATCTACTAATTGATATAGCAATAGCACTTACTTATATACCGCTTCATAGTGCTTTACAGCCCTCTCTAAGCGGTTTACAGAGTTCAGCATATTGCCCCCAACAATCTGGGTCCTCATTTTACCCACCTCAGAAGGATGGAAGGCTGAGTCAACCTTGAGCCTGGTGAGATTTGAACAGCTGAACTGCTGAACTAGCAGTTCAGATTGCAGTGCTGCTTTTAACCACTGCGCCACCATAGGCTCCTATAATATAAGGATATAGGATATAAACAATAGTGATGTGGAGTTATGAAATGTATGGTAAAGACAGGTTAGATATATATGTATATGGGACTCTACACAATGGAGAAGATAGATTCCTAAATAAATATAATTAGAAATAGAGGATTGAGTATGTATTAAAGAAATTCATATGGGAGCTAGACGAAATAGGATAGAAAGCTAATTAGAAACTAGAATATTTTATGTCGTGATATAATAACAATTAAATGAGTTTAAATATTGAGTAATATTTAATTCAATATTAAACAGCACCCACATATTGGCTACATTATGTATAATAATCTCCCTCTTGTGGCCTTGTTTTTATTTATGTTCATTGTTTAAACTGTTTCTGATTGGATTTGTAGTATGTCTTAATATTTTTTATTGCCACCCAGAGTCACTTCATGTGAGATGGGCAGCTCTATAAATTTGACAAACAAATAAATAAGGTTTGTATCTTTTTTTTTCAAAAAGTTTTTTATTTTCTTTTAATATTCTTCACATAAAACATCAATACATATACCATAATATATTATCAAAGATTTAACCTGATTTTCCCCCCACATCCAATATTACTACTAGATTGCCTATCTATCCTACATATCAATTCCAATCACTCCCCTCCCTCTACCTTCTTCCTCCTTCTCTCCCCTTTCCTACTACCCCTTCTTCCTTCTTTTCTCCTCCCCACTACTTCCTCCTCCTTTCTTGAGTGTGTTTATTTTTATTTTTTTAACAGATAGACAGCCAATACATCTCTTCAACTAACATTTTAAATTGTTATTTCAAATCTATCTTGTGTTAAAGATCTGTTTCAAAATACTTAAATTCTAGGTATATTTTTATATTACTATATTGCTACTTCCTTATTCATATAAATTTTGTCATCTGGGTTATTTATCTATGTTCATTTTCTTATCTTTTATACACAATAATTGTTCTATCTTAACTTTCAACTATATTCATTCTCCAACCAACTATAAAATTTCATCCAAACATTATAATATTCTGAGTCCTCTTTGTCTTTAATTTTCATTGTTACTCTGTTCATTTCAGCACAATCCATAATTTTTTTTATTAAATCCTCTTCAGATGGAACCTTAGTTCCTTTCCATTTTTGTGCAAACGTGATTCTAGCTGCTGTCAGGACATGTATAGCCAGATAGGTATCTTCTTTACTAAGTTTATTCGGTATAATCCCCAACAAGAAAGTTTCGGGTCTCAGCTCTATATTTTGTTTCAACATTTTTTCTAGCCAGTTCTTAACTCGAGTCCAGTACAATTTTGCCTCTACACAAGTCCACCACATGTGATAGTAGGAACCAGGTATATGTTGGCATTTCCAACATTTCATAGACATGTTCTTGAACATTTTGGCTAATCTTTCCGGTGACAAATGCCATCTATAAAACATTTTATACATATTTTCTTTGTATGTTGTTGCCATAGTCAATTTGTAGTTCCTTTCCCAAAGTTGGTTCCATTTTTCAAGTTCTATTGTATAACCAAAGTTCTGAGCCCATTTTATCATTGTCTCTTTAACTTGTTCAAATTCTAAATCCACATAGAGTAAATGATTACCGTATTTTTCGGAGTATAAGACGCACCTTTTTACCCCAAAAAAGAGGGTCAAAAACTGGGTGCGTCTTATACTCCGGATGTTGCATTAGGCCACTGCCGGACCACGGGAAAGCCGCCGCCGCTGCCTCCACCGGACCACAACAAAGCCGCTGCCGCCAGACCATAGAAAAGCCGCCATGGCCGCCCCACAGCAAAGCCGCTTCCGCTGCTGCTAGCTGCCACCACCGCCGGACTACGGGAAAGCTGCCAGCGGCGGACCATAGAAAAGCCGCCGCGGCCGCCCCACAACAAAGCCGCTTCCGCTGCTGCTAGCTGCCACCACCGCCAGACTACGGGAAAGCCGCCGCCGGCGGACCATAGAAAAGCCGCCGCGGCCGCCCAACTGCAAAGCTGCTTCTGCTGCTGCTAGCCGCCACCACCGCCGGACTATGGGAAAGCCGCCGCCGGCAGACCATAGCAATGCTGCCATGGCCGCCCCAAACAAAGTTGCTGCTGCTGGCCGTCACCGCCACCACTGCCAGACCACGGGAAAGCCACTGCCGCCGTTGCTGGCCGAAGCCTGTTCCCGAGGCAGCTACGGAGCCGCCGCCACTGCTGCTGCCCAAAGCGAGCCACCTGACAGCTTTGAAGACCAACTTCCAGGTTTGAAGACCCCTGAGTTAGGGGTTAGGGGTAAGTTTAAGGCTTGTGGACTTCAACTCCCATTCCTGAGCTAGCATGACTGGAGGAGGAATTCTGGGAGTTGAAGTCCACAAGTCTTAAAGCTGTCAAGTTTGAAGTTTGTAAAAAATGTACATGGTTGTAAAAAGTATACAGGTTGTAAAAAGCATACATGGTTGTAAAAAGTATACATGGTTGTAAAAAAATTTCTGCTACACTGGTATTTTATTAAATAATATATTACTACACCATTTGGTTCAGAATACTTTTTTCCTTGTTTTCCCCCTCTAAAATCTAGGTGCGTCTTATACTTCGGTGCATCTTATACTCCGAAAAATACAGTATATATTTTCTTAATTAGTTTTTCATCTGGTCCTGTAAGTATTGTATCTAGTTCTGTATTTTTTAACATGATACCTTCCATTTTTTTTATCTTTTTCGTATCTTGTCTGTATTTGCGATCTCATAAACCAATCCATTTTAATTCCTTGTTCCTCTAATTCTTGTGTCGATTTTAATTCCCCTTCCTCTGTCAGAATATCTTTATATCTTGGTATTTTTTGCCAGTTCACTCTGCTTGGATGAATTAGTGCTTCTATTGTCGATATCCAATTTGGTATACTCATATAATGTTTAGCTTTTACTTTTTCCCAAACTAAATATAAAGAATTTCTTATATAATGTCTTTGGAAGTAACTATGTATTTTATTTTTTCCATACCATAAGAGTGCATGCCATCCAATATGCATATCGTGTCCTTCTAATATTAACAATCTCCGGTTTCTTAGTAAAATCCATTTATTTATTTATTTATTTATTTATTGGTTCTTCTATGCCACCCTAGTCCCGAGGGACTCATTCTCTCATCTATGTCAAAGTCGCTGCCTGGTAGTAGAGTTCCCAATTCGGAAGCCCAAAACCACCTCGAGCCCTAGCATCTTGCAACATTTTTAAATTTATTCCTGATCTTTTCCCTTGCCAAATAAATTTCAAGATTAATGTGTTTATTTCTCTGAAACATATTTTCTCTATTTTTATTGGAATTGTTGAAAACAGAAATAGTAAGCGAGGTAATATTGCATCTTGATCAATGCAATTCTGCCCATAAGTGATACTTGCAAATTTTTCCATTTATCCAGATCTGATTCAATTTGTTTTTTGAGTTTTACAGTTATCTTCTTTAATAGTTAGACATCTTGCAGATAGTTGGATCCCCAAATATCTAACTTTCTTTACAATTTGTATCTTTGAGGTTTCAGACAGTTTCTTCTTTTGTTTTTCTGTCATATTTTTAACTAAAAGTTTTGTTTTATCTTTATTAATTTTTAGTCCAGCCACCTCTCCATATCATTCTATTTGATGTAATAGATTTGGACCTGTTTCTAGTGGCTCTTCCAATATAAACACCAAATCGTCAGCAAATACTTGTAGTTTATATTCTTCATTCTTAATCTTTAATCCTTTTATGTCTTTATCTTGTCTTACAAGTCTGGCTAAAACTTCCAAGGTTAATATAAATAGTAATGGTGATAAAGGGCAACCTTGTCTGGTTCCTTTCATTATCTCATCCTTCTCTGTCATTTCGCCATTTAATATTATTTTGGCAGATTGCTTAGTATATATTGATTTGATTACCCCTATAAATTTTTGTCCAAAGTCCATAGTTTGTAGTTGTTTTATCATAAATTGCCAATTCACATTGTCAAAAGCTTTCTGTGCATCAAGAAACATTAAGGCTACTTATTTTCCAGGATGTTGTTCATAATATTCTAAAACATTTAAGATCATACGCATGTTATCCTTAATTTGTCTTTTTGGTAAAAAACCATTTTGATCTGAATGTATAAAGTCATTTAAGAAGTTTTTGAGTCTATTCGCTATTATTGAGGCAAATATATTGTAGTCGAGGTTTAAGAGTGATATCGGCCTATAGTTCTTTATTTTTTGCAAATCAGTCTCTTCTTTTGGAATCAAGGTTATGAATGCTTCTGTCCACAAGTCAGGAATTTTATTTTCCATTATTAATTCATTAAATACCTCTAACATTACAATTCCAAACGATTCCTCAAAAATTTTATAAGTTTCTGCCGGTATTCCATCCGGACCTGGAGCTTTGCCACTTTTCTGCTTTTTAATTGCCGCTGTCAGTTCCATCATTGTAATTTTTTCCTCTAATAGATTTTTGTATTTTTCTGGTATTTTTGGTAGGTCCGCTTTCTCCAAATACTGATCTATTTTCTTACTTTCTATTTTCTCTTGTACATATAATGCTTTATAATAAGTCCATGCAATCTTTTTTTTTTCTCCATCATCATATCTAATATTTCCATCCATATCTTCCAGTTGTTTTATCCATTTTTCTTCTTTCTCTTTCTTTATCTTGTATGCTAACCATCTCCCTGGTTTATTAGCATGTTCAAAAAAGTTTTGTTTGGCACTTTTTGTTTTTCTTGCAATCTCTTCATTCTCAATCATATTTAACTTGTGCTTTCCCAAATCCATCATTATCTTAATATTGTTATTTTGTGGATCTTTTTGGAACTTCTTTTCTAACTCTTTGTATTCTTCTTCTAATTTCTTCTGAGTATCTCGTCTTTGTTTATTTCTTTTTGCAGTATAAGTCATCGCCAATCCTCTAAAATATGCTTTAGCTGTGTCCCAAACCGTTTGTAGGGATATATCATTCTTTTTATTTTCTTTGAAGAAAAATTTCATTTCTTTCTCTATAGATTGTTGAAAATCTTTTTCATATAACATTTCTTGATTTAATGTCCATCTATTTCTTTTCCTTTTTCCTTTCCAGGTCATTTCTATTGGGTTGTGGTCAGCCCAAGTGCTAGATTCAATGTTTATATGTTGTATATTATTTAACATTTCCAGGGACATCCATATCATATCAATCCTTGACCAAGACATATGTCTACAAGAGTAGAAAGTAAATTGTTTTTCTTCAGGAAATCTCTGCCTCCAAGCATCAAATAAGTTTAATTCTTCTACCATGGTAAAAAACGATTTTGGCAATTTTTTTCTTTGTATTTTATTCTTTTTTGATGTTTTATAGTCCAGCTCTGCTTTCACAATGACATTAAAGTCTCCAAGTATACATATATTCTCATAGGCTAGTTCAACTATTTTCTGGTGTAACTTTGTATAAAATTTTTCTGATTTTCATTTGGGGCATAAATAGCAACTATTAAGGTCTTTTTTTTTGTTCATTATTATTTCTACCATAAGAATCCTTCCATCTTCATCATTATATATATATATATGCCTTGAAGCTATTTTTTTCTGCATATATAGTGTTATTCCTTTTTTGCTTTGATCTGCTAATGTCGTATATAGTTCTCCTAATCGCGCACATTCTAAAAGTTTCTTATGTTGCTGCTTAATATGTACTTCTTGTAGACAAATAATGTCCCTCTTCAATTTTTTCAATCTATTGAATATCCTTTTTCTTTTAATAGCCGAGTTTAATCCATTTATGTTCATTGAAATCAACTTTATTTTGTCCTCCATGATTTTTTTTACTTTAAAATCTTAGTCGATCTTGTCATTCTCATTTCTCTTTGGTCTTTTATCTCCATTGCTGTTGCTCCTTCTAGCTCTTTCTCTTTCTCTTGAATCGCTTCCTTCTGCAAAGTAGGCAATAGTTTAGTTTTTCCATTTGTCCCTTCTTTTTGTGGTCTTATTTCTCTTGCTTCTCTTTCTCTTCTTTCCTCCTCGCCATATACAAAGTGTTGTCTATAGAAGAATTCAGCTTTGTCAGTTGTATCCAATCTTACTTTCTGACCTTGCCACCATAGCATTATCCCTTCCGGTATGAGCCATCTAAAGTTGATCCCTCTTTCAATCAAAATTTTTGTCAGGAATTAGTAATCTCTTCTGAGGTCTCTGACTTTTCTTGGTACTTGCTTCAAGGCTGTAATCTCTTTCCCTTTATGTTTAAGAGTCACATTTCTTAGTTTTTGTAAGAGCTCTGTTCTCCGTGACTTTTTTGTAAATCTTATGTGAACCTCTCTTGCTAATTTGTTTCTTATTGCATATCTAGTATTAACTCTATAAATTTCATCAATGTCATTCATCAGTCTCTCTTTGTCTTCTTCTATTGCTTCTGCCAACATGGTCACCATTATTTCTGCTAAGTTTTCCTCCTTCTCTTCTATTACATTCTGAAATCTCAAGTAATAATCAGAGTGATCCATCTCAGAAATTATATTTATCTTCTCTTGTCTTTTATCAGATTCAATTTGGTAGGTTTTTACTTCCTGCACCTCTTTTTTAGTTTCTTGGATCTCTTCCTCCGCTTTCTGTAGGCGTTGTTCATTTTTTTCCAGGAAGCCTCTGACTTCCTTCAACTCTTCTTCCACCTTCCCCATACTTGCTTCCATCTTGCCAGTAATCTCTGTTTTAAAATCCTCAAATAGCGCTTGCATCATAGTTTTTAATTCCATATTTGATTTTTCTGCTTGTGCCATTGTGTCAGATGGGTTCTGTCCTGGACTCTGTGAAGAAGTAGATGATGATGTGAGATATTGTGGAATCTTCCTTGTAGTCATCTTTGCACAAATTTGTAATCCAGATCATAAATTGTAATCCAAATCTGTATTTATAATTTGTAATCCAATGGGGTGGTGGTGGTAATAATCCAAAAGGTCCAGAAAAAAAAATTAAGATGAAAGAAAAGTAATGAAAGCAGAGGAAAAGAGAGTATATCTCTAGAAAATAACTAATTACTAATGGAATAAAAGAAAGTAAGAAGAGAAAGGGGCAAAGATTTGTAAGTTTGTAAATAAGCCAGGTCTCAATAAAGACAAAAAGGAAAAAAGGGGAAAGTAAAAATATCAATCAGAAAATAAAAAAGGAGAGAAACCAATTTCAAGTATCAAAAAAAAGGAGATCAAAAAACAAAATCAAACAGGCTCCTTCTTCAGACTCACGCCTTACTCCACTTAGTATAGCCAAAGAGAAAAAGAAATAGAGTAAAAATAAGGCTTGCAGTCCAATTTCAAAAGTTCAAAAGGAAGAAAAAAAATCCAAATTGCAGACATGAAACTAAGTATAGTCAAAACATCTTCTCAGATCACACATAAACAGTTCTCTTGAATAAGATAATATATTATAAACAAAACTGCAGCTGTTCTCTCTTGTTGCAAAATGTAGAAATTGTATCTCAATTCAGACATTAGGTGGCACTGTGTTTAAATTAGCTACAATGTTCCAACACAGGAAAAGGAAGAGAAAAGGAATACAGTATTCAATGCCAAAAAAGAAACCAAAGAAGTATAGCACAATTCAGTATTAACTTTCTCTTTTAAGTCCAGTAATTAAAAAAAAAAAAGAATTTAGCAAAGAGAGGAAAAAAAGAAACATTTAGAGGCACTCCAATCTCCTCAAATGTATTTAAAACCAAAAAGTAAAAGTTTTCCTTTGAACGCTCTTTCCGCCGCTGATTGGGAGTGACTTCCGAAAAGCCTCCTCCCTCTCCCAGAGCTTCAAATCCTAAATGCAGCTAATTCCAACTTTATTTAGGTTAAAAATCTCCTTCGCCAATTTTTAACAAAAAATCATCAAAAAAGAATTATCTCATCCAGATGATACGCTCGTCTTTCAATCTTTTCCTGTAGCAACAACGCCGCCGGAACTAATGGCGGCACATCTGGCCGCCTCCACACTGTCGATGGCCAAGAAGTGAGAACCAAGGCTTCTGTGGGGTCTGCGCCAACCCCTACAGTCCGCCAAAGTAAACTTCTTTTCTCCTCGCACCACCTGAGCGGTTCCGACCCGTGTTCAGGTCTCCAAATCGGC
Source organism: Diadophis punctatus similis (assembly GCA_023053685.1). Classification (NCBI taxonomy): domain Eukaryota; kingdom Metazoa; phylum Chordata; class Lepidosauria; order Squamata; family Dipsadidae; genus Diadophis; species Diadophis punctatus. Next base: position 341,500 of record JALIGW010000066.1, read on the forward strand.
AGCGGTTCGGAGTTCTCCACAGAGCACTGTGGACAGACGTCTGTCCTGTCCCGGCGCTGGCTCCTCCTCAATAAGGTTTGTATCTTAAAGACCAGCAACAAATATCTATTATCTGCATTATCCATACTTTTTCTGAAAACCACACTTCTATCTGAGCTCCATAACAGCAAAGAGAGTGCTAACAGGGCTATCAGCCCTATTCCAGGAATTTTTAGTAAAGCTACCAAGACCCATGGAATTGGAGACTACAGATGGCCACCCTCTGAAGGCGGGTCCTGTTGTTCAGTGCACTCCGCGGGTACAGTTGTCAATCAACAGTCACACTGAATTCTTGCTCCTTTATGTAGCAGCTTCCTTACAAGTACCTATGGTATTAGGCACTTCCTGGCTGTGACTCCATAACCCGGGTGTCGGCAACCTACGGCTCCGGAGCTGCATGTGGCTCTTTGACCTCTCACCTGCAGCTCCCTGCCGACCCGGTCGTGCGACCTGCTCTCCGCCCCGAGACACTGGCCCAACCCGGCCATGGCCGATGCCAACCTCGCTAACATGAGGGCTGCGGGGGTGGGAATGGTATCTGGGAGGAGGGTACGACGGAAAGTGGGACAGGTCCGCAGCTGAGGAGTGAGCATGAGCCGCGGTGGCAGCTTCCCTGAAGATGACCCTCCTCCTCCTTCTCCTCACGCGACCCCCTGGCCGGCTGTTGTGGGGCCGGGAGGGCGTGCACGAGCGGGGATACCCTCCTCAACTGAGCGGCCAGGCTCGGCCAAAGCGCAGCGAAGGCACGCAGAGCGGGCAGGTTGACCGACTGACATGTGAGCGTCTTTGGCGAGGGCACTCTGGCTTTCTCCAAGCCTGATTCCTGGGGTGGGCATGCAAGGTTTGGTGGGGCCAGCCCCCTTTTCCCGCTGCCCTGAGCTTCTTTACTCCTCCAGGTGAGCGGTGCCGCCAGCAGCATTGATTGAAAAGCGTCCTCTGGGCAACGAAAGTCCCCCCTGCGAGATTTACAGTCCCCTGGAGGACACTTTTCAATCAACACCGCCGGCGGCACCACTCCGCTCACTTGAGGAGGGTATCCCCACTCGTGCGCGCCCTCCCAGCCCAGCAACAGCCGGCCAGGGGATCGCGTGAGGAGGAGGAGGGTCATCTTCGGGGAAGCCGCAGTGGCGGCTTGTGTTCGCTCCTCAGCCAGCCCGGATTTCCAAAAAGTTGCCAAGAACAAAGAAAAGGAGTAGCGAAGAGCCCCAAGGAGAGCTCGCCGGGTCAGCCCAGCCTTGGCTTTCCAAGAGAGAAGAAACACAGAGAGAGCGAGAGCGAGAGTGAGAGAGACAGAGAGAGACAGAGAGAGAAATGAGAAAATGATGGCGAGAATGAGAGAGAGGAAAGAGAGAGAGAAACACATGAGAGAGAGAAGGGGAGAGAAAGAAAGAAAGAAAGAAAGAGAAAAAAGATAAAGATAAAAGAGAGGGAGAGGAAAAAGAGAAAAACAGGAGAGAGAGAGAGAGAGAGAGAGAGAGAGAGAGAGAGAGAGAGAGAGAGAGAGAGAGAGAGACCCATTTCCCACAGAAAACACCGGAAGCCACAAAACCTGGGTAGGCGTGGCTGGGGGGGGGGTCATGTGACTGGGTGGGAGTGACATTGAGTTGGCCACGCCCACCCAGGTTTTGTGGCTCCCGGTGTTTTCTTTTCTGTGGGAAACGGGTCCAAATGGCTCTTTGAGTGTTTAAGGTTGCAGACCAATGTTCCCTCTAAGCTGCGCGGCTGCGCGGCCGCGCACGTGAAAAGAAAACCCCGCGCACCAGTTTCCAACAGCGGCGCAGTGATTTAGAGGGGACATTGGCCTTAACACATGTGGAAAGGACCAGGTCGAGAAAAAGCGTCCTGAGCCGAAATAGCGCCCTCTAGCTCTATGCAAATGTAAATCCGGCAGTTTTTCAAATGCGCTGAGGAAGTTTGTCCTGTTTTTTTGTGGGGGGGGGGGCGTAGCCGTAGCCTTCCCTTCCTCCTCCATCTGCACCAGGTGCTCACCGGAGCGTTTCGGATTTCGCTCTCCTTGTGGCAATCATGGGGCAGGCAGGCAGGCAGGCGAGCTGGCCAGCGGCCTGGCGTGCGTGCACTTGTGGAAGCAGCAACAGCGGCGAAAGCAGAGAAGAAGATGGGGTTGCGAGGGAAGCCCGGGAGGAGAGCTCTTGCCCTTCCCCCTGCAGCTGTCGCTGCTTTTCTGGGGCGGCGTGGCTGCGCACGAGGAACGCCGGGAGCCAGCTCAGACGCACAGGGCAGTAGAAGGGCAGTAGAAGTAAGCGATTATCATTTAACGCTTTGCCACCCCCAACGGTGGAATCCAGAAATAGGTCTGGGTAGAAACAGCAACTGGATCAGCTGCAGTTCTGAGTGCCAGGATGGGAGCGGTGGATTGTCACTGCCATCTCACGGCACCCGAATTTCAAAGGGTAAGTGGGTTTGGATGAAAGGAGGAAAAAATACCAAAATCTTTACTGAAAGCTCTTATTTAGTTACCTTAAACCTTTTCAAAAGGATTGGGAGCTTTCTTCATCTGGAAATATTGTTATTTAAGGATTAGGAAGGATTTAGGTTACTGTTTGATATGGCAATGTCTGCCCGAACTTGCTGTGTGACATTTATTTATTTATTCAATTTCTATACCCTCCCATCTCAGTCAATGACTCTGGGCAGCTTGCAATTCAAACGAAAATGATTATTAGGTGAATCTGAAAATATTCAGCCTGGACTTGTGGACAGCTTGAGGAAGTGGGATAAAATATTTGGCATAATTCCTCCCTGCTCAGTCATACTTGCCATCATTGACAAGAGTATTGTTGATTGCATAATAAGCACCAAACAAGCTTCATATTGGACCCATTTCAATTAGGCATTCAGCCAGGGGATGATATTGTGATTTCTTTGAATACTTCCATGGATCACTTAAACCAGAAATTGATGGGGTGAATAAGCCCTATTATTTTTCTTTGTCATCTTGGAAATTTTCAATACTATCTAGTATCCTTATAGACTTATTTAGTGAGATTGGACTTTCGCAGCTGTATTTCACAAGGGTTCTGGTCCTACTTGTCAGCTTGCATCCAGACTCTAATTTAGTTCTGGATGCTATTTGGAACCCTGACACCTACAGTATTCCATTTTCTCCCTGGGTTGCTCTCCATCTGAAATTGCTTAGGGAAATCTTCCAGATTCCTCAACATGCCTCCAGCTCTATTACACCTTACCATCCAACTCCAAAGATATAGTTGGCGACTTTATATATTATTGTTATATATTTTATAATGGTCTAGATAAAGAATAATAAATTAAATCCACTCAAAATGGAGAGTTTTGCTAAAAGACAAACTGAATTCAGGAACTGAGGTTGAACCCCTTTTGAAGAGCACTACATTCCTCCCAAAGGAGCAGATTGCCATATAGAACATCCATTAAAATGCATTTCCTTTACCAAATTCTTAACAGTTAAGTGTGTTAATATTAATTTTACCATTGATTTCCAATAATTGGTTTAATTATTTTTCTTTGGTTTTTTTTAAATGTGTTAGCTGCCTTAGTATTGCCAGGACAAGGTATAAATCATGCAATCAATCATGCACCTATTGATTGGAATACATATATGGGGGGGGGGGGTACTTGCAGGTGAGTATTTCCACACAGGTCTTTTCAATAGTTCCAGACCTGCTTCTCTGTCTGCCTTTTCCCCCCCTATATATTTATCTATTTACCTAACTATTTATTCATTTATATGCCTGCCTAACTCAGAACATATGACTCTAAGCAGCATACAAGTGGTGAAAAATGTGCCAGAAAAAAAAAGTTAAACAGTTAAAAACAGCCCAACGGGTTGCCTGGTTTGCCGGTTTTCACCGTCCCAGGCTTCAGTGAGGCCTTTGCGCATGCGCGGGGGTGGTGGTGGTTGTGCACATGCGCAGGGAGAAGCGTGGGGGGGTGCGCATGCTTGGGGGGAGGGAATGGGTGAGGTGCTCAGGCAATAAAATGTGCCGCTCAAAAACTATCCTTTTCCGCACACACTGAAAAAAAATTAGAGGGAACATTGTTGCAGACACCTGCCATAACCCGTGAGTGGATTGGGCAACTGGGGCAATCTCCTTTCCCTCTCCAGATTGCCAACACTATTGGGCACAAACGTCTGCACTTTCCTTGGTGCCTACAGAGGTGCTCAACACCTCCTACACCACCCAGACCCCTCCAGACAGTTTGTACTCCAAACCTATGCTTTGGATTCCACTGTGAGAGCTGTACTACTCCAAGCTATGAAAGTAGGGGGAGGGGAGTTATTGCCCTGCACCTTCTCTCACATGCTCACGAAAACAGAGAGAAACTATGTTATATTTAACAAGGAATTGCTGGCAATCAAGGTAGTCTTTCAGGAATGGAGGCAGTTGCTTGAAGGGGTAGAATTTCCTATACAGGTTTCCATAGACCAAAATAGCTTGCAGCTAATGCAAAATTTATTTATTTATTTATTTATTTATTTATTTATTTGGCATTCTTATATGCCGCCCAACTCCCGAAGGACTCAGGGCGGCGTACAACAGAGGAAGATACAGAAATACCAATTCATAAATATTATTAAAAACAATATAAAAGTTAAAAAAATCAATATTAAAATAACCCAACAGGCATACAACAACCATACATATCTGGGGGTGAGCTCGAGTGGATTAGGCTCTACCCCCAGCCTGCAAGAAGAGCCATGACTTAACGGCTTTCTGGAAGGCCAGCAGAGTGGGGATAGTTCGGGTCTCTGGGGGAAGTTGGTTCCAGAGCACGGGGGCGACCACAGAGAAGGCTCTCCCCCTGGGGCCCGCCAGCCGACATTGTTTGGCCGATGGGACCTGGAGGAGGCCGACTCTGTGGGCCCTAACCGGTCGAAGGGAAGTGTGAGGCAGAATGCGGTCCCGGAGATAACCTGGTCCTAAGCCATGAAGGGCTTTAAAGATGGTGATCAACACCTTGAATTGGACCTGGAGACCGATGGGCAACCAATGCAGCTGGCGGAGTATAGGTGTCACAGTCCCTTACCCCCAGGAAAATCAGATGGAGTCCATTTTTCTCCAGTTTTGTCTTATTTATTTATTTTATTTGGTCGTTTTTATATGCCGCCCAACTCCCGTAGGACTCAGGGCGGCGTACAACATAATACATAACAATTTATAAAAACGATACCAAACATTAAAAAATACAAAAGTTTAAAATTTAATAAACTTCTATATAGCTTATGTACTTAGTTCCCAAAACCTGCTGTCAGATGCATTCTCACATAAAGCAGAAAACATCATGGCTCAACAACCTCCTTCCCGCCTTATTTTACAACCTTCAACTTTAGGCAATGCCACAAGGATTACAAAATGGAGAAGTTGGAGACAGGTCAAGCGGAAGGTCTAATTGGAAGAATCAAAAGGCAATGGCTGCAGAACCTGTACACAAGGGCCCGGATGGTTTACCTCCAGGGGACCCAGCAAACTATTATATATCCATTCTCAAAAGAGGAGGGGCAAGTCTGGCATAATGTTATTTATTTTATTTATTTATTTGTTTATATTTCTATGCCGTCCAACTCCCGAAGGACTCTGGGCGATTTACAGCAGACATAAAAAAATCAGTATAAAAATATCAGAAGCACAAGTTTTTTAAAAAATACATTTAAAATTTAAAAACATTTCAACCATTCATAACATTCAAGGGGCGGCCTCTTTAGTTCATTCCATAAGGTCACTATCCCCAGGCCTGTCGGAAAAGCCAGGTCTTTACGGCTTTCCGGAAGGCCAACAAGGTGGGGAAGGTACGGATCTCCGGCGGTAGCTGGTTCCAAAGAGCCGGGGCCGCCACAGAGAAGGCTCTCCCCGCGGACCCGCCAGCCGACATTGTTTAGCTGACAGGACCCGAAGAAGCCCAACTCTGTGGGATCTAACTGGTTGCTGGGAGGTATGTGGTAGTAGGCGGTCCCGAAAATAGCCTGGCCCTGAGCCATGTAGGGATTTAAAGGTAATAACCAACACCTTGAATTGTGACCGGAGACCGATAGGCAACCAGTGCAGCTCGCGGAAAATTGGTGTTATGTGGGTGTATCTTGGTGCACCCACCACAGCTCGCGCAGCTGCATTCTGAACCAGCTGAAGTCTCCGAACACGCTTCAAGAGTAGCCCCATGTAGAGCGCATTGCAATAGTCAAGCCGTGAGGTGATAAGGGCCCAACCATGGGAAGGAGGCTGTCAGCTGCGATGGAGAGCATTTTTTTCTATGCAGAGGTAATTATTGGAGAGGCAGCAATGGTAGAAAAATTGATAGTGATTTAGAACAGGTGACAGTGGTCCTGGAGTGGAGACTATATTGCTGGAGCAAGGGTGGATCAACAACAGTGGAAGCAAGAATGAAACAAGGAGTTGTTATTGGACTGGGCTTTGCAGCTGTTTAAAGCCTCCTGCCTAATCAGGCAGCCATTTTGTCTTCTGCTTGCTGTGTCCAGGGGCAGAGTGTGGCCATCTTATGGTGGCTTGTTTAGATGGTATAGCCCCGTGATGGCGAACCTATGGCCCGCAGCGCCCTCTCTGATGGCACACGAGCTGTTGCCCCAGCTCAGTTCCACCGCGCATGCGCACACGTCTCCTGCCAGCCAGCTGAGTTTCGGGTCTCTGTTGCGCATGCACAGGGGGTGGGGTGCATGTGGGAGACATGCGCGCATGCATGGGGGGGGCGGGGGAGGTCGCACACATGACCATGGGGATGCTGCAACAGTCATGTGAAAAACAGCCCTAAGTCACTTTTTTCAGTGCCGTTGTAACCTCAAATGGTCACTAAACGAATTGTTGTAAGTTGACGACTACCTGTATTTGTTGGTTGTGAGGGTGATTCTTCCTGGTGTCTCAAGGGCTGTCTAGCCTCTCCATGGGTAAGCCAGGGGACAACCTAAATCACTCAATGGTTGTAGGACTAGGTGCCCTTACCAGTCTAGTGAGAGGGTGCCAATATAGTTAGAACTTGAGTGGTTCAGTGGTCCCCAGGAGAAGTGGGTTGCTGAGTGTGTGGTCATGATGAGGGGAATCTTTTGGCTCAGGTGCAAGCCAGGATGGGTTGGAAGGGAGTCTCTAGAAGTTTTGGGGCAACCAGAACATCACTGTAGTGACACGTAGAGGGAGACAGAAGTTTGGCCACTCTCTGGGAATGCATCCTTGGTATGTTGTTTCTGTGGTGTGTTCCAGTCCCCTGATCTCAACTCAGGGTCTTAGTCAGCAGATCTTCAAAGGCCTAGGCTTCTGGCTGCTGCTGGTGCACGTCTGTTTCTAATAAAGCCATCCTCATCTGTGATTTGATCATGGATGACAGGGCTGACCTGGCATGTATCACTTGGCTGGAATTAGGGTGGCGGCGATGCCCCTCTAGATTTGCCTGTTGGGTTTTGGGTATATATCAGCTGTGATTACTCCCCGGATGATTCCCCAGATACCTCTCCAGATGTCAGCTTGAAGGAAGATGAACCAGTTCCAGGCACTTCAGAAAGGGAGTTGGTCAATGGCTCCAAGCAGCTGTCTGAGTGATTTGGCTGAAGCACAGCTGCAGCAGGACAGCCCCGAGGCTTCAAGTGGGGAAAGCATGCAGCTGCAGCCAATCAGCAATGAGGAAGAAGAACTGCCTTCTGTGGCTGATCCAAGAACACAGAGGGCAGAGAAAAGGCAAGAGCAGCGAAGGTCAGCCAGATTACTCATGAGGAGGCAGCTTCACCCCTCTTGATGAGCTGCACTGGAAGCTATTTAACACAGCCAACAGATGGAGCTGATGTTGGGAATGTGTCTGTTTCCTTGCTGTGGGGTCTTGCCTTGAACTTCGGATCGTGTCTCTTCAGCTGTGGCCTTGCCTTGCCTGTGGCCTTGCCTTGTCTTACGGATTTGCCTTTGCCTGTGGCCTTGCCTTTGTCTTGGAACTTGCCTTTGTTTGTTTATTTATTTATTTATTTATTTATTTATTTGTTTGTTTATTTGTTTATTTCTCGTGCTTCTATGCTGCCCAACTCCAAATGGACTCTGGGTGGCTTACAGAGAGCATATAACAATTTATATAAAAAATGTAAGAACAAGGTTTAAAAATACATATTAACATTTTAAAACATATGCCCAACATTCATATCTTTCGAGGGGAGACCATAACAGTCCAATTCCGTAGAGTCATTATCCCCAGGCCTGTCGGAAAAGCCAGGTCTTAATGGCTTTCCGGAAGGCCAATAGGGTGGGGATGGTACGGATCTCTGCTGGGAGCTGGTTCCAGAGAGCCGGGGCCGCCACAGAGAAGGCACGCCCCCGGGGACCCGCCAGCCGACATTGTTTAGCTGACGGGACCCGGAGGAGGCCAACCCTGTGGGATCTAACCGGTTGCTGGGAGGTATGTGGCAGTAGGCGGTCCCGAAGATAGCCTGGCCCTAAGCCCTGTATGGCTTTAAAGGTCATAACCAACACCTTGAATTGTGTCCGGAGACCAATGGGCAGCCAATGCAGCTCGCGAAAAATTGGTGTTATGTGGGTGTATTTGGAGCACCCACTACAGTTCTCGCAACTGCATTCTGCACTAGCTGAAGTCTCCGAACACTCTTCAAGGGTAGTCCCAGGTAGAGCGCATTGTAATAATCAAGACGGGGGGTAATAAGGCCATGAGTGATCGTGAGCAGAGCCTCCTGATCCAAGTAGGGTCGCAATTGGTGCACCAGGCGAACCTGTGCAAAGGTCCCCCTAGCCACAGCTGTCAGATGTTGGTCCAATTTTAGCTGTGGATCTAGGAGGACACCCAAATTGCGAACCTGTTCTGAGGGGATTAATTTCTCTCCCCCCAGAACCAAGGAGCGACAGTCGACATAGGCCTTAGGGGGCAATATCCACAACCATTCGGTCTTGTCCGGGTTGAGCCTGAGCCTGTTCACTCCCATCCAGGCCCTCACATCGTCCAGGCACCGGCACATCACATCCACTGCTTCGCTGAACTGAGGCAGGGTGGAGATGTACAGCTGGGTATCGTCAGCATATTGCTGAAACCTCACCCCGTGTCTTCGGGTGATCTCACCCAGCGGTTTCATGTAGATGTTGAATAGGAGGGGCGAGAGAACTGAGCCCTGAGGCACCCCACACAGGAGGGGCCTAGGAGTCGACCTCTGTCCTCCTGCTAACACCGACTGCGACCTATCGGAGAGATAGGAGAACCACCGTAACATGGTGCCTGCCACTCCCAACTCTCCGAGTCGGCGCAGAAGGATACCATGGTCAATGGTATCGAAAGCCGCTGAGAGGTCAAGTAGCACCAAGATAGAGGAATAAACCCCATCTCGGGCTCGCCAGAGATCATCCATCAGCGCGACCAAAGCAGTTTCCGTGCTATAGCCGGGCCTAAAACCCAATTGAAAGGGATCTAGATAATCAGTGTCATCCAGCAACCGTAGGAGCTGGAGCGCCACCACTTTCTCTACAACCTTTCCTAAGAATGGAATGTTGGAGACTGGTCAGAAGTTCTTTAAATCTGCTGGGTCCAGGGAAGGCTTCTTGAGGAGGGGCTTCACCACCGCAACTTTTAAAGGCTGCGGGATGGATCCCTCCCTCAAGGAGGCGTTAACTAAAGCCCAGGCCCAGCCTCGTGACACCTCCCTGCTGGACGAAACCAGCCAGGAGGGACACGGGTCCAACAGACAAGTGGAGGAACTCATAGATCCTATGGCCTTGTCCACATCCTCAGGAGTGGCAGGCTCAAATTCATCCCACAAAATGGGACTAAGACCTGTCCCAGTCACCTCGGTCTGATTTGCCCAATTAGAGTCCAGGTCTGTCCGAATCTGAGCGACTTTAGCCGCAAGAAACTATACAAATTCCTCAGGTCTGCCCTGCAGCGGCTCCTCCACTCCCTTCACATCAAGGAGGGAGCAAGTCACCCTAAACAGGGCGGCTGGGCACGAATCAGCGGACGCAATAAGTGCGGAAAAATGTGAACATTTTGCCGCCCATATCGCCACTAAGTAAGTCTTAATAAAAGATCTTAGAAGTGCTCGGTCAGATTCGGAGTTACTGGATCTCCACCGTCGCTCTAGACGTCTCTTATGGTGTTTCATCTCCCGGAGCTCCTCGGTAAACCAAGGAGCTTTCCTGGATCCACTGCCTTGGAGAGGTCGCAAAGGCGCAATCTGATCCAGTGCCCTAGATGCCGCCTTATTCCAAGCAGCCACCAGGGCCTCAGACGGGTTGCGTGCAAGGGGTTCAGGTATCTCCCCAAGTTCCCTCTGGAACCCTTCCGGGTCCATTAGGCACCTGGGGCGGAACCATTTAATCAGTTCCGCCTCCCTGCAGTGTAGGAGTGGAGCCGTAAAGTCTAACCTTAGTAGGAAATGATCTGACCACGACAAGGGAGAAACGACTAAACCCCTTAATTTCAAATCATCTCTCCACTGCCCTGAGAGAAACACTAGGTTGAGCGTGTGTGTCCCCCTATGAGTCGGACCCTGAACTACTTGGGTCAGGTCCATGGTTGTCATGGAAGCCATGAACTCCTGTGCTGCATCAGAGGCTTCGCCGAGCAATGGCAAGTTAAAGTCCCCCAGGACCATAAGCCTGGGGAACTCCACCGCCAGCCCAGCTAACGCCTCCAGCAGCACAGGCAGGGCCATTGTGACGCAGCTGGGAGGCAGGTACGTCAACAATAGGCCCACCTGAACCCCTAAGTCCAACTTCAGAAGGAGAGACTCACACCCAACGATCTCCGGGGCAGGGATCCCACGAGGAAAAAGACTTCAGCGTGATATAATTGCCACTCCTCCACCCCTTCCCTGGGGTCGCGGCTGATGCATAACCTGAAACCCATCTGGGCACATCTCTGAGAGGGGGACACCCACCTCCTGGCCCAGCCAGGTCTCAGTGATACATGCCAGGTCGGCTCCCTCCTCCAGGAGTAAGTCCCGAACGAGCAGAGCTTTGTTGACAATCGACCTGGCATTCAACAGCAGCAGTTTGAGCCCAGGGCCCTGATCACCCCCGCCACCAGGAATACGGGCTGAGCTAGCGAGGCTGGAACAAGAAATCGCTTTAAGACAGCGAATCCTGGTTCCCCGCGAGCGGCCTACCCCATGGCTCCTGCCGTATCTACCTCTCCCAGTTACGACCGGGATAACCTGGCTCTCACACCCAGCAGAGATCCCCTCCCCCACGCCATCGGCCCTCTCCTTCTCCGACAGGCCAAACCTATCATACATACCCAGCCGAGGGTCGCACCGGAGCCCCCACCCGCTTCTTTTTTTTTTATTAAAAAAGTTTTATTAGTACAAAGTACAAACAATTTTTCTTTTTTTCTCCCCCCCTTCCCCCCATCCCCTCCCCCCCTCCCAGCCCCCAGCCCCCGACTTCCCAGAGAAAGTACAGGGCATAATATTCAATAAAATAAATTTAAATTAAACTAAAAAAATTCTTAATTTCCACATTTCTTTGAGTCTTTAACTCCTTGTTACGGTATTCAAAACTTTTTAAGCATAGTCTAAAAATCAAGCATATTGTTAATCAGACACCATTCAGTATCTCAGGCTGATAATTTGCTCCACTAAATATCTTTCCTTTATATAATCTTTATATGATCTAATAATAAAAAGGAAAAAGAGAAAGGAAAAAAAGAAAAAAAGAGTCTTTCTTTCCCCATTTCATTCAGTTACAACATCACATCATTTCCTCAGTATTAAAAAAAACTTTAAGTAAATATTACATAAATATTAAGTAAATATTAAGTAGAACTTCCTTATTCTTTATACCTGTTCAAAATACATAAATATTTAAAAATATTCTATCAAATTGTTAATTCCAATGTTTTTAGATTTCTTTAACCCCTTGTACCTCAAAAAATTTGAACTTAATCGTAAAGTCAAACACCTTGTTAATAACCTAATATTACAGTATATCAAATTGTTAATTTCACAAAAATTCTAAATCTTTAATTGTTTTAAAATATATTGATTAAAAAAAAGAAGGGAAAACCAGAACAAGACAAGAAGAAAAAAAGAACACAAAACCATCAAAGTAGTTTCCTCAATAGTCTTCTTGCTGCAAAATATCAGTTCCCGTTAATCTCTCTATCTGTCCTGTGAATTCCCACACTAACACCAAACTCTGACCATTCCTTCCTCTCGATCGAATTTTGGATCTGGTTCTTGCAGCCTTTTGTAGCTTGGCAATTTTTGATTTGTCAGCTCTCCTCTTGTCTGACTCTGATCCTTTGTCTCCTTTTCCACATTATAAACATCTTTCTGGCTCTGTAAATCACCTTGAATCTTCAAAACTCTTTCCGTTTGGACAAATATGGATGACTTTCCCTTCTCCTCTTCTGTTGCTTTCATGCTTCTTCCTTCTGGAATTTTGGATATGTCAGCCTTTAAAACTTTAACATAAAAATCAATAGCTTTCATTATCGTATTAAGCCGGTATCTTTTTTCCAAATATCTCACCACTATCCCTGTTGGGGCATCCCATTTGTACTGTAGGTTCTGTCTTTTAAGCTCTTCCACTAGAAAGGTATAATCTTTTCTAGCTTTAAGCATTTTAGGAGGAATTTCTTTCAGTGTCATTACTTCCTGGCCATTTGCCTGAAGCTTATTCTTAAAAGTCGCCTGTAGGATTTTATTCCGTAGCGCCCTTGTGGTAAAATATATTACAATATCCCTTGGCAGATGTTTTTGTTTGGCAATCCAAGAGTTAACACGGTATATCTTATCAATTTGCGTAGCCAGTTCCTCTTTAGTCATTCCGGACACCTGCACCAAAGCCTCCAACATCCTTCCTTTCAAATCTTCATATTTTTCAAGCCCCTTACCCTTATAGCAAATTCCATACTTCTGAATTGAGTCATTAACACCTCTGTTTCAAGATTTACAATATTGTTTTGAGTATTATCTATATTTTCCCCCAAGGTTGTCAGGGATTTAGTTATTTCCACATCATTCTCCAAAATTTCCATATTTACTGCTAATCCTTTAAAAGCATATAGCACATCCTTCCTCACTTGTTGATCCATCTCCTCTAGAGCAGCCTGCATTTTTTTTATTAATTTCATTAATTTTTAAGTTAAATTATAACTTAAAAACATACTCACCCCCAAGTATGTATGGATGTTGAATGGTTGTTGGGTGATTTTAAATATTGTGTCTCTTTTTAATTTTTATATTGCTTTTAAGTATTATTTATAAATTGGTTATTCTGTATTTTTGTCTGTTGTACGCCGCCCTGAGTCCTTCGGGAGTTGGGCGGCATATAAGAATACCAAATAAATAAATAATAAATAAATAAATAAATTCCATAACCAATTCATTTTTCATAACTTTTAAGGTGTTAAATAAGTTTTCAGGTGTTAAAGTCTGTGGGGGTATTAAGTCAGAAGTGAGTTGCATTCTTGAAGTATAAACAGAGGGATATTCAGTTCTTTTATTTAAAACAGTCTTTCCAGGTTTAGAAGCCATTTGAAGTATTAAATTTAAAAAAAAATAGAAGGGTTCCTCAAAGTCCAACGTTTTCAGAAGAATACAAAGAGAAAGCCAAATCCCTGATTGACAAAGTTCTTTCCAGATACTGAAACCAGTTAGTTTTTAAAAATTTTAAGTTGTTATTTTAGTCCAAAATCATGAAAAAAAAAAAACAATTCTCAGAATCAAAGGTTTCCATAAAAGGAGCTGCTGGCGAAACGAAACTTAATCACTTTCACTTCCACACCCTTGTTCTCCGATCGCCATTTTGTTGCTTGTTAACGCTACTTTGTAACTTCCCGAAGTGAAAGTCAACAGTGGAGTTAAAGATTATAATACTTGCCCTTCTGGTCTCCTGCCTTTCTCTGTCTGCTTTCTTTAATGCATCAAATTATTGTAAATCCCATTGTAAAAGCAGCGGTGGTCGTGGCATCTTGCTCCGCATAAGCGGAGGCATCCGAGGTCCTGGAGCAAGAGACAGGCTACCTGGGGAGCCCTCACCCTTCGCGCTTCTGATTGTCTCCTGGGGCACTAGGGGGGGCTCTACCCCACCTGTCAAGCTCTCATCTCTCCCCTAATCCCGGGGAGAAGATTTTCAAGCCGCTTTTACGGGACTTCAGAAGAGGCGCACGGCAAGGAGCGTCCTCGATGTCTGTGGAGCCAAACCGGAAGTCCCCAAATAAATTTATTAATACCCTTTTGCCACTCTTTCAAATTATCATCTTTTTTAAGTATAGGAATCGTTTGAAAAAGAAATAGAAACCTTGGTAAAACATTCATTTTTACTACAGCTATCCTACCCAACAGGGACAGCTGTAGTTTTTTCCAGTTTTCCAAATCTTTCTGTATTTTTTGCCATAATGGTTCATAATTATACTGATATAATTTCATATTTGTTGACATAATATAAACCCCCAAATATTAAACCTTTTTAACTATCTCAAATCCCATAACCCTTTCTATTTCCTCCTCCTGACTTCTAGTCATATTTTTAGCTATTATTTTAGTTTTATCTTTATTTTAAAACCAGATACTTGTCCATAAAAATCAATAATTTCCATCAACACTGTAATTGATTGGTATGGTTGAGTTAAAGTAACTACCAGATCATCCGCAAATGCTCGTAGTTTGTATTCTTCCTGTCTTATTTTAATTCCCTTAATTATCTCGGACTCCCTTATTTTACTACGTAAAATTTCCATAGACAAAATAAACAGTAATGGTGATAAGGGACATCCTTGTCTCGTTCCTTTCTCTATGTTAAAATTATCTGTTAATCCACCATTGACTATTATTTGGGCTGTTTGTTTCTGATATATTGCCTTAATAGATTGTGTAAAATATTCCCCAAGCTGCATCTTTTCTATTAATTTTAATAAAAATTTCCAATTCAATCTATCAAAAGCTTTCTCAGCATCCAAGAACACCAGTACAGCAGGTACCTGGTTATTCCTTCCCAGATATTCTAGTAAATTAATTATTTGTCTTACATTATTCTTCATTTGTCTACCTACTATGAAACCAGTTTTACCTTGGTGAATCAGTTGTTGCATCAGTATCATTAATCTATTTGCTAATATTTTAGCAAAAATTTTGTAATCTATATTTAAAAGTGAAATTGGCCTATAATTTTTAGGGTCTGTATGGTCTTGACCCTCTTTTGGGATCAAAGAGATAAAAGCAGTCTTCCAGGTTGGGGGTACTTCTCCTCGTTGTATATTGTTAAATAACACCTTCAGCAGTTCTACCATTTCATCCTGTAAATTTTTATAGTAAACAGCTGTTAAACCATCTGTCCCTGGAGCCTTACCCATTTTTAACTGTTTAATAGCTGCCAAAATTTCCTCTGAAGTTATCAGTTGGTTTAAAATTTCAGTCTGCTCCTTGGAGGCTATATGTATATGCCCATTTTGCAAATATCTATCCGTATCTTCCTCTTTGACCTTGTCCCCCTTATACAACCCTGAGTAAAATGTAATGTGCCGGTGCCTGGACGACGTCAGGATCTGGATGGGGAGGAACAGACTCAGACTTAATCCCGATAAGACTGAGTGGCTGTGGATATTGCCTCCTAAGGACTACGACAACTGTCCCTCCGTGGTCCTTGAGGGAGCGAAACTGACTCCCTCGGACCAGGTCCGCAACTTGGGGGTCCTTCTAGATCCACAGCTAAAATTGGACCATCATCTTTCAGCTGTGGCTAGAGGGGCCTTTGCACAGGTTCGCCTGGTGCACCAGTTGCGGCCATATTTGGAGAAGGAGGCTCTACTCACGGTCACTCATGCCCTTGTCACCTCTCGCTTGGACTACTGCAATGCGCTCTACATGGGGCTACCCTTGAAGAGTATCCGGAGACTTCAGTTGGTACAAAATGCGGCTGCGCGTGCTGTGGTGGGTGTGCCAAGGTACACCCACGTGACATCGATACTCCGCCAGCTGCATTGGTTGCCCATCGGTCTCCGGGTCCAATTCAAGGTGTTGATCACCATCTTTAAAGCCCTTCATGGCTTGGGACCAGGTTATCTACGGGACCGCATTCTGCCTCATACTTCCCTTCGACCGGTTAGGGCCCACAGAGTGGGCCTCCTCCAGGTCCCGTCGGCCAAACAATGCCGGCTGGCGGGCCCAAGGGGGAGAGCCTTCTCTGTGGCTGGCCCTGTGCTCTGGAACCAACTTCCACCAGAGACCCGAACTATCCCCACTCTGCTGGCCTTCCGGAAAGCTGTTAAGACATGGCTTTTCCTGCAGGCGGGGGGTAGAGCTTAATTCATTCGAGCCCACCCCCCAAGTATGTATGATGTTGAATGGTTGGTGATGATTCTTTTTATAGTGTGTTTTAATTTTTATATTTGCTTTTAATTAACTTTTTAGATTTTGGTTATTCTTGTATTTTCTCACTGTTGTACGCCGCCCTGAGTCCTTAGGGAGTTGGGCGGCATATAAGAATTCCAAAATAAATAAATAAATAAATAAAACTCTAAGAAAGATTTTTTAATCACTTCGTATTCAAAAACTTCTTTCCCCTTATACTTAATTTTCTCTACAATTCTTGATTTTTGCTTTTTTCTTAACATGTAAGCCAACCACCTGCCCGGTTTATTTGCGTTACAAAAAGTATTGTGTTTAGCATACTGTAAATTAGTTGCTACTTGGTCTGTCATTAACATATTAAATTGAGCTTTTAATAAATTGTTTCTTTAATTTTCTTATCTGATGGTTTGGAAATTAAAGCCCTCTCTTGTTTTTTAATTTCTTCCTCCAGTTCTTTTCTTTTAAGTTCCTTCTTCCTTCTATATTTATTGATCAAGGTTCTCTAATTCTTGAGTCGATTTCAACTTCCCATCTTCTGTCAAAATATCTTTGTACCGTGGTATATTTTGCCAATTCACTCTGCTTGGCTGGATTAATGCCTCTATTATTGATATCCAATTCGGAATACTCATATAGTTTTTTGTTTTTATTTTTTCCCATACTAAATATAGAGAGTTCCTAATATAATGTCTCTGAAAATAGCTATGTATTTTGTTTCTTCCATACAAGCGTGTGCCAACCTATCTGCAAGTCATGTCCTTCCAATAACAAAAGTCTCTGATTTCTTAATAAAATCCATTCTCTCATCCATGTCAATACTGCTGCATGGTAGTAGAGCTCCCAATTCAGGAGTCCAAAGCCACCTCTAGTCCTTGCATCTTGTAGCATTTTTAAGTTTATTCTCGCTTTTTTTCCCTTGCCAAACAAATTTCAAAATCATTTTGTTTATCTCCTTAAAGTATATTTTCTCTATTTTTATTGGGATTGTCGAAAACAATAATAATAGACGAGGTAATATATTCATCTTGAACAGCGCAATTCTACCCATCAGTGACAGTTGAAGATTTTTCCAAATCCAACTCGTTTCTTTAACTTTATGTAATTATCTTCTTTAATTGTTAAGCATCTTGCCGATAAATGGATCCCCAAATATCCTACTTTCTTTACAACTTGCATGTTTAATGTTCCAGTGAATTCCTTTTTTTGTTTTTCTGTCATGTTTTTAACTAAAAGTTTTGTTTTATCTTTATTAATTTTTAATCCCGCCACTTCACCATATCGTTCAATCTGTTGTAATAATTTTGGACCCGTCTCCGATGGTTCTTCCAATATCAACACTAAATCATCAGCGAAAGCTTGCAATTTATATTCCTCGTTTTTTTTTATTCCCTTTATGTCTTTGTTTTGTCTTACTTGTCTAGTTAAAACCTCCAGAGTCAAAATGAATAATAATGTTGATAGTGGACATCCTTGTCTAGTTCCTTTCATAATGTCAACTTTTTCAGTAATATCTCCATTCAATATTATTTTAGCCGATTGCTTAGTATAAATTGTTTTAATTACCCCAATAAATCTTTCCCCAAAACCCATAGTTTGAAGTTGTTGTATCATAAATTGCCAATTAACATTATCAAAGGCTTTCTGTGCATCTAAAAACATTAAAGCTACTTGTTTTCCAGGATGTTGTTCGTAGTACTCTAAGGTATTTAAAATCATGCGCATATTGTCTTTTACCTGTCTTTTTGGTAAAAATCCATTTTGATCAGAACGTATAAAATCATTAAGAAATTTCTTAAGTCTGTTTGCTATTATTGAAGCAAATATTTTATAGTCCACATTCAACAGCGAAATCGGTCTGTAATTCTTAATTTTTTGTAAATCAGTCTCTTCTTTCAGAATCAAAGTTATATATGCTTCTGTCCAAGAATCTGGTAATTTAGCTTCCATTATTAATTCGTTATAAAGTTCTAACATCACAATTCCAAATGTTTCTTCAAAAGTTTTATATATTTCTGCTGGTAATCCATCTGGTCGCCGGTGCCTTACCACTTTTCTGTTTTTTAATTGCAACTGTCAATTCCATCATTGTAATTTTTTCTTCTAATAATTTCTTATAATTTTCTGGTATTTTTGGTAAGTCCATCCCTTGCAAGTATTGTTCTATTTTTTTGTTTTTGATTTTTTCCTGTTCATATAAATCTTTATAATATGTCCATGTTATCTCTTTTTCCCCCTCATCACTATGTCTAATACTTCCATCAATCTCTTCCAATTGTTTTATCCATTTTTTTCCTTTTCTTTTTTCATCTTATAGGCTAACCATCTTCCCGGTTTATTGGCATGTTCAAAGAAATTTTGTTTAGCACTTTTTAGTTTTCTTGCTACATCTTCATTTTCAATCATATTTAATTTATGTTTTTCCAAATCCATCATTACTTTAATCTTTTTATTTTGTGGATCTTTTTGAAATTTCTTTTCTAAGTCCTTATATTCTTCTTCTTTTTTTTTTAGTTTCTCGTCTTTGTTTATTTCTTTTAGCCATGTAGGTCATTGCCAATCCTCTAAAATATGCTTTAGCTGTATCCCATACAATTTGTAAAGATACTTATTCTCTTTAAGGAAAAAATTCATTTCTTTTTCTATAAATTGTTGAAATTCTTTTTCATTTAATATTTCTTGGTTCAAAGTCCATCTATTTCTCTTCCTTTTCCCTTTCCAGCTTATTGTTATTGGGTTGTGGTCAGCCCAAGTGCTAGATTCAATATTTATATGTTTTACATTAGTCATCATTTCCAAAGACATCCACAACATGTCTATCCTTGACCATGACATATGTCTAGAGGAATAAAAACTATATTGTTTTTCTTCTGGAAATCTGTGTCTCCATGCATCAAATATATTCAGTTCGTCCACCATAGTAAAAAAAGATCGTGGTAATTTTTTCCTTTGTATCTTATTCTTTTTTTATGCTTTATAATCCAAATCTGCCTTTACAATAGCATTAAAATCTCCCAGCATACATATATTTTCATAGTCTAATTCAATTATTTTCTGATGTAACTTTACATAAAACTTATCTTGATTTTCATTCGGTGCATAAATTGCAACTAACAGTATTTTTTTGTTATACATAGTTATTTCTACCATTAGAATCCTTCCATCTTCATCAGTATATATACACCTCGAAGTTATTTTTTCTGTATATATAGTACTACTCCTTTTTTACTTTGATCTGCAAGTGTCGAATATGATTCTCCCAATCTCGCACATTCTAATAATTTCTTATGTTGCTTTTTAATATGTACCTCTTGTAAACAAATAATATCCATTTTCAATTTCTTCAATCTATTGAATATACTTTTCCTTTTTATGGCCGAATTTAATCCATTTATATTCATTGAAATCATCTTAATCTCGTCATCCATAATTTCTTTTTTTTTAATGCCTTAGTCGATCTTGTCATTCTCATTTCTCTTTGATCCATCATCTCCATAGCAGTTGCGCCTTCCAGTTCTTTCTCTTGTATCTCTTCTTCTTGTTGGATTGCTGGTAATTTAGTCTTTGCCTCTATCCCCTCTTTTTGTACTCTTTTTCTCTTGCTTCTCTCTCTCATCTTTCCTCTTCATCATAAACAAAATGTTGTCTGTAAAAGGTTTCAGCTTTATCAATTGTATCCAATATTACTCTCTGTCCATGCCATGTCATCATTATTCCTTCCGGTATCAGCCATCTAAAGGTAAATCCTCTCTCAATCAGTTTTTTGGTCAAAAATTAGTAATCTCTTCTTAAATCTCTAACTCTTCTGGGAACTCTTTTTCTTTGTATTTAAGGATCGCATTTCTCAATTTCTGTAGAATTTCTGTTCTTCGCATCTTTTTTGTAAATCTTATGTGGACCTCTCTAGGTAATTTATTTTTCATCGCATATCTGGTGTTAACTCTATAAATTTCATCAACATCATTCAATAGTTTTTCTTTGTTTTCTTCCATTGCCTCTGCTAACAATTCCACCATTATTTCCGCCAAATTCTCATCTTTTTCCTCTTTTCTGAAACCGTAAATAATATTCAGAACGATCCATCTCTGAGATTATATTTATCTTTTCCTGCCTTTTGTCAAATTCTGTCTGGCACACATCCACTTCTTGGATCTTCTTTTTATTGTCTTGAATTTCTTCTTCTGCTTTCTGCAAATGTTGTTCATTTTTTTCCATTAGGCCTCTCATTTCCTTTAATTTTCCCTCTACTTTACCCATGCTCTCTTCCATCTTGCCAGCAATATCCATTTTGAAATCCTCAAATAGTGCTTGCATCAAATTTTTTAATTCCATATTAGTTTTGTCTCCTTGTGTTGTGGTATCAGTCGTTTTCTGCCCTGGACTTTGTGATGAAGTAGATGATGATGTAAGATATGATGGAATCTTTTTTGTCGCCATCTTAACAAAAATTTGTAATCCAATTTGTGATATTTTAATCCAATACAAAAATGGTACGATAATCCAGTAAAAATGAATGTAGAGGAAAAAAAGATAAGAAATAAAAAAAATAAACAAGAAAATAAACAAGAAAAACAAAGAGTAAATATAAAAGGACGAATCCAAAAAATCCAAAAAAGGAAAAAAAGAAATAATCCAACAAAAACAGACCCACAATAAAAATAATGGGGAAAAGAAAAGAAAAATATTATTTAAATTCCAACATAAGCCACTCTTAAAGAAAAATAGCAAGAAAAAGACGGTATATAATTTTTTTAATAAAAATAAAATCCTTTCAATAATCCAATAATACAAAAATGATTCCAAGAAAATAAAAATTAGCCGAATCTAAAAAAGAAAGAAAAAAGATGGATATAATAAATCACAAAAAAATATGACTCACAAACTCTTTCTTCAGGCTTTTCGTGCCCTAATCCACTTATCCACCAAGAGAAAATAAGAACAAAACTTCAAAGCAAAGCTCAAAAGTTCAAAAAGATAAAAAATTCCTAAGCAACAGACAAAGTTAGTTCTAGCCAAAACAATTTCTCATTTTCAAACAGCATAGGCCAGTGATGGCGAACCTTTTTTTCCTCGGGTGCCAAAATAATGCATGCGCGCACTATCACACGCGCGTGCGTACCCACACCCATAATTCAAAGCCCCTCACTCACCCCACCCCCCTGCGCATGCGTGCGTGACCCATCGCACTCCCCCGTTTCCTGACTTCCAGTGGGCCCGGTAGGCCCGTTTTTCGCCCTCCCTAGGCTCCAGAGGCTTTCTTGGAGCTTGGGGAGTGCAAAAACGCTCCACCCCCGCCACCCTGGAGGCCCTCCAGAGGCCGAAATCGCCCTCCCAGAGCCTCCGCGCGAGCCAAAAATCAGCTGGCGGGCACGCACATGCGCACTGGAGCTGAGCTAGGGCAACGGCTCGCGTGCCGGCAGATATGGCTCTGCGTGCCACCTGTGGCACCCGTGCCATAGGTTCGCCATCACTGGCATAGGCACTTCTCAAGGAATAAGATAAAATAAAGTGAAAACATTCTGCAGCTGTGTTTTGAAGTTAAAATGTATCCAAATTTGTATCCAAATTAAACGTTAGGTGGCACTGTGTCTATTTAAAATACAATGTTCCAACACAGTATTGAAATAAGAGAAAGAAAGGATACAATAATATCCACAATCCACTCTAAAAACAAATTGGTATCCTTCTAAAGTTTAAGAAATTCAAAAGTCACTCAAAATTCCACTTGTCCAAAATAATCCAAATAAAAAACTTTCTCTGTTGAAGCTTTTTCCGCCGCTAAAGTCCGGAAGTGGCTTCAATCAACACTTCCCTTTTCCACGACACTTTTAAAGTATAATCCATTTACTTTTAAAAATTAAAATATGGCTATTTCCATTCTTTTACTTTAGTCCAGATCATTAATTAGCTTAAAAAAAGAATTCTCTCACCCAGATGACTCCAATCTTCACTTTCCTTGCTTGTAGCAAACGCTGTCAGGACTAATGGCGACACATACGGTCACCTCCGAACTGTCGATGGCCAGGAAGCAAAAAAGCGGCTACCTAGGGGGTCTGCGAAAACCCCTGTGGCTCGCCCCAGTGTGCTTCCTTCTTCACCGCTCTACCTGAGCGGTTCCGACCGGTTATCGGGTCTCCGATCAGCAGCGGTTTGGCGCTTCCCACAGAGCGATGCGGGAAGCGACCGTCCCGTCCCGATGTTGGCTCCTCCCCCTCCATGTAGCATCTTGACCTTCATTTGGAAGCAGAACATTAGCGTCCCTCTATGTTCTGTCCTCACTGCAGCTTGACATGCAGCTAAACCAGGGGCGGGTTCCTAAATTTTTACTACCACTCTGTGGGTGTGGCTTATTTTGTGGGTGTGGCTTGCCAGCCATGTGACCGGGTGGGCGTGGGCCTCGGGAGCTTGGCAGTGGCTGGAGAAGCGGGGGGTATTGCTCACCGCAACGCAGCCCCCTGCAGCGGGAGCAGCAAGACCGCGGCAGCAGTTCTTCTAGGAGGCTCCGTCCGGCCTGAATGCTTCTCCCCATTTGATGATCCTAGGCTCCTGCCGCCCGTTCCCCCTCCCCTCAGCAGCTCGAGAAGCCTCGAACGTGCAAAAATGCCTGGGATCATCACCGCACGTTCGTGGCTTCTTGGACTGCTGAGGGGAGGGGAACTGAGATAGATCCTGCTGCCCATTCCCTCTCCCCTCAGCAGCTCGAGAAGCCTCAAACATGCGAAAATGCCTAGGATCATCACCGCGTGTTCGTGGCTTCTCGGACTGCTGAAGGGAGGGGAACTGAGATAGATCCTGCCGCCCGTTCTTTCAGCGTCTCACGCGCTCCCTCAGCCATCCTCCCCTGCTTGGACTCACTGTGGGGTAGGAAGGCAGCGCATGCGCAGTGCCGGAAGCTCGGCTTCTGGGCATGCGCAGAAATTTTTTTAAAAAATTAAAAAAACATTTTTTTAAATGGCATCGGCATTTTTTTTAAATGGCATCAGCATCGCCCAGGCATCGGCAACCGACCGCACCGGTACTGTGATGTCACCAGCGGGCTGCTACCGGTGCTATAGAGTGGACCACACTGGTAGGAACCCACCACTGAGCTAAACCCACCTATCCTTCAATAAAACAGATCGTGTGCGTAGAGCTGAATGCTTTATTGAAAGAGCAGGATATGGTGAAACTGGGGGGTGAAACGAGGGGGGTGCTGTGCAGGCAGGTTGTTAGGGGCCTTGGAAAGTCCACTGGAGGCCGTGTCGACAGCCAGGGGGTGCTGCACATGGACAAATATTAGAGAGATCCTGTTGTGGCCAGGTTGAGTCCAGGGCAATTTGCAGCCGATCCAGAGGATTCGGAGGTAGTGAGGGTGCAGTACAGAAGACCGGTGTTCCTGGCACCCGAGACGGAGAGTGAAGAGGACGTGGGGTCAGAGGCTGGCGAACAATTAGAACCTGATGCATCTCCTGAGATTAGTGACTCAGGAGAAGAGGAGGAGGCTCTTCTGGATGCCAGAGCACGCAGGTTCTCAAAGAGACATGAGTGGCTAATCAGGAGGAGGCTTCCTCGTGAGTAGTAATGCAGGGCTTGACCACGCCCTGAGAGTATTTAAGGGTGTGTCACGAGGGGCTTCATTGCAGAGAACAACCCCGTTCTGTGGTTTCAGCATTTTGGTTCTTGTATCTGCATCTCGGATTATTAACAGTTAACATTTTGCCTGTGATTAATGAGAGCTTGGATTTCCGCCAAAACCTCCACAAGGTGAGATAAGATGCCTTAATTGCTCTTTCAGGCTCTAGCCAAATACTGGAAAGACTTTGTGAATGAATGATACTCTTTTAAAAAAACTCAACTCTGGCTGAGAATTTATTTGCAGTAAAACAATATTATTTCCAATTCCTTCTTGTGCATCTTATTTTGGGGGCATACCCATGGGGACAGAACAGATCCTGACCTAACAACTGCAACTGGGACTACTGGAAATGTAGAGACCAAAAACTTGGTAGAAAGCCAGGCTTGAAAGTCAGTCATAGCAATTGTTGTATGGAGTTATTGTATATGAAAATTCTGCCGGGGCAATAGTGATTGGCTGTAGCTGCAATAGCATCTTAAATATTGCTGGAGCACCTGATTACTTTTCTCTGCCTTGCCATTCCTAGCAGGGTGGTGGGACAAACACAAGCTAAGCTGGACATTCAAAAGTTGGAACAGTACCCTCGAAAATCTGGGAGCAAATTGACTTCCTCTGTCAGAGACTAGCCTAGACATCATGCCTTTACGATGAAAGACGTGATCCAAAAAGAGCTGAACTATTTTCTTGGCAGTGGGCAACCCCTTACAAGGGATGAAGTAAACCATCTTAGTAAATATATCTCCTCCCTAGGGTTGTCTGGTAAAACTCTTGAGTGTGTGCCATACAAAGCTTGAAAGGGGTGATATGTGGAGAGTGTTATAGGAAACTTCTGCCAGGGGCAACAATGATGGCCAGTTATCTTGGTTGTAAGTTCAGTAACATCTTAAGCATTGTTCGAACATTTGGTTAGTCTTCACCTCACCATTTGTGGCTGGGTAATCTCACTTGCCTGGGTGAGACCAGCTTGGTTTGTTGCAGCATTTCAAGATTTTTATCATCTGTGTTGACTTCTATGGGCCAAAGCACACCTTCCAAAAACAGTCTCAATTGTTGAAAGGCAGACTTGACTGCTAATAATTCTTTGTTAAAAATGTCATTGTTTCGTTCTAGAGCAGTCAATGTTAAGAATAATGTACAAGGCAAAAAGTGGTTCTCTCCTCCTGGTGCCTCTTGTAAGAGAATGGCCCCGATTGCCACATGGGAGGCATCAGTTTGGATAATAAATCTCTTGAATGGGTCAGGGTGTTGAAGTAGGGGTTGGCACACAAAAAATTGTTTTAACTCTTCAAATGCTGTTTGCTGGATGTCTGTCAAAACAAATTTGACTCCTTTCTTGAACAGCTGTGTTCAACAGCACATTTTACTAATTTAGCAAAAAGCTGGCTTCCCCTCAACCTACTCAAAACTTCCCGCACATGGTGGTTGCGCTGGGTTTCATCTGCAGAGTAGATCAAGATGTCATGCAGATAAAGCACCACAGACTTATCAATTACATCAGAAAAAATCTGGTTCATAAATCTGAAAAACACCACTCTGTACCGTGTTTCCCCGATAATAAGACATATCCCGATAATAAGCCCCACAAGGCTTTTCGGGACATGCGTTGAAATAAGCCCACCCCCCCAAAAAATAAGCCCCCCCCCAACTACTTCCAGGGAAAGGAGGGACATGCTGGGAGACGCTCTTTTTCGGCAGCCACTCTTTTGGCCAGGAGAGAGAGAGAGAGAGAGAGAGAGAGAGCAAGCAAGAGGCGGGTGTGTGCACACCCCGCAGGACCAGCTCGGCTCCTCTGGGCTCTGCCTACGGCAATTTAAAATGTGCTTCTGCCCGCAAGGAAGAGGGGGTGAGCATCAATCCCTGCCTCCACGCAGGCAGGAGTGTGTTTTAAAACGCTGCCGGAGGCAGACCAGAGCAGCCGAGCCAGTCCCGCGGGGTGTGCGTGTAGAGTGGCTGTGAGAAAAATTAATTAGGCAGGAGTCCAGATTAACAATGAAAACAGATTTATTACATTCTTTGCGCAAAGGTCCCAAATTTGGACAGAAGACAAAACTTCTGATACAAAGAGGCAACATGGTTTATATACATAGAGAAACATGGTTTATATACAGAACATGTGTCCACCTTACTCCTCCCATTCTCCTCACATCATATCGTCCAACCTCCTATTATGTAACACCCTAACACAGTGTTTTCAAACTAGGAAAAATCCTAGAACCTATCCATCATCCTGACAGCGGCACACTTCCTCTCTCTGTGTGGACCTGTGCTTTCCCATAAGCTCATATCCTACACAACAGCAAAACATTTCCGTTTCATCACTTCCTCTCTTGTACATTCCCAGCGTCTCTCAGCATAATTTTGGTACAAACATATCCTGTGTATGAGAACAGTGGAAAAGAGCTGACATACATAAAATACATGTTGTTACACAATATAATTTTTCATTACAGATAGATTCAAAATGGTTGTGCTATAGCTCTTATTATATGTCTTATTTAACAAGAATAAATTCATACTTCTCACAATGGCATTGGAATCCCCTGCAGAAACAGCCACCCGTTCCTCGCCTGAGCCCGGCTAGAAGCCAAACTTCCACCCGGGCTCAGCGGCAGAAGCAGCCGGGCACACGCTTGTCTCTTCCAAACACGCCCCCTCTCTCTTGGCAGAGGGGCTGTCTCCTGTCTCCGAGGCCAGTCGGGTACAATGAGCCCACAAGCGCAGGGCTTGAGCAGCAGATGGGCGCATCCAGCCCATCCCTGTCACTGCCCCTTCGGCTCTGCCTTCCGCCGCCGCCCTCGATCACTTGCCGACCCGCGCCCGTCCCTGTTGCCACCCCTTTGGCTCTGCCTTCTGCCGCCACCTCACTCACTCACTAGCCCGCGCCCGTCCCTGTTGCCATCCCTTCGGATCTGCCTTCCGCCGCCGCCTCGTTCGCTCGGCGGCCTGGGCCACCCCATCCCCCGCCCGAAACCCCCAAACTCCGCCCCACCGCAAGACATGCCACTTACTGGAGTTTGGCAGCTCCATGGTCTCTTGGCTAGTCTGTTTAGGAAAAAAACCTTGCATAGTACAGAAACTCTTCTCGCGAGGCGAGCAATTAACAACTTCTCGCAGCGAGAAGACTTTCTGCACTATGCAAGTTTTTTTTCCTAAACAGACTAGCTGAGAGACCACAGAGCTGCCAAACTCCGGGCATGTGCCAAAAGGCTCAGCTAATCCAAGCGAGGGGACGGGAGCTGGAGCTGTCCTCTGTTCCCCCCCCACCCCCGGTCCTCCTCCCAATTCAGTCCCTGTCTTGCCAGGGGAACGCAGCGGCTCGGAGCTGGAGCAGCTCCTCAGAGGCGGAGGCAAGCAAAGGGTCAGTGGGAGTGGGAAAGCAGCCAAGAGGCCACCGAAGCCGCCTCCAGCGGGGACGAGCAACCCAAATCCTCTGGCCTACGTAAAGAGGCGCCCCGCAGCCCGGCAAGAGCCCCACCCGGAGGGCCTGCAGAGAAGTGACCCCTGCCGGCGGGGATCGGATGGCCCGCTTGGCTGGGATCTTGGGGATCTGGCCTCTTGGTGGGATGATGTGGGGGGGAGGACCAAGGCGCAGAGCCCCGCGTCTCTGCCCGGCTAAGCCGGACTCAGCATCACCTGCCCTGGCTTTGCCTTCCACCCGCCGCCGGCTTTCCCTAAGGTAAGCCGAGGTGCGCACCAAGCCAAGGCAGGAAGCGGGGCGCCAATTCTCCCAGGCGCCACAATCCGGCTGGCTGCTGCTGGCGATGACCCGGCGAGAGGAAGAGGAGGAGGAAGATCAGAGTCCTCAGACCAGCAGACCTCGCGCCCTCGCCCAGCGCCGCCACAATCAGTGCCTTGGCACTCGGACTGGCAAGAGCCTCTCCTCTTCCTCCCCCCACACGCCCTGAAAAGTTGCAAGGGAGGGAGGGGAGGAGAGGAGGGGAAGGACCAGGCCCCTGCTCCGCTTCGCTTCGCCCCCCCTCCTCCTCCCTCCCTTCGGGCTGGCGAGGGGGGGCAGCCCTAACTCCTGCTGCCGCACTTCTGTTTGCCTTGGCGTCCAGAAATGAAGAAGCAGAGCGGAGAAGAAGGCAACAGCCCCGCTTTGGATTCAGAGCTGGTAGGTTTACATGTCAGAAGCGGGTGGGGGGGGAGGTTTAGCAAGAGGACCGTGCAGGAGGAGGAGGGGGGAGGGTGTCGGAGAGATTGGGATATCTGAGGAGGTAAGAGGTGCATCTCACGGCCTGCCCCGCCCCATCCCCCACCCGAAACCCCCAAACTCCGCCCCACCACAAGACGCCCCACTTACTGGAATTTGGCAGTTCTATGGTTTCTCTTGGCTTGTCTGTTTAGGGGAAGAAACCTTGCATAGTGCAGAAACTCTTCTCGCTGCGAGAACTTGTTAATTGCTTGCCTCGTGAGAAGAGTTTCTGTACTATGCAAGGTTTTTTTCCCCTAAACAGACCAGCCAAGAGAAACTCCAGTAAGTGGTGCGTCTCGCGGCCCGCCCTGCCTGCACCCTGAAAATAAGCCACCCCCCCAATAGTAAGGCCAGGGGCATTTTTGGGGGGGCCTGTCTTATTTTCGGGGAAACACAGTAGTTGTTAACAAGCCCAAATGGCATCACGGTGTAGTCAAAATTGCTGTACCTAGTGTCAAATGTGGTTAAAAATTCATGGGCCTCCTTGACTCTAATGAGATTGTACGCGTTGTGAAGATCCAACTTTGTAAAATTACTGTATGTGAGCTTTGCAATTTATCTAACAAAACTGATATCAGGGGCAGTGGATAATGGTCCCTGATGTTCACAGAATTAAGGGATTTGTAGTTGTGAACAGTCCTCAATGGAACTTCACCATTTGGGTTTGCAGAGCCTGGGTCTTGCTTCTTGGGGACTAAAAAGGTAGACGCTGAAGCTGGAGACTTCAAGGGTCTACTAAAGCCTTTCTGCAAGTTAAGAGTCCAGATACTTCTTTAAAATCGATAGCTCCTTAACTGACATAGGATACTGTCTCTTGGCAAGTATTTTAGCCCCTGGGATCACTGTCTACAGCGCAGTCACAGCCTCTA
This sequence comes from Diadophis punctatus similis, assembly GCA_023053685.1. NCBI lineage: Eukaryota > Metazoa > Chordata > Lepidosauria > Squamata > Dipsadidae > Diadophis > Diadophis punctatus. Next base: position 370,491 of record JALIGW010000066.1, read on the forward strand.
TGTGAGGGAAGGACTGCTGCTTTTTCCACTGCAAATACCTCTGCAAAATCTGCATATACTGTATGCTCAATAGTTTGGAATTTACTTCCCCGGGTCTCACTGCCGACTGGAGCCAGGGGTTTGCTTTCTAGGCATGGTAATGGCACGCTGGGGCAGTAAGACAGTTTCCTCCCCCCTCCCCCCAATCTATTGAGGGGTTGTGAAGCTTCATGCACTCTGATCCCAATACAAAAAGAATTCATTCCCATCTTCCTTCCTTCCTATTCTCATCTTCCTTCCTTCCTCCCACCCCTCCTCCCTTCCCTGCTTCTCATTTCCATCTCCTTCCTTCGTGCTCAGGAAGAGACACGGGGAGGGGGAGAGATTGGCAGCACGGCCGGTGGCCGTGTCACTGCTGGTGGCCATGTCACTGCCGGCTGTGACTTTCCCACGTGGGGGCGGGGCAGTCCTGGTGAAAGGGAAGCCTCGCATAATGCGAGGCCAGGCCGGCAAGCAGGGCATGGAGGCATTGGTGCGGGTGTGGTGCTGAACTACAACTTGTGGCGGACATCCAGGCTACAACGCAGTCAGCCTTAGATCTGACACACGCGGCTACCCTGGAGCCAGCGAGAGGCGGCCTGGCTACCTTGGCCCTGGCCCCTGGGCATGCACACAGGTGGCGAGCGCTGGCATCCTGGGTGAAAGTGAAGCACTCAGAACAGTCAGCCTGTGGGGCAAGACGGTCCCCAGGGACGCCAGGCCCCACGCTTTCACCACCTCCTGTGCGTGCACCTGTGGGGCGGGGGCGGCCCCTCACTGGCTCCAGGGCCCCCCCGTGGATCTAAGGCTGATCATGTTCCAGCCCAGATGGCCGCCATCAGGTTGTAGATCAGCACACAGTCGGCCTGGGCCGCCGTCGGCCAGCCTTTGCTGTTTCCAGGGCGGCCCTATGGGCCAGATCTAACCACATCCCGGGCCAAATATGGCCCGCAGGCCTTTAGTTTGACACCCCTGCTCTAGGCGGATTCCTGTTTTGACTCCACCCCCAGGTTCTGCCACTCCTCCTACATCACTCTTAAAGAACAGTACTCATAATAATCTCTGAATGAATCCAGTCCAGCTATATTAGATATAGCACTATAAATGAGATTTTTGTACTCTGTATTTACAAAATAGTTGTGAAATGTGGATGGATTTTGAATAATAGAATTGAATGTTAGATGATGTTCATATATCAATTTTATGATTTAGACCAGCGTTCCCCAACCTTTCCAGGTTGGCAGCCCGGTGCGGGGGGGAGGAGAGGGGATGATTTTGTGCGAGGGGCAGGCGCGCACGCACAGCTTTGTGTGTCAGGGACAGGTGCGTGTGCCCGCCGCTCATGTGAGTGGGGCTGCCAGTGGCCACCGCTTGTGCAAGTGGGGCTGCACATCAGGGGTGGGTTCCACTTACCTTCCCTACCGGTTCGCATCGCGTCGGAAGTGCATGTTTTGCGTCACGTCAGGGAAATGCCCCCCTGTGCATGTGCAGAAGCCTTTGCACATGCACAGAGGGTTCTTTGCCAGCTGCTTTCAAGGAGCGGCGACCTGAGGACCGGTTCAGGGGGGTGGCCAGCTAGCCATTGCTACCGGTTCGGCGAGCGGGGCAAATTTCTGCCACCGGTACGGGCGAACCGGTCCGAACCGGCAGCAACCCACCACTGCAGCACATGCACACTCACCTGCCACTGGCGTGGCCCAGTTCCAAATGGGCCACGGCGCAGGGATTGGAGACCCCCAATTTAGACAATAGCTAACTAGAAATTGGCCTATTCAATGGATCAATTCTAAGTAGTTGCTCACAAAGATTGACATATGGCAATGCAAAGATCAATAAAGTTTCCCTTACTGCTAAGATGTATCCTCATAGAGAATATTTTTTCAAAAAAGGAATGGAAATATCTTATTTCTAACCATTTATCTGAATAAGTTTCTCCAAAACCAGCTGTTTTGAAATCAGAATGGACTGCTACCTTTAGACATTTAAGACATCTTCATAGGAATATTCTCTGGTTCAGGCTGACATTGCTCAACCACCTTAAGTATACCTATGAGGCATTTGGAAAATGCCTATTTCAATTAATCACAGGTTAGCTTATCTCTGAAACTTAAGTAAACATAATTAAAACAAGCCAGCTTCATAAATCATGATTTGAAGTTATTTGCAATTATCAAACCAGCTTAGTTTAGTTGCTGTTTGTATAACTTTATAAACTATGATTAATCAAAGCAGAAGCAGAAATGAATTCCTTCTTGTGACATGTGATCATAATTGTAAGCTGCCCAGAATCATTTGGCTGAGCTGGGTGGCTATAGAAATTGATTGAATGAATGAATGAATGAATGAATATCATGATTGTCACATCCAAACACAACCATAATGCAATGGTGAAAAAAAAACCAAAAGAATCAATAAGTCTCAGCTACACCTACATGCAAGCACCTACTTAAGTGATAAACAAAAGACCTAAATTATTCACAACCACCACCACAGGCACAAGCATACATAGCAAATGCAAAGAGAAACTAAGATCAAAATTCAAAATAAGTGCTGCTAGAGATCCAGCTTGTGGGGGGGGGGGAGTCAAAAAGTTTATGGTGCAAGTTCATTACTCTTTCCACTATAAGGGAAACAATCCTGGATTGTAAAAATATAGTTTGTAAAAATACAGTTAACTTTTCAACATTTCCACTTGGAAAATAAATAGAAGCTACCTAATACTCTCCTTGAACAACAGAGCACTGTGTTATTGAAATAACATCATATATTTATAGACTGATCTCTGCAGCCTAAATTACAAAGACACTCACCTATATCACTCAAAAGAATTAAACTGGGATTACAGGTAGTCCTCAATTTATGACCACAACTGAGTGTGGACCCTGAAGATGACATATGTGTAGCCACTTTTTATTCTAGCCTTTGTCTATTCTTTTCTTAGCTTTTAGTTTTGCTAGTAAAGGAATTTAGTATTACTTCAGGCTCGCCACTTTCTAACTGTTGAAAGTGGGGTTATAGAGATAAAGGGGGAATGTTATGTCTAGGTGGCATTCCTTCCCGTGGGAACAGAGAAGATGCCTGCAGCTGGAAAAAGGTGGAGTTTGGAGTCACCTGACTGATGGCCTGAGACTTTATTGGAGATTGTGACTCGGGGGGGGGGGATGTTTCTGTCTTTTGCTTTTTATTGGGTGTAATTCCGGATCCGAGTCGGAATTACACCAAGTCCTTGCCAATTTGATATGTTCCTAATAAACAGACTTTAATGGAAAATGGATGCCTTGGATTTTATTCCAGGGGAGATATTACTTGGAAGCTTGACACTGAGCCCAAAGTTTATGTTGCTGAGAAATTTGTTAAGTGAGTTTTGCCCCATTTTACCTCCTTTCTGGCCACGTTTGTTAAGTGAACCACTGTACTTGTTAAGCTAGTAATATGGTTGTTAAGTGAATCTGGCTTCCCAATTGACTTTGCTTGTCAGAAGGTTGCAAAAGAGGATCACATGACCTTGGGACACTGCAACTGTCATAAATATGAAACACTTATCAAGTAATTCCCTCCAGGGTATAAATTTAGAGATGACAGAATTAGATGAAATACTCACAGGAACGGATGAAAAATTAATTAAGAAACTATATAACTATTTACTTCATATTGATTTAGAATTTGAACAGGTAAAAGAAATGATGATAAAATGGGCAAGGATTTTGGTTATACTATAGAATTAGATAAATGGCAGCAACTTTGGGAAAGAAATTATAAACTAACTATGGCAAAGAAAATATGTATAAAATGTTTTATAGATGGCACATGTCACCGAAAAGGATAGCTAAAATATTTAAAGATAAATCTATGGTTGGAAATGTCAGCAAATACCAGGCTCTTTTTATCATATGTGGTGGACATGTGCAGAAGCTAAAGAATATTGGAGTCGGATTCAAGTGTGGATAGAAAAAATGGTGAAACCCTATAAACAAATTCTAGACGATTACGACAATATTCGATCAAGGCAGGAACTCAGAACACTTGGAATTGAATTAGACTGGTGGCACTATCTACAAATAAGTACGAGGTACAATAAGGATGCGATACAATCCGGCTTTCAAAATGAACATGCCCTAGATAAAATTTTATTAGGACCAGATGGAAAAATAATTTCTCGGCTTTATAATTTTCTGATAGAATATAAACTTTTCGAAGAAGTGGTGAAAGGAAACATGATAGCCTGGGCACAAAACTTTGGCTATCCAATTACACTTTCAGAATGGGACAAAATTTGGGAATTAAATTATAAACTTACATTAGCGGCCTCATACAAAGAAAATTTATATAAAATGTTCTACCGCTGGCACCTCCCCCCTGCCCGCTTGGCAAAAATGTTCCCAACAACCTCTCCGAAATGCTGGAAATGCAAAAAGGAGAGAGGAACATATTACCAATAATGGTGGACTTGTCCCAAAGCTAGAAATTTTTGGAATAAAATTAGAGCCTGGTTGGGAGAAATACTACAGAAAGACATTGTTTTAAAGCCTGAATTGTTTTTACTGGGGATATTGCGTACAAGATATTCAAAAGAAGAAAGATACCTAATTTTACACATAGCCACAGCAACTAGACTATCATACGCCCAGAACTGGAAATCAAAACATGTCCCCACTGCTTCGATGGTGCTTAGAAAAATCCTCGATTGCGCAGAAATGTGCAAACTGACAATGGAGATTCATGGAAAAGACGACACGGATTTTTACGAAATATGGAATAAGGTATACAATTGGATTAAACAAACCCCAAAATTAAAAATTTGGCTATAAGGATGAAGATGAATTGAGATATATCCATAAATGCTTTCTTTACAAGCTGTAATTAAATTACGGATGATATTCACTGACAATTATGATATGGAATGTACTTAAAATGTATATATAGATATTGATACGAAACAAACACTTTGACAACGCTGTTAAAGTATTGGATTATTTCTTGTTGTTTGTAAATATTTGTACTTGTTTGTGTTTGTGTGTTTTGTTTGTGTTTTTTTTCTTATTGTAAAAATTTAATAAAGACTATTTTAAAAAGAAAAAAGAAAAAGAAAAAATGGTGAAACAAAGTATAGACCTAAAACCAGAGATATTCCTGTTGGGTATTTTGCCAGAGAAATTTAACAAAGAAGATATATACCTAATTGTTCATGTGGTCACAGCAGCTAGAATTGCATTTGCACAAAAATGGAAAGCAGCCAAAATACCATCTGAAGGAGAAGTAATTAAGAAATTTTTGGACTGTGCAGAGATGAATAGATTGACAATGAAACTTTAAGATAAGGAAGATTCAGAATATTACAATGTATGGGTGAAATTTTATGATTGGATAGAAAATGAATATACATAAAAATTAAATTATAATGATTAAGAGAAAAGAAAATGGAGAATAAATGGGGGTAACTCAGATGACAAAATTAGAGTTGGAGGAGGCAACACTACAGAAGTATATACCTAGAATAAAGAGTTATAAGTATAGATATGATATAAAAATAATGAGTTTAAAAGTGACACCAACAATTTAAAGATAATAATAATAATAATAATAATAATAATAATAATAATAATAATAATAATAATAATAATAATAATAATAATAATAATAATAATAATAATAACAACAACAATAATAACAATAATAACAATAACAACAATAACAACAATAACAACAATAACAACAACAGAGTTGGAAGGAACCTTGGAGGTCTTCTAGTCCAACCCCCTGCCTAGGCAGGAAACCCTACACTACTTCAGACAAATGGTTATCCAACATCTTCTTAAAAACTTTCAGTGTTGGAGCATTCACAACTTCTGGAGGCAGGCTGTTCCACGGATTAATTGTTCTAACTGTCAGGAAATTTCTCCTTAGTTCTAAGTTACTTCTCTCCTTGTTTAGTTTCCACCCATTGCTTCTTGTTCTACCTTCAGGTGCTTTGGAGAATAGTTTGACTCCCTCTTCTTTGTGGCAACCCCTGAGATATTGGAACACTGTAGCTTCAACACCTTCTATCATTTCATCTCTGTTAGTGAGGATTAAGTCCAATATGGCTGATCCCCTTGTTCCCTTCTCTACTTTTTGGGTAACAAAGTTGTCTGCTAGGTTTGTTAGGAACCTGTTGGCTCTTCCACTTGGTGCAGAGTTTGTCTCCCAGATGATGTCAGGGTAGTTAAAATCCCCCATTACTATTGTGATGTGCTTCCTACATACCTTAGTTAACTGACTAGCAAAAAGTTCATTTACTTCCTCTATTTGGTTGGGTGGCCTGTAGTATACACCTATGGCAATGTCATTTCGCCCCCCTTTAATATTGACCCATATGCATTCGAGATGATTTTCATTATTATTTTATTATTTATTTTATTTGGAGGTTCTTCTATGCCACCCTACTCCCTAAGGACGCAGGGTGGCGTACAACATTTTAAGAAAACAACCAAACAAATCATTAAAAACAATTTAAAAAACAATTTAAAACACATATAACACTATACATACATGGGGGAGATATCAGATGTAATGTTGTCTCAGAATCACCCCGCCTGCAGGAAGAGCCATGTCTTAATGGCTTTTCGGAAGGCCAGCAAGGTGGGGATAATTCGTATCTCTGGGGGGAGTTGGTTCCAGAGAGCAGGGGCCCCTACAGAGAAGGCCCTCCCCCTAGGCCCCACCAGTCGACATAGTTTGGCTGACGGGACCCAGAGGAGGCCCACTCTGTGGGACCTCACCGGTCGAAGGGAAGTATGAGGTAGGATGCGGTCCCGGAGGTAACCTGGTCCTAAGCCATGTAGGGCTTTAAAGATGATGATCAACACCTTGAATTGCACCCGGAGACCAATGGGCAGCCAATGCAGCTGGCGGAGTATAGGTGTTTTATTTATTTATTTATTTATTTATTTTGTTATTCTTATATGCCGCCCAACTCCCGAAGGACTCAGGGCGGCGTACAACAGGAAAAAAATACAAGAATAATCAAAATGCAAGTGATTAAAAAACAAATACAAATTATTAAAAACAATATTAAAACAGCAACATTCATTCGATATCATACATACTTGGGGGGTGATCTCAGGTGGATTAAGCTATCCCCCCCACCTGCAGGAAAAGCCATGTTTTAACGGCTTTTCGGAAGGCCAGCAGAGTGGGGATGGTTCGGGTCTCTGGGGGAAGTTGGTTCCAGAGCACGGGGCCAGCCACAGAGAAGGCTCTCCCCTAGGGCCCGCCAGCCGGCATTGTTTGGCCGACGGGACCTGGAGGAGGCCAACTCTGTGGGCCCTAACCGGTCGGAGGGAAGTATGAGGCAGAATGCGGTCCCGAAGATATCCTGGTCCTAAGCCATGAAGGGCTTTAAAGATGGTGATCAACACCTTGAATTGGACCCGGAGACCGATGGGCAACCAATGCAGCTGGCGGAGTATTGGTGTCACGTGGGTGTACCTTGGCACACCCACCACAGCACGCGCAGCCGCATTTTGTACCAGCTGAAGTCTCCGGATACTCTTCAAGGGTAGCCCCATGTAGAGCGCATTGCAGTAGTCCAAACGCGAGGTGACAAGGGCATGAGTGACCGTGAGTAGAGCCTCCTTCTCCAAGTATGGCCGCAACTGGTGCACCAGGCGAACCTGTGCAAAGGCCCCCCTAGCCACAGCAGAAAGATGGTGATCCAATTTTAGCTGTGGATCTAGGAGGACCCCCAAGTTGCGGACCTGGTCTGAGGGAGTCAGTTTCGCACCCTCAAAGACCAAGGAGGGATAGTTGTCATGGTCCTTAGGAGGCAATATCCACAGCCACTCAGTCTTGTCGGGATTGAGTCTGAGTCTGTTCCTCCCCATCCAGATCTTAACGTCGTTCAGGCAGCGGCACATTACATCAACTGCCTCCCTGAAGTCAGACGGGGTGGTGATGTACAGCTGGGTGTCGTCAGCGTACTGATGGAAACACACCTTAAATTGGATCCGGAGACTAATGGGCAGCCAATGCAGCTGGCGGAGAATCGGTGTTACGTGGGTGTATCTTGAAACACCCACCACAGCACGTGCAGCCGCATTTTGCACCAGTTGAAGTCTCCGGATCCTCTTCAAGGGTAGCCCAATGTAGAGCGCATTGCAGTAGTCCAGTCTAGAGGTGACAAGGGCATGAGTGACCGTGAGTAGAGCCTCCTTCTCTAAGTATGGTTGCAATTGGTGCACCAGGCGAACCTGTGCAAAGGCTCCCCTAGCCACAGCTGTAAGGTGTTGATCTAATTTTAGCTGTGGATCTTGTTGTGCTCCATTTCTGTAGAGATGTAGTTATTTCTTATATATAGTGCAACTCCACCTCCTCTTTTATTTGGTCTGTTTCTTTTAAATAATTTAAATCCCTCTAGCTGTATATTCCATTTGTCAGTTTCATCCCACCAAGTTTCCATAATGGCAACTATATCATATCTTCCCTCGTTTACTTGAATTTCTAATTCTCCCTGTTTATTCCTCATACTCTGTGCATTGGTGTATAGGCATTTAAGTCCATTTTGATTGACCCCGTGTTTATTGTCTACATAACCTGTGTTGTGCCTGACTGCCCCTACTTTCTTGCCACCTGTTTGATTAGTGCACATGGTATGGCACTCACTATTAAATGCTTGGCTTTGCTTGACAGCAGAGCTGATAAACTTACCCGTACACACATCTATGTTGTGTGCACTGTTAACCCTATTAATTTTAGATTGCTGGGGACAGAAATGATCTGTATCAATTAATTCTCTGTCCCCGCTGTTCAGTTTAAATGTTTATCCAGGAAATCTGTGGATTTAATGCCAAGTAACTCAGTCCCTTTCTTTGATGGATGCAAACCATCTCTTTTGTACAGTTTTTCATTGGACCAGCTGCAGACATCATGACTAATAAAACCAGTTCCTTCCCTTTTACACCACTCCTTTAGCCACACATTAAACTCTGCTACGCGTTGGCCTTTCCCTTTTTGTTCCTTATATACTGGTAAAACCTATGAAAAGATAAGCCTACAACCTATACTACTAAGTTCATACTCCAAGCTCTGGAAGTCATTCTGCACAGAAAGTACATCTTTTTGGGACAGATCATTTGTGCCAAGATGTATAATAGCATCAACATCACAGTCCTTACTGGCATTCTTGACTATCTTAAGAATACGCCTCGTCTCTGCTGGCAGTAGCACCTGGCAGACACCTGACCTCTTTCAAAACCTCCATATCCTTTCCTAAATTTACACCCCTTACAATTGAATCACCAACCAGGTGGCTTCTCTTTTTGGATACCTTGTTGGTCTTGTGTGACTGATGTGTAATACCTGATTCACACTTTCCACTTTCCAAAATAAGTTCTTCATCTCGGGCCACGATCCCCTGCTTATTTGAGTTATCGTTATCACAACTACCTTGACCTGTCGCTTTAGTGTCCCTATTAAGGTCAGCAAGGGCACTATATCTGTTATGCTGGGACACAGCAAAAGCTTTCTGTTTATGGTTCACAGCTCTCACCCTGCCAGATCCCACAGTTGTCCATAGTGCCCTTCTCCTGCAGGATCTTTGTGGTAGAGGGGGCTGATAGTGCGGCAGCTCGTTAGAGTGGAATGGCTGAATTTGGCACCCAATTTCTGCTTGCAGAGCACAGATTAAAGATTCTAGATAGGTAATATGTCCACGTAGACTAGTAATTTGTTTAGAAAGAGGACAGTATCCAAATTTGAAAAGAGTAATTCGAAACACAGCTGTAAAACAAGTATTACACTGAACTAAGCCAGTCATTTTGAAATAAAATAAAATCACAATCTCAAGCACACTAACCCTGAATGTATTATTACTATTTTTGGTTTATAGTTATATGATTTGCGCACCATTAGGCACGCGGGCCGCTACCTTTCTCCTCTTTCTCTCACTCAGACTTACAAGTCCCAGCCAGGAGCACCTCCCCCAGCCTCTGTGAATTCAAACTGCAATGGAAGAAGGCTTTTCCCACCTTTCTTTCTCCTCTTTCTCTCAGTCAGATTCACAAGTTTCAGCCAGGAGCCCCACTCCCAGCTTCTGTGAATTTAAACTGTAATGGAAGAAGTTGTTTTCCTACCTTTCTTTCTCCTCTTTCTCTCATCAGATTCACAAGTCTCAGCCAATAGCCCCACCCCCAGCTTCTGTGAATTTAAACCGTACTGGAAGAAGTTGTTTTCCTACCTTTCTTTCTCCTCTTTCTCTCAGTCAGATTCACAAGTCTCAGCCAGGAGCCCCACCCCCAGCTTCTGTGAATTTAAACTGTATGGAAATATGTTATCAGTCTGTTAAATATAATATGTATTAGAATTAGAAGCACTCAGGAAGAGGTTTAGGAGGAGAAAGAGGAAGTAGAAAGGGAGGGGAGAAGAGAAGGAGGGGAGGGAAGTAGGAAGGGGGAGAGAAGGAGTAAGACGGTAGATAGGGGAGGTGGAGATAGAGGGGAATGTAAAGAAAAGAAGGAAAACAGACTGATGAATAACAGTAAAGAATAGGTGCAAAAATAGAATATTGAATTTTGATTGATTGGATAAAAATGTATAAGTATGTGTGTTATTGATATGCTTATAGGGTATATGTATTGATGTATATATGGAAACTGTGCAGAAAAAATAAAAAATATTTTTTTAAAAAGTAATTCCCTCCGAATGTAAATCACGCGACCATGGGGATGCTGCAAAAGTCATAAGTGTGAAAAATTGTCATAAGTCACTTTTTTCTGTGCAGTTGTAACTTCGGTCAGTAAACGAACTGTTGTAAGTCATGGACTACCTGTATTGTGATCCTGAATGCTATGTTTTCCTTGTTCAGTTCTATCTGGAGGTCTAGTATGAAACTACAATTCAGGATAACAGTTTGAGAAATTTATAAATTACTGTTTTCTCCAAATTGCAGCCTCCTACATATAATATAGAAAACACTTTAGAAGACTTAAGACCAAAATATTGATGAATATGCCATTCTTTAGCTGTTGAAACAATACTGAACAGTTGATTGCTTTCTCAGATATAGCCAGTGGGATGAACGAGATGGTTTTCTGATATTGTCTCTAGCATATGGGATTTTACTGTATTATGAAGTTAGGCTGCTAGTGTTGTCTCTATTTAAGATTGAATTGTATACTGATAAGCATCCACTGACAGAATACTTAACTGTTATGGCTAACCTTAATCATCGTAAGCCTACTCCCTGATGTAAACATCCCAAATACTTATGAAGTACCTTTTCCTTAGGAGAACTGGCCCACCGACTGCATTATGAGATGACTCCAATTAATGTCAGGAGTATAATATCATAAAAGTTCACAATGGGTAACCAACAAAGTGCCCAATGATACGAATCATGAGTTTGGCAACCTCTGCCACCCCAAAACTTTTAAATGACTCATAAAATTCCCTTATTTGGCAAACAGCATGGAAAGAGTCTTTAACTATCTAAAATGACTGCAGGGGGAAAAAGGTTAAAGAAGTAAAAAAAAACCTTTTTGATTACAGTACTAGACAACTCTTACACAAAGTTAAAGTTCAGAAATATTTCACCTAGTATCACCTAGTATGTGAACTTTTAATCTACAATTGTTTGTTAACTATAGCTTAATGGTCTGTGCCAATTCATCAGCATCCTTTCAATAAGCCACGACTGATCAAACCACTGCTGAAAATGAGTAGACATGGTATGAACTATTTTTGATATTGAAACTCAAAATAATGGAGCTTCCGGTGGCTCCGCGTAGCCTCGCAGACGCTTCCTTGTGAGCACCTGATCCCCGGCACCGTAAGCCGCCAGAACAGCAGAAAAACAGCTGTCTGGTGGCTGGAAAACCTCCTCCCCGGGCAAAGGGGAGAGAGGAGAGCAGACAGGCGGAGGTAGAGCCCCCCCAAGTGCCCCAGGAGAAGCTCTGGGGCACGAAGGGGGAGAGCTCCCTAAAAGCCTGTCAATGTGCTCCGGACCTGGGATGCCTCTGCTAATTAGCAGAGCAAGAAGCTGCGACCATCCCTGCCAATAACAAAAGAATTTCAACATCTTAAATTGCTGCAGGCAGAACAAGCCAGGAGAAGCCAGACGGCAAGTATTCAAAACTTAACTCCAATGTTTATTCGGAAGTAACAACTTAGTTAATTTGCAACAAAATGGCGATTGAGGTTTGAAAGGGCGTGGAAAGTGAAAGTGAAAGTAAAGTTTCGTTTTGCTAGCTGCCCACTGTATGAAAATCCTCTATTTTTGATGGACTTTTACTTTTGGCTTCTGAAATAAAATATAGTTCAATGGCCTCAAAATCTGTAAAGACAGTTTCTACTAAAGGAATTGGAAGTGCTGATAGTTCCCCCGTGCATACTCCTAGAATGCAAGCTCCTGCCCCCTCGACACATCCACAGATTTTAATGCTTGGAATAATACAGGAAGCCTTGAAAGCCACACAGCGTGAACTTACTACTGTGTTTAATGAAAAAATTAATGAAACTAATGAAAAAATACAGGCTGTTTCAGAGGAGATTGTAATTCAAAATCAGCAAATTAGGGAAGATATTTTATTGGCTTTTAAAGGTTTGGCAGACAACATTGAAATATTGGAGGATGAGGTCGAAGAAATTAAACAATCTACAGCAAGCTTCGGTGATAAATTAGGAGATCCAGAACAAAACCGAAAGGGTTGAAGTTGATGTAACAATGATTCAATACAGAGACATGGAATTTGCTTTAAGAATAAGAGGAGTGAAAGAGAACAAACAAGAGAAGTTGAAAGAAATGATGGCAGAGGCACTGGCGCAGATGATGGGGGGAACGAAAGTGGAGATGGGCTGGCAGCTTGATAAGATATACCATGTGAATTCGTGGGTGGCTAAACAGAAAAATTTGCAAAGAGACATTGTAATATATTTTACCACAAGGACATTGCGCAATGAAATCTTACAGGCTACCTTTAAAAACAAGCTCCAGGTGGAAGGACAGGAGGTGATGACAATGAAAGAAATTCCTCCCAAAATGTTGAGAGCTAGAAGGGATTATGCCTTCCTGGTTGATGAATTGAAAAAATGTCAAATACAGTACAGATGGGAAGTTCCAGCCGGTCTAGTGGTAACTTATTTGGGAGAGAGACATCGGATTAACACGATATGGAAAGCAAGAGATTTTTATGCTAATGTGTTAAAGGCTGGAACATCAAAATCACCAGAAGGGAAAAGAAAGAAGGAAGCAAAAGAAGGAGAGAGGGAAGAGTTGCTGACAGTAGTTCAGGAAGGAGCTTCGACGAGTCAGGATGATTTGCTTCAAATTCAGACTGATGTTCAAGATTTGGAGGTAACTGATATATAAGAAGAAATAAAGGATCAAAGACAGACTAGAGCAGCAACGGCTAAACGCAAAGAAGAATTAAGATAGCATCAACTTCAGTTGGCAACCCAAGAAACTTCTAAAACAGAAGCAGTGGGAGGAGCTAGACCTAAAGGCCGAATCAAGCAAGATCATCAGAAAATGCTTCAGATGCTTCAGAGGCCCAGAGATGGGAATTAGATTTTTAACCTGGAATGTTAATGGTTTGAATTCTCCACAGAAGAGGAGGAAAATATCTCATTATCTTAAACAATTCAAGAATGTAATTTGTTTACAAGAGACTCATAGAAGGGTCCTAAGCAAAATGTTTTAACAAGAGTAAGATTGCCTAAATCGTTTTTGGAGACGATGGACGACTGGGAATTGAGAGATATTTGGCGTGAAAGAAACCCTGAAGAAAAAGATTTCACCCTTTTTTTTTCTGATAGACATCAATCCTTTTCAAGGATTGATTATAAATTATTTACTAACTATTCTTTTTTTTCTAGGGTGAAGAAAAACAAGATTTGTTCAAGAACAATGATAGATTATAGCCCAGTCTGGTTGGGGAGGTTAAATGATAATCTGTTTAGATATGAAGAAAATGTAAGAGCGTGTAAAAAATGTATGAAACAATTTTTTGTTATGAATAAAGAGACAAAAGTCAAATGCATATAAAAAGGTTGTATAATGTACTAGTGGAAATAGATTCAGAAACAGCTAGTTAAGGACTGTATGATAAAATGGGCACAAAATATTGGAGAACCTATAATGATGGAAATATGGGAAAAGATATGGGTTAGAAATGTAAGATTTACGCAAGCTCAAAATTTAAGAGAGAACTTTTATAATTACGGACTGTACTGTAATAGAGACTAAGTTGGTTTTGAATTTAATAACAGCTGCCAGGTTACTGGTGGCACAGTATTGGAAGAAGGAAGACCCACCTACTATCGAGGAATGGACACTAAAAGTCGTGCATTTGGCAGAGATGGCAAAATTTCTTCATATCTTAAAGACCATTTAAACTAAAGATTTATATTGGAATGGAGAAGAAGGATTGACTATATTCAAAACAAGTACCAGACCAAGAAGATTCAAATAGATTATGAATGAAGTATTTTTAATTCTTAGTTTAAGTTTAAAGGGTTTCGAGCTATAAGGAGTTAAAGATTTAGAGAGATTTTGAAGTCAACAATTTGTTAGCATATTTTAGTTTTATGTTTATAAATACTATACCCTGTGTTTGTTCTGGGAAGTCTAGGGAGGGGGTGGGGGAGATGGGGGGAGGGTAAGGGGAGAGAGGGGGGAAGGGGTGGGGGGGAATGTGTTTGAAAATTATACTTATAAAACTTTGTAATTACTTATAAAACTTTTTAATAAATTAAAAAAAAGAAACTCAAAATAATGTAGTGCCTTATACCTACCCCCTTTACTCGACTGGGCCCCCGTTATGGTCACTGGGATGACGAAGGGTGTTAATGAGTGTGCAGAGCGACCCCTGACTTATCAGGGACATGCACGTAGAACGGGGTATTTCAGCTTGGTAACCAGTGGATAGGAGTAATGATCCAGTCACAAACAGATTCATTAAAGTGTATAAAATAGTTTACTTTTAGATAAATAGCACAGTCCAATTAAACAGTCCAGGTCATACACGTTCAGTCAGTCAATATCAAGAAGTACAATAATCTTCTTACCAGCCTGTCTTTGTCTTAAACATCAAACAAAGATATTACAGCTTACAAACACTTCAAAACTATCAGAGTAACAGAGCTTCACACAGAGCTTACTATCAGAGTCAATCACGAATGAATCAGCAGAGAGAATTCCAGAGCACTTTCAAACTACGATCTCTAGCTCCCTCTTATGGCAATCTTGAAACACCACATCCAATCAGAGTACAGCAATACATTTAAAGTTATAGTACTTGAATATATACAAACATAGATTGGTGGCTTGTTTATATATTAACAACCCAACCGTTTGAACATAGTCCTAACAACTCACCTAGCTTTTGGGGAGGAAAACAAGAAAAAAAAATCTGCCTCTGCCTCCCAGCAATTTGCCTCCTTGCAGCAAACAGCCTGGTCAGCTTCAGCACAGCCTGATTTAGCACAAGCAGCTGATTGGTGGTTGGATCTGCCTCCTGGAATACCACCTATCAGCTGTTCCAGGCTGCGGGGATCGCCACCGCCCATCGCCACTGCTGCCTATTGCCGCCTCCGCGTGCCCCATTTTCTGCCTCCGCGTGTCCCGTTTTCAGCCTCTGCGCATCCAGTTTTCGGCCTCTGCTCGTCCCATTTTCCAGGCAGCGGTGAAAAGTAAAAATAGTGAGAGAACACCTGTCTGATCTTGATGAATACAAATCAGCAGGACCTGACAGATTACATCCCAGAGTTCTAAAGGAGCTGGCAGATGTCATATCAGAACCACTGCACCACATCTTTCAAAAATCCTGGAACACCGGGGAACTACCAGAGGACTGGAAAAGAGCTGATGTGGTTCCCATCTTCAAAAAAGGGAAAAAAACAGACCCAGGAAACTACAGACCAATCAGCCTAACATCAATACCTGGGAAGATACTGGAAGAGAATAAAAAACAGATCTGCCAACACCTAGAAACGAGTAAAGTAATAACTAGCAGCCAACACGGGTTTGTTAAAAACAGATTATGCCAAACCAATCTTATTTCATTCTTCACCATAGTGACTAAATGAGTAGACCAGCGAAATACTGTGGACATAATATACTTAGACTTCAGCAAGGCATTTGACAAACTAGACCACAACCTACTTCTTCGTAAGCTAGAAAAAAGTGGGATAGCTTCACCACCAGATAGATTCACAACTGGCTCACAAACCATACTCAACGAGTAGTCCTTAATGGGTCTAAGTCTACATGGAGAGAAGCAGTGGGGTACCACAAGGTTCCTTCTTAGGCCCAGTACTCTTCAATATCTTCATAAACGATTTAGATGAGGGAATAGAAGGGGAACTTACCAAATTTGCAGTTGATACTAAGCTGGTAGGAATAGTCAACACCCTAGATGATAGGCTCAAGATCCAGATGGATCTTGACAGACTTCAACACTGGGCCCTATCTAATAAAATGAAATTCAATGTAGAAAAAAGTAAAGTCCTACACTTAGGTAAGAAAAACCAAAAGTACACATATAAACTGGGTGAAACCAGGCTTAATAGCAGTGACTGTGAGAGGAATCTTGGAGTTTTACTGGACAACCAGCTAAATATGAGCCAGTAGTGTGCAGCGGCAGCCAAAAAAGCCAATGCAATCCTAAATTGCATTAAGAGGAATACAATCAAGATCAAGTGAGGGGGCATGGGCAACGTCGCAGCGCTACAGGTGTCTCCCACGATCCGCAGGAAACCCCAAATCCCAGCTGTTTGGAGACCTGGAACCGGATCGGAGGGCCTGCATCCCACAGTCAAGGTTTATCTGTTTCTGTCCACAGTAAAGTCTAACACCAGCATAGATTTCAAGCCAGGAAATACTGGCCCTGTTAGACCATTTCTTCCTGAAGAATAACGAGGAATAACGAGGAAATAAGGATTAACATCCATTCCAGAGGTCATTCACTCCCCAAGATTCAACATCCCGAGGAATTTAAACCCTAATCTATCATCCTGAGGACAGTGAGGTTGAGTGAATGTTTGTTAATTCCTCCCGGTGTGTCTGCTTTCTACGTGAATAATGTCTTACTGTTTGATTCCCAGCTGTCCGGAACGCCGTTTTTCTTAACTGGCTTATTACCATTATCATCAATCTCCCTTCCTCCACGGCAGCAGGCCTCTCTTAACAGTCTTCTTCTCTCCCGGGGGTATTACAACTTGGGATATAAATGATCTCCCTTATCCCGGATATGACTTGCTTCTTCCACCATCTGGCATTCTTTTTGAGCACCGCCGCCATTATAGGATTTATTGCAGCTGAGGCGACCTTGGCCTTTCATACAGCCTTTTTTGCTGATTTGACTATGCTGGCTAATACCATCTTTGTGACTGCATTTGAAACGACGATTAATGGCAGGAAGAAATGGTCTAACAGGGCCAGTATTTCCTGGCTTGAAATCTATGCTGGTGTTAGACTTTACTGTGGACAGAAACAGATAAACCTTGACGGTGGGATGCAGGCCCTTCGATACAACTGCCATTTTTCTGTTGAGGATTTTATTGTCGACTCTTAAATTAACGAGCCTCTCCTTGACCCCCGATATCGGTCGCTATATTGTGGAGAGTTATGGGACCGGGATCATAGTGACGGTGGCGAACGATGGACACATCTCTTTCCTATATATCCCTGCATGGATTTTTGTTTGCATTATATTGTTATTTGCTTTACATCATATGCTACCTGGAAGGGGAGTGCTTGTAGGTATGTATGAGGATATGGATGGTATGGTTTGAATGATTAGATTGAAGAGACTGAATTGGAAGAATGAGTGAGTCGGGGACAATAGGTTGGGTCCCCTCTGCTGAGTGTATTAACAGAAGCAGGGGGGGATTCGGCCACGATCCCCGTCTCGATATGAATGGGATGCATGGCCTGTATAGGGAGAGGGGGACCAATGGGGGGAATGGGATCTCCGAGGGGTTGGGGAGCCGGAGCATAACGGTCGTAACAGGGAGGGGTAGATATGGCGGGAGCCGAGGGGTAGGCCGCTCTCAGGGAACTAGAATTCGCTGTCTCCCAGCAATTACTTGTTCCGGCCCCTCTGATAATGGTTCATCTAGCTGAACTCGAGGTCCTGGTGACTTGAGATGTCAGGGGCCTGGGCTCAGGCTGCTGTTGCTCAATGCCAGGTCTGTTGTCAACAAAGCTCTTCTCGTTCAGGATTTAATCCTTGAAGAGAGCCGACCTGGCATGCATAACCGAGACCTGGCTGGGCCCGGAGGGGGGCGTTCCCCTCTCTGAGATGTGCCCAGACGGGTTTCAGGTAGTACATCAGCTGCTACCTCAGGGAATGGGTGGAGGAGTGGCAATTATAGCTCGCCAAAGTCTTCTTCCTCGCAGGATCCCTGCTCCAGAGATTATTGGGTGTGAGGCCCTCCTTTTGAAGTTGGACTCAGGGGTTCAGTTGGGCTTGTTGTTGGCGTACCTGCCTCCCAGCTGCATTACAACAGCCCTGCCTGTGCTGCTGGAGGCGGTGGCCGGGCTGGCGGTGGAGTTCCCCAGGCTTATGGTCCTGGGGGACTTTAACCTGCCATCGCTTGGCGTCTCCTCTGATGCAGCTCAGGAGTTCATGGCTTCCATGACAACCATGGACCTGACCAAAGTAGTTCAGGGGCCGACTCATGGGGGGGATCACACTCGTGACCTAGTGTTTCTCTCGGAGCAGTGGAGTAATGATCTGAAGTTAAAGGGTATAGTCGTTTCTCCCTTGTCGTGGTCAGATAATTTCCTAATGAGGTTAGACTTTACGGCACCACTCCTCCATCGCAGGGAGGTGGGACCTATTAAATGGTTCCGCCCCAGACTCCTGATGAACCCGGAAGGGTTTCAGAAGGAGCTTGGGGAGATACCCGAATCCCTCATCCACAGTCCATCCGAGTTCCTAGTAGCCGCCTGGAATAGGGCGGCATCTGGGGCATTGGATCGGATTGCGCCTTTGTGACCTCTCCGTGGCAGTGGATCCAGGAAAGCTCCTTGGTTCACTGAGGAGCTCTGGGAGATGAAATGCCACAAGAGACGTCTAGAGCGACGCTGGAGATCCAGTAAGTCCGAATCTGACCGAACACTTCTAAGAGCCTTTATTAGAACTTATTTAGTGGCGATACGGGCAGCAAACTGCTCGCATTTTTCGGCACTTATTGCATCCGCAGATTTACGCCCAGCCGCCCTCTTTAGGGTGACCCGTTCCCTCCTCAAGGTAGGGGGAGCGGAGGAACCACTGCAAGGCAGAGCTGAGGAATTTGTTCAGTTTCTGTCGGACAAAGTCGCTCAGATTCGGAAGGACCTGGACTCTGATTGGGCAGTTATGACTGAGATGCCAGGGGCAGGTCTTAGTCCAGTTGTATGGGATGAGTTTGAATCTGTGACTCCTGAGGACGTGGACAAGGCAATAGGAGCGATGAGTTCCTCCACTTCTTTATTGGACCCGTGCCCCTCCTGGTTGGTTTCGGCCACCAGGGAGGTGTCACAAGGCTGGCTCCAGGCGTTAGTCAATGCATCTTTGAGTGAGGGGTCCTTCCCACAACCTTTAAAGGAGGCGGTGGTTCGACCCCTCCTCAAGAAGCCGTCTTTGGACCCAGCTGAATTAAAAAACTTCCGTCCAGTCTCCAACCTACCTTTTGTAGGGAAGGTTGTTGAGAAAGTGGTGGCGCTTCAACTCCTACGGTTATTGGATGAAACCGATTATCTAGACCCTTTTCAATCTGGCTTCAGACCTGGTTACAGCACGGAAACTGCTTTGGTCACACTGATGGATGACCTCTGGCGAGCCCGAGATGGGGGATATTCCTCAATGTTGGTGCTTCTTGACCTCTCAGTGGCTTTCGATACCATTGACCATGGTATCCTTCTGGGATGACTGGGACAGTTGGGAGTGGGAGGCACCGTATTACGGTGGTTCTCCTATTTCTCCGGTCGGTCCCAGTCGGTGTTAGTAGGAGGAAAGAGATCGACCCCTAGTTTGTGGGGTGCCTCATGGCTCGGTTCTCTCCCCTCCTTTTCAATATCTACATGAAACCATTGGGTGAGGTTATCCGCCGATTCGGGGTGAGGTATGAACAATATGCAGATGATACCCAGTTATACATCTCCATCCCGCGTCAATTCAGTGAAGCAGTGGACGTGATGAGCCAGTGTCTAGAAGCTGTGAGGATCTGGATGGGAGTCAACAGGCTCAGACTCAACCCAGACAAGACCGAATGGCTGTGGGTACTACCTCCCAAGGACAATGTTAACTGTCCATCCTTGACTTTTTTGGGGGGGGAGAAATTGTCCCCCTCAGAGCGGATTCGTAATTTGGGCATCCTCCTAGATCCACAGCTGAAATTAGAGCAACATTTAACAGCTGTGGCTAGGGGGGACCTTTGCACAAGTCCGTCTGGTGAACCAATTACGGCCCTATTTGGATCGGGGGGGGCTCCTCAGAGTTAAATCATGCCATTGTCACCTCACAGTTGGATTACTACTACATGGGGCTATCCTTGAAGAGTGTTCGGAGACTAGTTAGTCCAGAATGCAGCCGCGTGAGCTATTAAGGGTGTACCTAGGTACACCAATATTACACCTATCCTCCGCGAGCTGCACTGGCTTCCTATTGGTCTCCAAGCACAATTCAAGGTGTTGGTTATCACCTTTAAAGCCCTACATGGCTTAGGACCAGGATACCTCCGAGACCGTCTACTACCACATAGCTCCCTTTGACCAGTGAGAGCCCACAGAGTCGGTCTCCTCCAGGTCCTGTCAACCAATGTCGGTTGGCAGGTCCGCGGGGGAGAGCCTTCTCTGTGGCCGCTCCAGCCCTCTGGAACCAGCTACCCCCGGAGATCCGGACTGCCCCCACCCTATTGGCCTTCCGTAAGGCAACTAAGACCTGGCTTTTCCATCAGGCTTGGGTCCGTTGAACTTGGAAATATAATGGATAAGACCCGGCCCATGAGAGAGGTATGTATGAGTTTTTAATATGGGTTTTATGATTTTACTGTTTTTTACATTTTATACTCTTGGATATGTTGTTAAGCCACCCAGAGTCCCTAGGGAGTTGGGCGGCCTATAAATCCAATCAATAAATAAATAAAGACTCTGTCGCCATTAGCTGGGATGGCCAGGATCGAAATGATGGAAATGGAGAGATCGTGGATTGCCTGGGTGACAAGATCTAAGTGTTTGTGCTGGAGAGAGGTGTGCTGGAGAGTGCTGAAGCTGGGTGTTTGGCCGATTTAATGATAAAAAGATTTAAAAATTTAAAAGGAGACAAAAGAGAGTTTAAAATGGAGTGAGCGGCTATCTAGCAATTGGAAATACCATAGAGTTAAAGGAACAAGTTTAAAAGCCCAAATTTGAGGATGTTTTTATAATTGGACTTGGACGAAGTTAAAGAGACTGAAAAAGAATAAAGAATTTGAAGAAAATATTTTATAAGTGGTAAATGGATTTAAAATACTTTGGAGACTTTTGTAAGAGAGTTGTTTTGTTATATTGGAAAACTGGTAACGCCATCTGCTGGTTAACAGAAAACACTGCAACAGACTGTGGAAAGCTTGAATTTGCTGACAGCTGGAGACTGACCTTATTTATTTTATTTTATTTTGCTGTTCTTATATGCCGCCCTACTCCCTGGGGACTCAGGGCGGCACACAACAGAGCACAACAGACCTTGCTCATAAGATAACTAGGAGCTTGAAAGGACTTGAAAGCAGTGTGTGTTGTGCTATTGTGTTTGATGGTGCACTGTTTTGGTGATAGAAGATAAAGAGGATTTTGAATTGGATTGGACTGAAATACAGAAATTGGATTGGATTGGACTGAAATACAGAGAGATTATATGGACTTGAGTTAAGGAAAAAAATTGTGAACTTTGTGAATTGTGAACTTGACAATATGGAGGCGTGTATCTATGAAGAATTGACTGAGATGTTAAAATACATTTATGAAGATATAAAAACGTACCTTTTGGAAACCAGAGGTGAAAAAATAGAAATGAAGCTGGATCATAAAGAACACTTAGAATTTACAAAGGTGGAAAATGAAAATGAAGAAAATTTATTTATTTATTTATTATTTATTTATTATTCGCACTTGTATGCTGCCCACTCCAGAGACTCTGGGCGGCTCACAACAATAAGAAATCTACATGCAAACAATAAACATCAAAAAAATTAAAAAATTAAAAAATTAAAAAATTAAAAAATTAAAAACACTAATTATTTAAAAAACATTAAAAAACATTAAAAGGGACTTCCGGTGGCGATGCGGGGCGAAGCAGCTGTAAAGGGACGATCTCCGTCCTCTGAGGCTGCTTTCTTCTTTTGTTTTTGGAGACCTTTTGGGGCATCGACGGTTTGTAGGACTGGGTGGACGAGAGGGATATCCCGGGCAACAGCGGGACGAAGGTGTTCGCCCGCTGGGGCAGAGGGCACCCTCACTATCCGAAATGAAAGCGTCCATCTCTGCTCTTTGAAGTATGGCGGACCCGAAGCCTCAACGCCCCACATAAGAAAAGGAAGCAAAAATAACAGCGGATCGCACCTGGAACACCAAAATTAGACTCTCACGAAAACTCTGGATTTATAAAAGAGGAAGATCTGACCACAAGGACAGGGCAATTATGGAGCTCTGTGAGAAAACCAGCGGCGAAAGTAAAGAATGAGCAGAGGGACATGACTCTAACGAGAAAATAGGCGTTGGGATCATACCTGATACGCCTTTTCTCATCTGGTGGAACCATCCTTCAGAGAGGGTTGTCCTGGACCAATCGTCTCGAGGGTCGAGTCTATTAATTTGCATTCAGCCTGGATCCGCCTCTTCCTTCCCAAGATCTGACGAATCCGCTGATTAGACTCAGGTGTGGTAACTCAGTGTTTCTATACTTACTGAGTGGACTCCCCTGAGGTTTTAGGTAAATAAGAAGCTATAGAGTAACTATTAATATGGATTATAAGAAATACTAAGGTTATATGAGTATACAACTACTATAAAATCAGAATCAGAATCAGAATAAGAATAAGGGTGGGAACTGAAGGATGGTTCCACCAGATGAGAAAAGGCGTATCAGGTATGATCCCAATGCCTATTCTCCATCTTGGGGTGGAACCATCCTTCAGAGAGGGACATACCAAAGCAGAGGTCCCAGGGAGGGAAAAAGGAAGGTAAGGTGACCAATGCACCCTAGTGAATGTCTACAACTTGTTGTAGGACTCTTCTGCCAAAAGCTGCGTCCGAGGATGCGTAATAATCAACCTTCTAGTGCCTGATGAACTGTGAGGGGTGAGCCCAAGTGGCGACTCGGCAAACCTCTTCCAGAGATGCTTGTGTTGACCAAGCTGCTGTAGTAGAGGCACTTCTTGTGGAGTGTGCTGTGATGCCCTCAGGGGAAGGTAGATTAGCTTGCTCGTATGCCTCGGCTATGACCTTCCTGATCCATCTACCTATGGTTGCTGAGGATGCTTTCTGTCCCAATGAACGAGGGTGGAACCCCAGGAATAGAGCTTCCGTTCTTCTGTGTTCCCTGGTGCGCTCAAGGTAAATTTTTAGAGCCCTCCTGACGTCCAGCTTGTGCCAGCGTCGTTCCGATGGATGAGATGGGCGAGCACAGAATGAAGGCAAGATAAGTTCTTGTGTCCTGTGGAACATTGAGTTCACCTTTGGAATGAATGTGGGATCTAGTCTGAGGACCACCCTGTCTGGATGGAAAATGCACAGGTCCTGCCTCGTAGAGAGGGCCAATATTTCTGAAATACGACGTGCTGAGGTAATGGCTACTAGGAAGGCTACCTTCATGGATAGGAACTTGAGGTGTACTGTCCGGAGCGGTTCAAAGGGTGCTTCCATCAGTGCCGCCAGGACCCGTGGGAGGTTCCAAGTTGGAAACCGATGTACCACGGGGGGACGTAAATTGGTGGCTCCCTTTAGGAAAGGCGGGGAGCCTAGAAATAGATTCGTAGTGCTCGCATGACAAAACTGAAGCGAGGGCCGCTACCTGTCTTCGAAGAGTGTTAGGGGCTAGTCCCTTGTCCAGCCCGTGCTTCAGGAATTTAAGGACCTTTGGAAGGGGGATACATACTGGGGAAAGGCCTTCCGTCTCGCACCACTTACAGAAAGTTTTCCAGGTTGCCGAGTAAATTCGATTTGTTGATGGACGGCGAGATGCTTGCATAATGAGGATAACGTCCTGGTCGTAGTCCTGGCGTGTTAGTTCACTCCGCTCAATTTCCAGGCGGTTAGTTGTAGCCACGCCGGGTCCGGGTGTCGTAATTCCCCCTGAGAGAGCATGTCCTCCAACAGGGGTAGCCGCCAAGGTTGTGACACCGAGAGAGCCTGTAATTCTGCAAACCAGGCTCTCCTTGGCCAATGAGGGGCCACCAGGATGATCTCCGCCCGTTCTGACAGAATCTTTTGGATGAGTTCCGGTATTATCGGGACTGGTGGGAATGCGTATAGCAGGCCCTGCGGCCATGGGCTCCGTAGCGCATTTACCTGTTCCGCTCCCCTGGATGGGAAGCGGGAGAAGAATCTTGGCAGGTGAGCGTTCTCTGGACTCGCGAACAGGTCCACCACTGGACTCCCCATTCTCTGCGTGATTTGACGGAAGAGTTCCGGACAAAGTCTCCATTCCGTCTGATCCACTTGTGTCCTGCTTAGCCAGTCTGCCTGAGTGTTGTGGATCCCCGAAATGTGATCTGCCGTCAAGGATAAGAGATTCTCCTCCGCCCACAGGCCCAGCGCCCTGGCCTCCGCTTGGAGTGACTGTGACCGGGTCCCCCCTTGCCGGTTGATGTGTGCCTTTGTAGAAATATTGTCTGTTAGAAGCAAGACGTGAGACCCCTTTACTAGATGATGGAACTTGCGCAACGCTAGATGTGCCGCTCTCAGCTCTAGCCAATTTATGGAGTGGGCCGCCTCTTGATGAGACCACTGTCCTTGTGCTATCTGTGTCAGGGAGTGAGCTCCCCACCCTTTGAGGCTTGCATCTGTAGTCACCACTGTCCTGCTTGGAATTCCGAATGAGCTGCCTCTGGAAATTGCTGAGGAATTCCACCAGGAAAGGGATTCTCGAACGTGCCGAGGAAGGATGACCCTGGCTGTTGACGAGGCTTGCTTCGCCCTCTGAAAAGGCAAAAGGAACCATTGAAGATCCCTGGCATGGAGTCATGCCCAAGGAGTAATGTTGATGCATGACACCATCTTCCCTAAGAGGGAGGACAGGTCTGCTAAGGTGGACCTCTCCTCCCCTTGAATCTTAATGACTGACTGCCTAATGCTAGCCTGTCTGTCGGATGAGAGACAGACGGAGCCCCCAATGGAATCTATGACTGAGCCTAAATGCTGAATGGACGTGGATGGACTAAGTTGGCTCTTTTCCATGTTAATGGAAAATCCATGGCGTTGGAGAAAGCCCATGGTGATAAAAAGGTGCTGCTCTGCCAACTTCTTGGATCTAGCGTGAACCAGAATATCGTCCAAGTAACAATGCAAATGAACTGGGACTGACCTTAGGTGGGCCGCTAGAGAGGTGAGGATCTTGGTGAACGTCCTTGGGGCTGAAGCTAGTCCGAAGGGAAGAGCCCTATATTGGTAATGATCCTGACCATAACAAAATCGGAGGAACCGTCTATGCGACCTAGCTATGGGAACATGGAGATAGGCCTCTGTTAAATCCAAGGATGCCATAAAGTCTCCTTTGCGAATGAATGCAAGGATGGATGAAAGGGAGTGCATCTTGAATTTTCTATACACTAGATGGCGATTCAACCTCTTAAGGTCCAGAATCGCCCTCCACCCCCCTGATGACTTGGGAACTACGAAGAGGATAGAATAGAAACCTTTCCCCCACTGATCCCGGGGAACTGGCTCAATGGCCTTAATATCTGCCAGGTGTTTGACTGCTTCCTCCATGAGTTTACGTTTGGAGGGAATGCTTGAGATTGTACATCTAATGAAGAAGTTTGAAGGAATAGAGAGAAATTCCAGAGTGAGGCCGTTGCGTACCGTTCTGTGCACCCAGGCATCCCTCGTGGAATTTTCCCAGGCTGGCCAAAATTTTGCCAACCTGCCCCCTATTGGGATGAGATCCGAATCACCACTTTCCCCTACGAGGTGGCCTGTTGGAAGGGCCCCCACGAGCTGGCTTATGGAATGGTTTCCCCCTGGCTCCTCTGTCTGAGTTTCTCTGACGGGAGTAGTACTGACCTGAGGCCCGGGAGAAGGAAGAGGCCTGGTCAGTCGTCCGAAAGGGCCGCCTGCTGTAAGGAGTAGACTTGTGAAACCCCTTCCTGGAAACTGCTGGCAGAATCTTTCGCTTATCGCTGGTTTCCACCAGCAGGGGCTCCAGTGCTTCGCCGAAGAGGTCGCCTTCTCCGATGGCTCTCGTTGCCAGGCGCCACTTGTGGCGTGAGTCTGCCTGCCACTGTCGAAGCCAATTCATGCGCCTAGCCACCACTGATGCGGTCAGTGCCCTTCCCGCAAACCGTGAAGTTTGTAACGAGGAGTCCGCTATGAACTGGACCGCAGCCAACACCTTGTTCAGGTCCTGTTGCGCTCTCCCGTTAGAGGGAGGGATGTGTGTCTGTATCTGTCTAAGCCAGATGAGAGCCGTGCGCGCAAAGAACGAAGTGGTGCATGCAGCCTTGATTGCCCACGCAGAAGATAGGTAGTCCTTGACCAAGGCCTGTTCAATCCGTTTGTCGTCTGGCTTGAGGAGCTCCTCTGTCTCTCCAGGAATCGTGGAAGAGAAATGAAGTCCTCTGATAGGTGCATCTACTGAAGGTAGTGGGAGTAAATCAGACAGATTAGAAGCGACATTGAAATATTTCTTGTCTAGGGAAGATACTGCTGGCCCTGAAATAGGGGAGCCTTTCTGGGCTTTAAAGGTCTTGGCAAACAACCTAGGAATAGGTATGAAGTCTACCTCCCGTTCTGCCTCTGAGAACAAAGGATCTTCTTCATCCTCCTCTGCGACGCTCGAAGAAGGTGCAGGAATCTTAATCTTTGCCGCTGTACGTGCCTTGAATAACAATGACTTAAACAATGTTGGAGAAAAAAGACCGGACGTGGCCGGTTGTTCGTTATTTGTGCATTCATCATCTGATAATTTTAGTTTGGAATTATCTTCCTCCCCATCTTCTTCTTCCTCTTCCTCCCAGAGGTCATCAGGATTTGATTCCTCTGACGAATCCTCAGAATTACTATGTGTTGTAACTGCCTTGCTTTTGAATGGGGCTATCCCTCTCCTCTTGTGCTTGGATCTTTTGTTTAAGGAATGTGAGGTTGAGGGACCTTCATGAGACAGGGACCTTAAGCTGGTGGAGATAGCCCATTGAAGAGCTGATTCCATCCAACTCTGGAACTCAGTCCGGTTAAAGGATGGCTGAGAAGCCTCTGAAGATGTAGAAGGTTGGGTTGGAAGTGCTAAGCCCCCACCAGGTTGATCAGACAACGTCTGATGGGTTTCCAAACTTTCCTGAGTATCAGAGTCACCCCATAGGTTATCTTCAGGTCTGACAATGTCATTAACATCAAGTGCTAGGGGATCCCCTGCTATCCCCTTGACCTGTTGTTCTGGTGCTCTCCTAGAGCCCTGCCCGGCCTCTGCTGCCCTTTGTGCTTTATCACAAATTTTCTGAATGGCTCTGTCCCTTCGCTTTTCAGATTGCTCCGTTGCCTTGGAGATTCCTTTCCTGCTCCTTAGGTTAGAACGGGGGGGGTGACCTCTCTGGAGAGGAAGAAAGCTCCCTCTCTGGTGAATCCTTTCTACACCTTTTGCCTTCCGTTCTGGAATTTGTGGAATGCTCAGGGTCCATGCCCCTAGTGGTTGGAATGAGCCTTTGGGAATTTCCGGTCACCTCCCCTTCTTTGTTTAGGATGGTCGCCCCCTGTGTCGCCACGCGGTCAGGGACCCGGCGAAATGGCCGACACTCAGATCTCCTGGGTTCCCTTAGTCAGGGCTCCCCGGGGAGGTATCGGCTCTTTCCCCCCCCTTCTTTTCTGTTTTTCTCACTCTTTGGTGTCAGTGAGAAAGGAGATCAGACGCCGCAATCTTATTCAAACGGCGTCCTGGGGTGCTGGCCCTAATTAGCTTTTCTTAAGAATCCCCTGCTGAGAGGCTGTTTGTTCAATTTCAAGGAATTTTAAGCGAGAGGCCTTCCTCCAAGGGAAGGACGGCACTCACACCGCTAGTCTCTTCCCAATGGATTATTTAAAAGCAAGGGCTGTGGAATGTGGACGGAATAACACCGGCTGCCTGAGAATTAAAGTCGTCAAACTTGCCTGTCTTCTTTGATGGTCCGTCCGTCCTCCCCTGTCGTCCGGCTGGAGCCCTGAGAAGGGCTATAGCTCGATCGTTTTCTGCTCTTGACCTAATCTATATGTATCTAATTATTATTATTTTTTTCTAAGGATAGAGGATAGAAAAGAATAGAGAAACGTTCAGGAGGGGAGTCCTAACACACCTTCCCTCTTGAAAGGTCGAGTCAGATCTTGGGAAGGAAGAGGCGGATCCAGGCTGAATGCAAATTAATAGACTCGACCCTCGAGACGATTGGTCCAGGACAACCCTCTCTGAAGGATGGTTCCACCCCAAGATGGAGAACAGCATTGTGAATAAACATAACAAAAGAGTTAAATTGAGCCCCTGTGGAGGATGTGGAATAGTACCTTTCTTCTATCGGAGGACTACCTGCTGAGACAGTGGACCAGAGAAATTGGAGATTCAACATCAGATGAGAGACCAGAAACGGAGCGGAGAAACAACACATGGTGGATGACTTAGCAATTTTGAACGGAACGATCTTTACTATTGAGGCCAAGGGAAAACATCTGATTGCAGAATCCAAGGAAATCAAGACCTCTAAAATAACTACAGGATTGCTGAGATCCACTTAATACCAACTGAAACTGGTACCGCTATAAAAAGAACTATATTATATAACTTTTTTCTATTCTTCACTTTTGAACACTTACTTCTTTTTTTATCACCTATTTTACTTTACACCAAATCTTCTGCTATAATTAAAATTTCTACCCTCTCCTCTTCTTATCTATAGATTGTAAAAAGGGAAAAATCTTAGTGTTTATAAATTTAATATTTTTAATAATCTATATTGATTTTGAAATAGTATTTTTAAGGAATTATTTAAAACAAATAGAGATATATATTGATTGAATTGTAAAGATTATAGAGGATACTTTGAACATTAAGAGAAATATATAAACTGTAATCATAACTATAATTAGATTGGTTAAAATTGTATAAGGAAAACTATTGATATATTGTTATATTCTACTGTATAACTCTTTAGCATATTTAAAAATATTTAATTAGTTATTGATATAAGTACTATAGTAACGTAGATCATTTATATATATATTTATATAGAATTTTTGGATAATTGGTACATTTAAGAACATAGAGAATTATATCAGCAATCGATAGAATATACAGGATTGATAGAGAACTAAAATAATACAACAGAGTAAAAGGTTGTTATATGGTAATCTGGGAGAGGATCTACAAAATCCTAGAACAACAAAAATCAATCTTAAAAGAAATGACAAGTAATACAACAAATATGCCCACGACGGGGGGAAAGAGACCAGCACAAGCTGGAGCTGCAAGTGCAGCATCACCAGTCACTCAAAGGCAGATAGATGATATGTTACCAGTAGAAAAAGGGGGCACATCTCTTATGCAGAATATGAACAGCACACTAAATGTGGTTCAGGAAACGATGCTTAAATTACAGGAATTGATTACGCAAAATCATACTGAACTAAAATCAGATATTTCAAGATTAGACACTAGAATGGAGATGATACAGGAGGCGATACGAAAAAACGAACAACGTATTAGTGGTGTGGAAAAAAAATGGAACAAAACGAAAATAAAATTGAGAAGGTAGACCAGAGAGTGACAGAAATAGAGAACTAGAGACCTCACTGATCCATCTCGAAATGGATAGATCATCTTACTTTTTAAGAATACAAAATATTCCAGAGAATAAGGAGGAAGACTTGGGAGATGTGATGGCAGGGGTGGTAGCAGAAATTTTACAGCAAAACAAAAAAGATACCATAAATGAAATAGACGAAGTGTACAGGATACAAACTAATTACGCTAGACATCACCGCCTGCCGAAAGAAATACATATAAGGTTTGCCAGAAGGAAAACAAGAGATAACGTTTATTTAGCCACGCGAGGGGGGACATTAACATACAAAGGGAGAGAAATAAACATCTTGAAACAAGTCCCAAGAAGGGTTAGGGAACGTAGAAGGGACTATAGGCCACTGGCAACATTGTTAAATAAAAAGAATATTATATTTAGATGGCTCATTCCGGAGGGGATGATAATAACCTTAGAAGGACGAAAAGTAAAGGTGGATAACATAGAAAGAGCACAGGAGGTATATGAACAACTTGCTGGCATGGAGAAAGAGATAGAAAGTGAAGGAAAAGTGGATGGGGCAAGTGAAGAAGAAGAACAGGAGACTGAAGAAGAGGGAAAGAGTGAGGGAAATGAAGAGACTGAAGACTTAAATAAAAAAGTAGAGAGAATCAAAACAAGGACACAAACAGCAGCAGAAGCATAAAGTAAATAGTTAGAAAAAGACTTTATAAATAAAACTGGAAACGTTAAAGGAAACTAAACTTATATCATTAAATATTAATGGATTAAATAATGCACAAAAAAGAAGGAAAATATTTTCAAAATTAGTTAAACAAAAAGCAGAAGTAATATGTTTACAAGAAGTCCATATCAAACAAATCCATAAAAAATATCTGGAATATTCAAAACTAGGGAAATTATACGCATCATTGGGGGGGGGAAGAAAGGTGTAGTAATATATGTACAAAGAGATTGAGTCTAAAGAAATAAAAGTAGATTCTAAAGGAAGATATATAATGGTTGAAATTGAAATAGGGGAGAAAAAATATTATTAGTGAACATATACGCACCCAATCAAAAACAAAAAAACTTCTATCAAAAGATACATGAGAAATTAACGACAACGAAATATAAAAATATATGTTTAATAGGGGATTTTAACGGTATAATAGATCCAAAAAGAGACTACATAACAGGGAAAAACAAAAACATTAACAAAAATACATTACCAACTACATTTAAAGACATGATAGAGGAGTTGAATTTGACAGATACATGGCGATTATTACACCCTAAAGACAAACAATATACATTTCATTCAAGACCACACCAATCCTTTTCAAGAATAGACATGGTCTGGACAAATAAAGAAATGTGCAAGAACATAGCATCGGTGGAGATAGCCCCAAACATATGGGCAGACCATAATCCCTTAATAGTAATATGGAAAGGAAAAAAGAAAGGAATAAGGAGATGGACTCTGAACACAAAAATACTCCAAGAAGATGAATACATACAAACAATTACCAAAGAAATAAAATTATTTATGAAAGAGAATAAGAAACAGCCTACAACCATACAAAACTTATGGGATACGTTAAAAGCATATATAAGGGGAATTACAATTGCGTATACGGCAAAGAAAAATAGAGAAAAATGGCAGGAATACAATGAAAAAATAAAGGATATTCAACAGTTAGAAAATAGACTACAAAAAGAACCAAAGGAAGAGAATACACATAAATTATTAATGGAAACGAGGCATAAATTGAACTTAATTGAACAACAGGAATATTTGAAGGACATTAGGCTTACAAAACAAACATTCTTTGAAACAGCAAATAAACCGGGTAGATGGCTGGCTTATAAAATTAAAAAGGAAAAAAGCAATAGAATTATAAATCAACTGATGGATACAAATGGGGAAATACAACACTCAGACGAAAAAATAAAAGAAATTGCCATAGAATATTATAGAGATTTATACAGACAGGACCCAGTGGAATTAAATAAAATAACAGAATATTTAAAGGAAATTAGTATGCCGCAAATAGAGGAAATTGATAAGGAAATGTTAAACAGGGATATTGCAATGCAAGAAATCCAAAATGCAATCCAAAAACAAAACAACAATAAAACACCAGGACCGGATGGATTTCCAGGGGAATATTACAAAAAACTGAGTACAGTACTAGAGGATATTTTATTACAGCTATATAATGAAGCATTAACAGGAGCTAGGATACCAAACACGTGGAGGGAAACATATATCACCACGATCATGAAAGAAGGTACCGAGAAAAATCATATACAAAACTACAGGCCAATTTCGTTGTTGAACACAGATTACAAAATTTTCATGACAATTATGGCAGAAAGAACCAAAAAAAATACTAAATAAAATTATTTATTCGGATCAAAGTGGATTTTTACCAATGCGGCAGATAAAAAATAATACAAGAATCGTTTTAGACATATTGGAATATTATGAAGCGCATCCAGAAAAGCAGGTTGCCCTAGCTTTCCTGGATGCGCAAAAAGCGTTCGACAACGTAAACTGGCAGTATATGATAGGTTTGATCAAAGAGATGAAATTTGGCGACAAATTTGAAAAGATTATAGAAACAATCTACACCTCCCAGTCAGCCAAGATTATGATAAATGGGGACATGACACAATCATTTCAGATCTTTAAAGGAGTACGTCAGGGATGTCCGATGTCACCTCTGCTCTTTATTCTAACATTGGAAACATTACTAAATAAAATTCGAAATAAGGAAATTAAGGGAACAAAGATTAGAAACCAGGAATATAAATTACAGGCATTTGCCGATGATCTCGTATTTTTCATAGAAGAACCAATTGAAACAGGACAAAAACTGATTAAAGAGATTGAGGAATACGGAAAATCGGCAGGATTGAAAATCAATAAACAAAAAACTAAATTATTAACAAAAAATATGACAATAAAACAAAAAGATGAATTGGAAGGGAAATTAGGCTTACAACCAACCAAAACAATTAAACATTTAGGGATAATATTAACGAATAGATGTTCATCCATTAAAAAAGACAATTACGACAAATTAGTAAACCAAACAAGATTAGAATTAGAAAAATGGAAAAAATTACAGTTATTATTAGGGCGTATAGCTGCGATTAAAATAAGTATATTGCCAAAAATTTTATACCTATTTCAAACGGTTCCGATTGAATTAGAGACAAAAAAATTTACTAATTTGAATAAAATTATATCTAAATTTATATGGCAAAACAAAAAGCCAAGAATCAAATTAATGAATTTACAGGATGATAAGAGCAGAGGTGGCCTAGGACTCCCCGACTGGAAACTTTACTACAAAGCAGCATCCTTGGCGTGGATAAAGGAATGGATAAATTTAACCAACAAAAGAATACTAACGCTAGAGGGCCACGACCTACAAATGGGATGGCATGCTTACATATGGAGAGATGGAACGAAGTCACAACTTAACTTCAACCAACATTTAATTAGAAAATCTTTACTAAAAACATGGTACGAAACTAAAAAGAAGAACTACATGAAAATTCCCAAATGGCTTTCAATTATAGAAGCCATGACCTACCCGAACTTAATCGATATAACCAAAGCAGCAAAATATAGCGACATATTAGATCCGACAGGGAAATTAAAAAGTAGAGAACAATTGGCGGACCAAAATATAAATATTGATTGGTTGACTTATTTACAATTAAAAACTCGACACAAAAAAGACACTGAGGGTATGGGTATAGATATGGAAGTGCAAAAACTGGATAAAATTTTGATTGGCCCGGACGAAAAAATAATATCGAAACTATATAAATATCTGCTGGAATTTGATAAAATGGAGGGAATTGTTAAAGAACCCATGATAGCATGGGCAAAAAATGTAGGCCACAACATACACTTGGCTGATTGGGAGAGAACATGGAATATAAACTGCAAAATAACAAAGTCAACAGCATATAAAGAGAATTATTATAAAATGTTTTATAGATGGCATTTAGCTCCATCAAGATTGGCCAAAATATACCCAAGAATGAATTCGGCTTGCTGGAAATGCAAAAAAGCCGTAGGTACCTTCTTTCATGCGTGGTGGTTGTGTCCCGAAGCAAAGGGCTATTGGAAAAAAGTGCATGCTTGGTTACAAGAAATTACAGAGAACAATGGAATACACCCCAGAATTTTTCCTGTTTGGGATAATGAAAAAACATCCAAAAAACATACAATATTTAATACTACATATTACAACTGCGGCAAGAATAACATATGCACAATATTGGAAAGATAATCAAAGCCCACCAGAAAACATACTAATGGACAAAATATATAGATGTGCTGAAATGGACATGCTGACTATTCAACTTAAAGGACAATGCGACTCAGAATACAAAACATGGACTAGATGGTACAACTGGACTAAAAAAAAGAGGAAAGACTGTGTGACGTGAGAAGAAAACAAAGACAGAAGAGACTGTAAATTTATGATTTATTGTGCATAATCGAGAAATAACAATGTTGTAAAAACGGGTGTAGATCTGTATTAAAATATTTAGATGTTTAATGAAGAAAAATAAAAAATAAATAAAAAACATTAAAAACAATAATTTTAAAAAACCCATGCAATTCCTACATTCACGGGACCAAGAGTTCTCGATGTTGTATTGAATTCATTGGCCCCAGGCCTGTCGACATAGCCAGGTTTTCAACGCTTTTCTGAAGGCTGGCAGGGTGGGAATAATGCGGATCTCAGGGGGTAGTGTATTCCAGAGAGCCGGTGCTGCCACAGAGAAGGCCCTCGCCCATGGGCCCGCCAGCCGACATTGTTTGGCTGACGGGACCATTAGCAGACCAACTCTGTGGACTCTGATCGGTCTTAGGGAGGTATGCTGAAGAAGGCGGTCTCGGAGGTATTCTGGTCCTAAGCCATGTAGGGCTTTAAAGGTGATCACCAACACCTTGAATTGCATTCGGAGACCTACGGGCAGCCAGTGCAGCTCGCGAAGGATGGGTGTCACATGGGTGTATCTAGGGACACCCATCACCACACGCGCCACCACATTCTGCACTAGCTGCAGTCTCCGGATGTTCTTCAAGGGTAGCCCCATGTAGAGCACGTTGCAGTAGTCAAGATGTGAGGTAACAAGTGCATGACTGTGAGTAGTGCCTCCCGGTCCAAAAAAGGGTGCAACTGGCGCACAAGACGAACTTGTGCAAAGGTCCCTCTGGCCACAGCTGTTAGATGTTGGTCAAATTTTAGCTGTGGATCCAGAAGGACCCCCAAGTTCCTTCCGGGACTTCCAGGGTGGAGCCACGGCAAGAGGGAGGAAGATCTCGCTCCTCAAAGAACTGTATATTTCCCTGAATTTTTTGCCAAAGGAGCCCCCCTTGTGAGGAATTTCTTCCGAAGGGGATTGCAAGATCATATGAGGCACAAGGTGGGCGCTTTGTTTGTAACTTTTCGCCCGACTGAAGTGCTGTTTTCCCTCCTCTGGAACGGCATTCGGGAAGTTGGTCACCCATTTTAGGGCTGACGAGGATGCCATGAGGCTTGATTGTGGAGCCTGGACTGTGGCTTGGAGGATTAAGAACTAAGGGCTAATTTGCATCTTCAGATGAAGGGGAAGAGAAGGGAAGAGAAGCGTAGGGGACTCAGAAACCTGCCGGCTGTTTTGCCACTGAGAATTTCTGCTGCACCTCACACACACACACCCGAACGCCATCGTATCGTCTGCTTGCTGCCTGCTGATTCTTTATTGCTACAAATGGGGAGGGGGATTTCTATCTGCCTTGTCTGTGATGGACTTGCCTAGGATCACAGATTGAATATCGAGGCTCCTCCCCCCCTTCTTGGCAGTCTCTGGCGTCTCTGCAGATGGTAATGATTACTGCCCTTCCCCCTGCCATTATTACAACTATGATGATTGAAGAGGTGGTAAAGGGGGTTTGTGGCCTTCTCTGCATGTTGACACACGGACTGAGAAACGAGGAAAATTATCTTCCTGAGGGAGAGAGACTTTGGAGTCATCAATATCACCTGTGTTGGGAGACCTACATTTTCTCCCCAGAGAACTGCTCCAGTCTGCGACACCATCTGGGTTGGGAAACCTACATCTTCCCCCATACTATAACTTCGACTGACCGAGGGGAGGTTTTCATCTGGCTGCAGATCCTTCTTCTCCCTGTTACCAGGTGGGATATTTCGGCAACATTTCACTCGCCTGCCTTTGGGCTGTTCCATCTTCTGCTGCCTGACTCTGACATCATAGCAGAAATTGGATTGGTGCAGCTATATAGAGCCCCAAGGGAAAAAAGATTTTACACTACCCTTGATACTGTGTCATCTAAGGGAGTCGAAGACATTAACATTATAAGACTTAACCATCAGTTGTTGGTCAGTAGAGAAAGAACCACGGCTTCTAGACTTTTATATTTAATATCAGCCAGTCTTTATATTAACTCCTTAATATAAACCCCGGGGGAGAGTATCTGTGAGCATGTTTATGGATGGATGGTATGAATAAATGTGTGTGGTTTAATTGTATGAGTATATGAGTGAGCTGGGTGGTTGGACCCTGCCCCCCTCTGCTGAGTGTGGAAACAGAAGCGGAGGGGGGGTTTGGCCCACCCCCAGGCTCAGTATGAATGGTATGCATGGTCTGCCGGGAGAATGGGGGACCAGCGGGGGAGGGGAGGGGATCTCTGGGGGGGCGGGGAGTAGGAATATTATGGTCATAACGGGGAGAGGCAGGTATGGCGGGAGCAGAGGGGTAGGCCGCTCTCGGGGAACGAGAATTCGCTGTTTACAAGCGATTCCTTGTTCTGGCCCCTCTGGTTTGGTTCCATCTAGCTCAATCCGAGTACCTGGTAACCAGGGATGTCAGGGCCCTGGGCTCAAGCTGTTGCTGTTCAACGCCAGGTCGATTACCAACAAGGCCCCCCTTATCCGGGATTTAATCCTAGAAGAGGGGGCTGACCTGGCATGTATTACCGAGACCTGGCTGGGCCAGGAGGGGGGGTGCCCCTTTCGGAGATATGCCCGGACGGGTTCTCGGTTCAGCATCAGCCGCGACCCCAGGGAAGGGGTGGAGGAGTGGCTATCATAGCTCACCAGAATCTTTGTCCTCGAAGGAGCCCTGCCCCGGAGATTGTTGGGTGTGAGACGCTCCTTCTGAAGTTGGACTTAGGGGTTCAGGTGGGCCTTTTGCTAACGTACCTGCCTCCTGGCTGCGTTGCAAAGGCCCTGCCTGTTCTGCTCGAGGCGGTTGCAGGGCTGGCGATTGAGTTCCCCAGGTTGATGGTGCTGGGGGACTTTAATCTGCCATTGCCCGGCGAAACCTCGGGGGCAGTCCAGTTCATGGCTTCCATGACAACGATGGACCTGACCCCAAGTAGTTCAGGGTCCGACTCATGAGGGTGGTCACACGCTTGACCTTGTGTTTCTCTCGGGGCAGTGGAGAGATGATCTGAGGCTGAGGGGTTTAGTCACAGTACCCTTGTCGTGGTCAGATCATTTCCTTCTGAGGTTGGATTTCATGGCACCACTCCTCCACTGCAAGGAGGCGAGACCGATTAAGTGGTTCCGCCCCAGGCGCCTAATGGAACCTGACGGATTCCAGAGGGAACTTGGGGAAATACCTGAATCCCTGGTACACAGTTCATCCGAGTCTCTGGTTGCGGCCTGGAATCAGGCAGCAACGGGGGTTCTGGATCGGATTGCGCCTTTGCGACCTCTCCGTGGAAGTGGATCCAGGAGGGCTCCTTGGTTTACCGAGGAACTCCGGGAGATGAAGCGCCACAAGAGACGCCTAGAGCGACGATGGAGATCTAGTAAAGCTGAGTCTGACCTGACACTTTTAAGAACTTTCATTAAGTCTTAGTGGCGATACGGGCGGCAAAATGTTCAAATTTTTCCGCTCTTATTGCGTCCGCTGACTCCCGCCCAGCCGCCCTGTTTAGGGTGACCCGCACCCTTCTTGCTAAGGAGGAAGGCAGAGATCCCTTGCAGGGTAGAGCTGAGGAATTTTCTCAGTTTCTGGCGGATAAAGTCATTCAG
The DNA here is from genome assembly GCA_023053685.1 of Diadophis punctatus similis. Classification (NCBI taxonomy): domain Eukaryota; kingdom Metazoa; phylum Chordata; class Lepidosauria; order Squamata; family Dipsadidae; genus Diadophis; species Diadophis punctatus. Next base: position 408,497 of record JALIGW010000066.1, read on the forward strand.
ATTCGGACAGACATGGACTCCGATTGGGCAGTACAGGCCGAGACGACTGGGGCAGCTCTTAGTCCGGTTATATGGGATAGGTTTGAACCGGTGACTCCTGAGGATGTAGACAAGGTCATAGGAGCGATGAGCTCCGCCACTTGTTTATTGGACCCGTGCCCTTCCTGGCTGGTTTCGGCCACCAGGGAGGTTTCATGTGGCTGGCTCCAGGCGTTGGTCAACGCTTCTTTGAGGGGTCCGTCCCGCAGCCCTTAAAAGCTGCGGTGGCGAGACCATTCCTCAAGAAGCCTTCCCTGGACCCGGCGGATTTAAAGAACTTCCGTCCAGTCTCCAACCTTCCCTTCGCGGGGAAGGTTGTTGAGAAAGTGGTGGCGCTCCAGCTCCTACGGCTGTTGGATGACACTGATTTTCTGGATCCTTTCAATCAGGTTTCAGGCGCGGCTACAGTACGGAAACAGCTTTGGTCACCCTGATGGATGACCTCTGGCGAGCCCGGGATGGTGGTTATTCCTCCATCCTGGTGCTACTTGACCTTTCAGCGGCTTTCGATACCATTGACCATGGTATCCTTCTGCGTCGTCTCAGCGAGGTAGGGGTGGGCGGCACTGTTTTGCAGTGGTTCTCCTCCTTCCTCTCTGACAGGACACAGTCGGTGTTGACAGGGGGGCAGAGGTCGAGCCCTAGGCCCCTACTATGTGGGGTGCCGCAGGGCTCGGTCCTCTCGCCCATCCTGTTTAACATCTACATGAAGCCACTGGGTGAGATCATCCAACGACACGGGGTGAGGTATCAGCAATATGCTGACGATACCCAGTTGTACATCTCCACCCCGTCTCAATTCGAGGAAGCCGTAGACGTAATGGGCCGCTGCCTGGACGATGTTAGGGTCTGGATGGGGAAGAACCGGCTAAAACTTAACCCTGACAAGACCGAGTGGCTATGGATATTGCCTCCTAAGGACTTGACAAATTATCCCTCCTTGGTTCTTGGGGGGGAGAAATTAGCTCCCTCAGAACGGGTTCGCAATTTGGGTGTCCTCCTAGACCCACAGCTAAAATTGGAACATCTTTCAGCTGTGGCTAGGGGGACCTTTGCACAAGTACGTCTTGTGCACCAATTGCGACCCTACTTGGAGAAGGAGGCACTTCTCACAGTCACTCATGCCCTTATCACCTCCCGGCTGGATTACTGCAATGCGCTCTACATGGGGCTACCCTTGAAGAGTGTCCGGCGACTGCAATTGGTGCAAAATGCAGCTGCGCGAGCTGTGGTGGGTGTACCCAGATGCACCCACGTAACACCGATCCTCCGCCAGCTGCATTGGCTGCCCATTAGTCTCCGGATCCAATTTAAGGTATTGGTTGTTACCTTTAAAGCCCTACATGGCTCAGGGCCAGGTTATCTTCAGGACCGCATCCTGCCACATACCTCCCTACAACCGGTTAGGTCCCACAGAGCGGGTCTCCACCAGGTCCCATCGACCAAGCAATGCCGGTTGGCGGGGCCGAGTGGGAGAGCCTTCTCTGTGGGAGCCCCCTCCCTTTGGAACCAACTCCCTCCAGAGATCAGGACTATCCCCACCCTGCTGGCCTTCTGTAAAGCAATAAAAACTTGGCTCTTCCGGCAGGCGGGGTATGAGTGAAAGTTCTTTTAAAAGATTGATAGTATTTTAACATGTTTTTAAAAGTGTTTTTTATTTATTATATTTCTATACCTGTTGTTAGCCGCCCAGAGTCCCCCGGGAGTTGGGCGGCATAGAAATTTTAATAAATAAAATAAAATAAATAAAATAAAGTTCCGAGCCCGTTCCGAGGGGATCAATTTCCCCCCCCCCCCAGAACCAAGGAGGGACTGATGTCAAAGTCCTTGGGAGGCAACATCCAGAGCCACTCGGTCTTGTCCAGGTTGAGTTTAAGCCTGTTCACCCCCATCCAGACCCTTACAGCGTCCAGACACCGGCACATCACATCAACTGCCTCGCTGAAGTGGCATGGGGTGGATATGTACAGCTGAGTGTCATCAGCGTACTGTTGGAACCTCACCCCATGCCTACGGATGATCGCACCCAGCGGTTTCATGTAGATATTAAAAAGCATAGGGGAAAGAATCGACCCGAGGAACCCCACATACGAGGGGCCTCGAGGTCGACCTCTGTCCCCCAGCCAACACCGACTGCGACCAGTCAGAGAGATAGGAGAACCACCGCAGTACGGTGCCTCCCACTCCCAGCTCCCCGAGCGGGCGCAGAAGGATACCATGGTCAATGGTATCAAAAGCCGCTGAGAGGTCAAGTAACACCAAGATGGAGGAAGAACCTCCATCTCAGGCTCGCCAGACATCATCCATCAGTGTGACCAAGGCAGTTTCTGTGCTATGGCCGGGCCTGAAACCTGACTGAAAAGGGTCAAGGTAATCCGTTTCATCCAACAGCCGTTGGAGTTGCAGCGCCACCACTTTCTCCACCACCTTCCCCACAAAGGGGAGGTTGGAGACTGGTCTAGTTTTTAACGGCAGTTGGGTCCAGGGAAGGCTTCTTAAGAAGGGGCATCACTTTTACTGTAGTAAAAATGAATGTTTTACCAAGGTTTCTATTCCTCTTTCAAATGATACCAATACTTAAAAAAGATGAAGTTTTAAAGCAGTGGTTCCCAAAGTGGGCGGTACCGCCCCCCAGGGGGCAGTGGGAACCCTTAGGGGGGCGGTGAGAGGTAAGGGTGGCGACAGGGGGGCGGTGAGAGGGTCCAGGGGGGCGGTAGGTGGTTCGCTGGTCCTGTCCCCGTGCCGCCACCCATGTCCACCCAATCGCCCGCTCGCCGCTTTTCCCGCCACTCTTTTCCCGGTGTGGACTGGGCGGGCCGCGAGATGGGTGTCTTACTGGACTTTTAACAGCTCCGTGTGTCTGTCATCTGGTCTCTTTGCACTGGTCTCCAACCTTGGCAACTTTAAGACTTGTGGACTTCAATTCCCAGCAAAGCTGGCTGAGGAATTCTGGGAGTTCAAGTCCACAACTCTTAAAGTTGCCAAGGTTGGAGACCCCTGGAAAGCTTGCAAAATACAGAAACTCTTCTCGCGAGGGTGAGCAATTAACAACTCACAGCAAGAAGAGTTTCTGTATTTTGCAAGCTTTTTTCCCTAGAGGCCAGACGACAGAAACACAGAGCTGTTAAACCAGTAAGACACGGGATTGGGGGGGGGGCGTACAGGGGCTGTGTGGGGGGGCGGGCAGGGGCTGTGTTGGGGGGGCGGGGTGGGGGGGTGGGAGGAGGAGAAGGGGGGAGGAGGAGGAGGAGGAGAAGGGGGGAGGAGGAGGAGGAGGAGGGAGACCTTGTGGGGAAATCTCAGCTGCCTCTTTTCCGCTCCTTCGGCCAAGAGGCATCGCGGCCGGAAAGTCGGTCCGGAAAGAGGACAGCGATGGGGGGGGGGGGAGATCGGGAACAGTTGCCCACCAGAGTTTCTGCCGCCTTCGCCTGCCTCCCTTTCCTTTCCTTTCCTTTCCTTCCTTCCTCCCTTTCCTTCCCTTTTTCCTTCCTACTTCCCTTCCCTTCCTTCCCTTTTTCCTTCCTCCGTTCCTTCCTTCCTTCTGTCTCTTTCCCTTCCTTCCCTCCTTCCCTTTCCTTCCCCCTCCTTTTCCTTCCTACTTTCCTTCCTTCCCTTTCCTCTCCCCCCTTTTTTCTTCCTACTTCCCTTCCCTTCATTCCTCCTTCCCTTCCTTTTCCTCCCTCCCTCTCCTTTTCACCTTTAATTTCCCTCCCTCTTTTCTTCCTACTTTCTTCCCTCCTTTCCTCCCTCCCTCCCTCCCTCCCTCCCTTCCATTTCCTTCCCTCTCCTTCCTTCCTTTTCTTTCTCTTTCCTTTCCTTTCTTTTCCTTCCTTCCTTCCCTCCCTCCCAAACAACCCCAAGTTAAATCCTCCCCTTGGCCATTGTGCGTGCATGTGTGTCTCATCTTCTAAAAATCATAACTCCCCACCCCACCCCAAACACCCAGTACCACCCCCTTCTCCATCCCACTGAAGATCCCAGGTGCCCAGCCTCCTGCGCCCCCCCGGCAACCTCTCCGCATGCCCGTCTCACGATGTGGCCTTTGGCCTCGCCTCCTCTGCCCACCTAACACACTGCTCTCGCTCGTCCCTGCGATGCCATCTTCCCCTGCCCCCGGATGGATAGCAATTTAGGCAGGCACGACACACCACCAGGTGAGGAGGGGCCTTTCCAGCTGTGCCTGCTGGGTACAGGAGTCCCCCCTCCACCCGGCCTCGGTCCTCCGAACTGCTCTGTGCCAAGGAAGGCAATTCGGAGGGTGGCAGCGCTTCCCACGGGGAGGGGGTGTATTTCCAGGAAGCCCCTTGAATGTGCCAGTGTGGGGGGAGGGGGAGAAGACCCTCCCCCATGTGCATCTGTCCCACCCACCCCCTCCATTGACCACTTGTGCAGTTTTCTTTCCTTTCCAGGCTCTGTTTGGTCATCCAGTTGATCCAGCCTTGGCGAGGAACCAAAATGGCTTGTGTGTTTGTTTGTTTATTTTTGCAACCAAATACAAACCAGGTTTGGGGGAACCGGTTTCAAAACCTCCGTTTTCCAAACCTGGATGTTTTTGGCCACGCACGCACGCACACACACACTCACACACACTCAGTGGCTCAATGTGGGATAGATTTCCCACCCACCTCCAGCCCCTCTTTTCAAACACGCCCCTCTTCCTCGCAGACAGAAGCACATTTTAAATTGCCATAGGCAGAGCCCAGAGGAGCCAATGTAGTCCCGCGGTGTGATAGATAAGATAGATAAGATAGATAAGATAGATAAAATAGATAAGATAGATAAGATAGATAGATAGATAGAGAGAGAGAGAGAGAGAGAGAGAGAGAGAGAGAGAGAGAGAGAGAGAGAGAGAGAGAGAGAGAGAGAGATTTATTTATTTCTGTCGTGTTATCCTGGTGTACCCAAATATAGGAGAGGAAGCATCACAGCTTCCTTTTTACCTTTCAGCTCCTCACTGGGACCATCCAGCCTGGTTTTTATGTAGCCGACACACTAATCAATATGTGTAGGATTTTTTGCTGATATGTGTAGGATTTTTTATCAGCAAAAAATCACACACACACACACACACACACACACACACACATATATATATATATATATATATATATATATAGAGAGAGAGAGAGAGAGAGAATAAGGAAAGAAAAAGGAAGGAAGGAAGGAAGAAAAGAAAGAAAAGAAAGAAAGGGAGAAAGAAAGAAAGATGGTAGGTAGGTAGGAAGACAGAAAGAAAGAAAAAAGATGGTAGTAAGGAAGGAGGACAGATAGAAAAAGAAAGGAGGGAGGGAAGGGAGGGATGTAGCAAAGAAAAAGGAAAGAAAGAAAGAAAAAGAAAGAAAGAAAGATGGTAGGTAGGTAGGAATTTAGACAGAAAGAAAGAAAAAGATGGTAGGAAGGAAGGAAGACAGTCAAAAAGAAAGGAGGGAAGGGAGGGAAGAAGGAAAGAAAAAAGAAAGGGAGGGAGGGAGGGAGGGAGGAAGGAAGACAGAAAAAAAGAAAGAAGAAAGAAGGAAGGAAAGAAGAAAGAAAGAAAGAAAGGAAGAGATGGAAGGAAGGAAGGAAGAAAGATGGTAGGAAGGAAGGAAGAAAGAAAAAGAAAGAAAGAAAAAGAATTATGACCACAATTGAGCCTAACATTTTGGTTGCTAAGCAAGAGCGTTGTTAAGTGAGTTTCACCACATTTTACAAGTTGGCCATGCCCACCCGGTCACCTGACCACTAAGCCATGCCCACCTGAGGGGGTGGGGTGGGGGGCGGTGAGGATGAGTTTGTAGCACCAAGGGGGCGGTGGACTGAAAAAGTTTGGGAACCACTGTTTTAAAGCAATGGCAGAAGGGTATAAATAAATTTATTTGGGCGGGGAAGAAGCCAAGGGTAAATCAGAAGATTATGCAGGATACTCGTGAAAGAGGTGGTTTAAAAATGCCTAATTTAAAATTGTATTATGAAGCAGCGGTTCTCTCAGCAATTACGGATTGGATAAACTTAACGGAAGAGAGTGTATTAAACATTGAGGGATATGGTTTGGTTTTTGGGTGGCATGCTTATTTAGTATATGATAAAAAAGTAGACAAGACTTTTAAGAGTCATATATTAAGAAATGCTTTATTGCGTGTCTGGAAAAAGTACCAATGCAAATTAAATGATAAGTTACCTTTATGGACTGTACCCAGACACGCGATAGAAAATATAAATTTGGAACAAAAATTTGATAAAATTACATATAAGGAACTTCTTTCGGAAGAGGGAATTTTATTTCAATTAAAACCGTTTGAGAAATTAAGAGAAGGTATAACTAGAACATGGTTTCAATATCTACAATTACAGGCTAGATGGAGAGATGATCAAAAAATTGGTATTTTGAAAAAAGAGGACAATTTGATTGTACAAATAAAAGATAAGGGCCCAATGCATATTAAGAGATTATATAATATTTTACTGGAATTAGATTCAGAAACAGAATTAGTTAAGGATTGTATGATAAAATGGGCTCAGAATATTGGTGAAGCTATAATGATGGATACATGGGAAAAGATATGGGTTAGAAATGTTAAATTCACACAGGCACAAAATTTGAGAGAAAATTTTTATAAAATGCTTTATAGATGGCATTTAGACCCAAAAAAACTAGCTTGTATGTATCCAAATTCAGACCCTAAATGTTGGAGATGTGAATGTGAAGATGCTACATATTTTCATATATGGTGGACTTGTAAAAAGATTAAGGCATTCTGGATAAAAATTTGGTGGATCATACAAAATATTTTAAAGAAAAAGATTAAGTTCACACCACAATTTTTTTTGTTGGGTATAATAACGGATTGTTCTGTTATAGAGACTAAGTTGGTTTTGAATTTTATATCGGCTGCCAGATTACTGGTGGCACAATATTGGAAGAAGGAAGATATACCTACAATTGAAGAATGGACAGTAAAAATGACACATTTGGCTGAAATGGCCAAGATTTCATCATACTTAAAGGACCACTCAAATGAAAGATACATATTGGAATGGAACAGGTGGACTGTATATATTCAAAAAAAGTATCAGATTAAGATGACTCAAATAGTTTATTAATGTTAGAAATTTGTGAAATGTTAGATTATACTTTCAGGCTTTTGGACTAACAAAGAGTAAAGAATGAAAGGTATTTTTTGAACTAATTTTTTTTCTTTGTTTTCTTTGTTTTTCTTATTCTTTTAGCATTTTTTTAATTTTTATGCTTAATTTTTGTTGGAGTTATACCCTGTGATTTTTCTGGGAAGTCCGGGGGGTGGGGGTGGGAAGGGTGAAGGGGGGGTGAGGGTGGGGGGGGGGAGAAAAATGGGGGGAGAAATGTCTGTACATTGTACTTATAAAACTTTTCAATAAAAAAAAGGGGCATCACCACCGCAACCTTTAAAGGCTGGGGGATGAACCCATCCCTTAAAGAAGCGTTGATTAACACCTGGAACCAACCTCGTGTCACCTCCCTGCTGGCGGAAACCAGCCAGGAGGGGCACGGATCCAGCATACAAGTGGCAGAGCTCACTGCTCCAATGGCCTTGTCCATTTCCTCAGGGGTCACCAGGTCAAACTCTTCCCATAAAATAGGAGTAAGGTCTGCCCCTGTCATCTCGGCTTGCTTCGCCCAATTGCAGTCCAGGTGTCCAAATGAAGAACAAGGAGACTACACAGATGAAAAGGGGACTGAAAATAAAAAACAGATTGATGATTACACTGGGATTTAGAGTGATAAGAGTAAGAGGGGAGTATTGGTACCAGAAGAAGCAATTAAAAAATAAGGGAGGTAATAGGGAGAAGAGACTAGGAGGAATTGAGAGGAGATTTACACAAATAATATACTCAAAAGGAAGAAAAGGAATTTGGAAAAAAAGAATTTATTGGCATAAAATAAAAAGAAAATGAAAAAGTTAAGAGGGGTTGGAAGGGAAAAACCTACAAGAAGTGGAATTTTTGAGAGACCAAAAGAGAATGGATGAAAAGGGGAAGGTCAATAGAAGTTAACACTATTAGTTATGTTTAAGTGTGTATAATTAATCAGCATAATTATTTTGTTAAAAGGTTTTTTTATAAGTTAATAATTTTATATTAGATTGCTACATGATGGTTTGAATTAAATTTTGATGATGAAAGGGAAAAAAGAATAAAGAAAAGGGAAATAAATTAGACTATAGTAGGTCAATTGTTGGAAGGTTATAAAATTTGAATAATTACTACTTTTTTATATAAGATTTGTTTTTACACAAGATTGGACTGCCATCTGTCTCAAATGGTGTAGGAACTCCTGCTTGAGCAGGGGGTTGGACTAGATGACCTACAAAGTCCCTTCCAACTCTAATAATAAATGTAAAATAAATGTAAAAATTTGTATAATTTATAAATTGGATTAAATGTTGAAAAGGATTTAGATAATTACTGAAATTGTTTGAATATGATCTGTATAATTATCATTTTTAAAGGTCTTTATATAAGATTATATAATTTATAAATTGGATTTTTTGTTGTAGATATTTTAGATAATTAGGGGTGTATATCAGGAAGTTGGTAATGTAATTAACCAATGGATGGAAGTGTAGTGATAAAATTAGAATTTGTTTAAATATGGAGAATGAGTTAAAATAAAAGAAAATGAGTAATAAAGTTGAAAGGGAGATATGAAATGGGAAAAGAGATCAGAAATTTAGGGCATTTAGAAATGACAGAATAAAAAAATTGATGAGTAAAGATATAAAATTGAGGAAAGGGAGGAGTATGGCCTAAAATTAAGAGGTACAAGAGACAATGAATATGTCTGGAAGATAAGCTATAGCAATTAATTTGGAAGGGAATTGAAAATTAAAGGTGGTAGACCCAGGCGACAAAAATAGGAGGCAAAGAGGGAGCATTAGAATAACAGTAGATATACCTAGAACAGTGTTTCCCAAAGTGTGGTACGCGTACCCCCAGGGGTACAGGAAGAGTTTGGTGGGGGTACACGTTGCACCGGAGTTTGGTGGGGATCACGTGGGAATATCCACTGCACCGTGCTTAGCTGCGCCCACAGAACAAGGAAAGAACTCGGGCCATCGTACATCGTATCAGAACTCATTATGGCGGGAACTTCTGCGCATCCTTCGCGCAGCTCGGGTTCAGCCATTTTTAAACTGCGGGAACATTAACAGTTGACGTTGAGCCGCGGAGCTGTTTAAACGCCGGAGAATTGCAGTGTTATCTAACGGTTAGACAGTCTTGTGAGGCATGACACGGCGTGAATATACTGCACTTCGTTACAGAGACAACTTACTTCTTTAATAGTTAGTTCCGGGCGCCTGTTATCGTGCTTTAGTAAGTTCCACTGATTTTGATTATTTTTATAAAATATGTTTTTTATGAGGGGTACTCAGTGTTACGAAAATTATAGAAGGGGTACACATATGTCAAAAGTTTGGGAAACACTGACCTAGAAGAATATAATATATACCATATTTTTCGGAGTATAAGACGCACCGAAGTATAAGACGCACCTAGATTTTAGAGGAGGAAAACAAGAAAAAAAGTATTCTGAACCAAATGGTGCAGTAATATATTATTTAATAAAATACCAGTGTAGCAGAATACTTTTTTCAATCATGTATACTTTTTACAACCATGTACACTTTTTACAACCATGTATACTTTTTACAAACTTAAAACTTGACAGCTTTAAGACTAGTGGACTTCAACTCCCAGAATTCCTCCTCCAGTCATGCTAGCTCAGGAATGGGAGTTGAAGTCCACAAGTCTTAAACTTGCCAAGTTTGAAGACCCTTGCACCCCTAACCACTAACACAGGGGTCTTCAAACTTGACAGCTTTAAGACTAGTGGACTTCAACTCCCAGAATTCCTCCTCCAGTCATGCTAGATGGGGTAATTAGAAGGCAAGACCGCCCCAATTTTTGCAAAAAAACCGGCCCGTTTTTTGCTCGTTTTTTTGCTCAAACAGGGCATGCAAAAGATCTGGGAAGCCTGCAGAACACTCCTAGGGGGTGGGGGAGGCAACCCCCCCCCATTTTTGCAAAAAACGGCCCGTTTTTTTGCAAAAATTGGATGCGGGGGTGGGGCTTCGGGAGGCTAAAATTGCTGCATTCGGTGTATAAGACGCACCGACATTTCCACCCTCTTTTTGGGGGCAAAAAGGTGCGTCTTATACTCCTAAAAATACGGTATATAAATATGGATAAAGGAAAAGATATAAGTTTAAAAGTAGCACCGATGTTGGAATGAAGTTAGGGTTTTGAATTGCTCGTCTGTTAACTATAAAATGGATTGTGATTAGATGTACTCAGGGAAGGACAAGAGGGAGGAAGAGGAAGTAGAAAGGGGAGAGAGGGAGGAGGGAAGTGGGAAAGGGAGAGAGGGAGAAAGAAGGTAGAGGGAAGAGAGGGAGATAGAGGGAGGGGAGTAGTATGAAATATAGAAGGAAAACAGATGGGAGATAAAAGTACAAAATGTGCAAATTTAGGATATTTGTTTATGGCATTATCGACAAATGTATAATTATGTATGTTTTGATATTATGGTATATGTATGTCTATGTAAAGTTGGTGAAAAAATAAAAAATTCTTTAAAAAAAATCAAGTGAGGTACTAATACCACTCTATAAAGCCTTAGTAAGACCACACCTAGAGTACTGCATCCAGTTTTGGTCATCACACTATAAAAAAAATGTTGAGACTCTAAAAAAAGTGCAGAGGAGCGCAACCAGAATGATTAGGGGACTGGAGACTGAAACATATGAAGAACGGTTATAGAACTGGGCAAATACCTATCACCATCGTAGCGTTTGTTGGCCTTCCCACCTTTTACGCTCAAAAGTAACTCCAGGTCATCTCTTTCACATGCCACCTCTCCCCTCCATTCCCCTTTCCATTTGCACCATCGCACAGCACATCTGTATCTCCCCAAACTCTTTTGCATTGTACAATTATTTGGTCGCGGCCTCCCATCTTCTCAAGGGCCACAGAGGCAGCTCTCTTATTAACCCGCCCACCCACTCCTCGGTTTAACTGCGGCCGCTTGATGTTCCTTCGCCACATGGAGCAACACCGGGGTCCGTTTCAGGCGTCCCAAACTCTTACCATGGGTCGAACTCGTGTATGATGCTCTCAAAGCGGATGACGGCGAAGAGCCTGGAACTGAAACCAGCTAGGCAGGCCAGGAAAAGGATTGTGAAGGAGAGCAGCGACTGCCAGCCCACCGGCTGCAACAGGCCCCCAGACAGGCCATCTCCTCCCGCTGCGTCCCCGGGGCCAGTAGCCGCCAATGAGCCTCGGCTGTTGGCCAGAGCTTGGGAATTTGAAGATGACGAGACGGCGGCGCTGGATTTGTGCTTCTGGTCGGTGACTGAATGTTCCGCCATGTTCCACGGGCTCCTCGCTGTTTCTCTGCCTAACGTGCGGCGGCGGAACAGAATCCGTCCCGTTCCCTCAACGCGCTTCGCAAAAGGGGAAACGGCTAAAGTAGCTGTTTTTTCCGCGCCCCTTTCACTGGTGAAGGAAGCCCTTCCCTGCCACCTCTCCTCGAGCGACCCAGGAACTTGCGCGACCTCTCCCCGAGCGACCCTTGCGGCAGGCGCCGCCAACATCCCAATGCGACACCAAAGAACGAGCGCGAGATTGGAGAAGCGCGCAAGAGAGAGAGCTGGGGGTGGGGGGCGGTTACTTTATCAGTTTTTACCAATGAGAAAATGCTAAGTTTAATCGTTTGATTGGCTGAGACGGCAACCGGTGATGGGAGTAAAAATTGCTTTTTCTCTGTCACGTGAGGCAAATTGACTCCAATCACTGCAGTACTGTATGTTATGTTAAAACAGGAAATTCTAGAACTCATCTATTGCTTTTTGCATTCGTAGCGAGGAAGCACGAGCTTTATTGGGGCTTTTAGTTTCTAGAAATTGTTGCTTTTCATCTGTAGGAAGTTAGCACCCACCCCTCTCCTAAGAAAATGAAATATTCTAGGAAATATTAAAAAGGCAGAATATTATATTTACCCTAGAGGAGAAACATGTTTCTAAAAGACATAAACTCAGAGCCTCAGCTCCCTGCCCCCCCCCCCAGGAGATATTTTGGTGCCAACCTATCTACAAGACAAAGGCTGGGCCAGTTTATCTACAAAACAAAACATGGCCCTCAAGGCATGATAGGATTAGCCCTCACTCAATCCAAACCAGGACAAAGCCATTAAGCCATAATAGGAATTGCCCAAAGCCCCTTCATTACATCATCACCCAGCAAGATTCAACCAGGCCTGGGACTCAAGACAACCTACAAAGTTACCCCTGCATGGCCCCATGGAAGTCTGACAACCAATCAGGATACATTTCTTGCCACAGGAACAGGAAGCAAGTTCAAAGCCCAACAGAGGATATAAATCTCTCTCCCTCTCTCGCCCATGTGCTCTTTTTTGCCCAGGACCTCAAACCACGTGGTCCTGTCCACCATTAAACCATCTTTCCAAGCAGTCTCCATGTTTCCAGTGTCTTTCTTCCCACTTGGAACTGAACCCAGATGGACATTTCTTCCAACAATTTGGCACCCAAAGATGAGACTCCAAGCTAACCTGACCAATGGACCTGGTCCAGGTAAGCCTCCCTTGCCGGCAGCAGACCCATTGAGTCTGTGGGTGAGTTTTCCTGGACCTTGGCCATTTGGAACAAAGGTTTTAAAGGGGTTTTGAGATTTGAGCTCAAAGGCTGCTTGGAAAGAAGGTGAGTACCTCTAAATTTTAACTTTTAAAGCCCAGAAAAGCATGGGAAATGTCTGTATGTGTGTGTGTGAGTGAGAGGGCCCTTCTCCCAATCACAGCTGGATCTTGCTCCCTCTGTGCATTTCCTAACCGCAGAAACACTCTGGTCTACCAACAGAGTCTGGAGAGCATGAGGGATTTGCCAGAACACAGGACCTTCTGTTAGGGAAAGGAGAGAGTGTGTGAAATGGAATGGAAAAGTGAATGAGAGAGTTGAACTTTGGGCAACCAGCTGGGAAGTCACTGAGCAAAGCCCTGTGTGTTAGGAGGTGCCTGTACTTGTCTGCGTGGAGGGCAGCAGGTCCTCCCGGACTGCTCTTTTTTTTTTTGTCAGTCTGAAAACCGATAGGCTTGGTGTTCCCTTTGAGGGGAGTGCCCGTACTCTGTAAGGGAACCAGAGTCTCCCCCGGATGTTTTTTTGTCCGAAAACTGATAGGCTTGGTGACCCGGCTAAGCCAAAGTGAACCCCACATCGGAAAGGGGACATGGGAAGCTGTAGCTCGAGGGTCTTGATAGGAACCCCCCTTGGAGATTTGCTTGAGGCTTAGGATGAACAGCAGATGCCTGTCCTGGCTGGTAAGAAGATGTGAGCAAATTGTGTAAAGAGTGGGCTTTGCTCAGGGACAAGATGAAGCTGGAAAACCAATTTGGCTAAATAAAGGTACTTAAAAGAAAAGGGAAATATATAAATAGGAATGTTGGGTTTTTTGTTTGTTTGTTTGTTTCTCTCTCTTCCTGTCTTCCATGCAACCATGTGATATGTTTGTTAAGATTTGTGCCTTCCCTAATTTAACTGAGATTTATGGTGGGAATGACTCTGTGTGTGTGTGTGTGTGTGTGTGTGTGTGTGTGTGTGTGTGTGTGAACCTGAGAGTTCTGTTTTTCCTCTCATTTTCTCCTTGTTTTTGTGTGTGTTTGTGTCTAAGTCTTTGTGTGCTCTCGAGGTAAATGTAACTGTTAAATGTATCTGATCCCTAGAGAGAAGAATTTTAAATTGTTAGAAGAAAAAAAAGTTGAAGCAATGAGGGGGGGGGGGGAGAGAGCCTTTGCCCTGTGTTTGTCTGGCCAACAAGAACAGAGTAATGAGAACTGTTCATTTTATTTTATTTTATTTTATTTTATTTTATTTTATTTTCTCTTTCCCTCTCTGTACCCTTAAGTACAGCCCACGTTTATGAGGGAACATTTTAAGTTCATTTACAAGAAAAAATTTACTCTTGCATTTACTGTGTGTTTAAATGATTTTATCTGTCCATCCTTTTCCTGAAGCATGTGAATCCAGTTTTTTTTCTCATCTGTGATGTTCCCATTTTGTTATAACTGGTCTATCTGTTTAATAACCCCAGTACTGATTTTTTTTTCTTCCTCAAACCCTGCCTGCAAGCTATCTACCCACCCCCACTCTATCTCTCCATCTCTTATTCTCAAACAATTCCTTTCCTGGGAGGATTACCCACAAAGGGGGGAGAGGGCCTTGTTCTCATGTCTTTCAGCCCTGCATAGATGACTCTGCAACCTGTGGAAGCAGATAATGCTAACCCAGATCCTGCCTCCAGAGACCTCCCATTCATTGATCTAGGAATTGGGTTTGGATTCTGCCCTCCACTAGAAAGTCATCACAGCAACCAGAGTGGGGCAGACCTTCCCAAGCCTGACTGACCAGCCTTACCACCAAGCTAAGCCTAATGCTACCCAGCAGACATGAACAAAAGGACCCTGAGATGGACAAGTGAAGACTAAAAGACTCTTTTCAATCCCCAGAAGACAGCTGGAAAGACTGTGGGGGAGGGTGGAAATTCATTGTATTATAAACCTTTCCCATGGTTTCAGTATAATTAAACTAGGAAATAACCCCATTCCCAAGTGTCACAGGTCACGTTGGCCAATTGGGTTAATTGGCAGGCTCTTCAGGCACTCCTTCTTCAACCTCTTTAACACATTCTTCGGCTCAGTCTTTGTAAACAGCAATGGCTCATGCCCAATATTTCCTAGTCGTACCACAATTAACTGCAACGATCGAACACAAATCGATTTTACAGAAGATAACGTTAGAAAGGCATTACGCAACCAAAAACCATCTCTATCTATTGGACCTGATGGACTATGTGCATACTTCTTAAAAAAGCTCTCCACAACCTTGGCTGAACCTCTAAGCATAATTTTTTAAAAAATCCTTCAGAACTAGCTCCTTACCCAACCTATGGTCACTAGCCACGGTCATCCCTATCTTCAAAAAAAGGAGATCCAAGTAACGTTGAAAATTACAGACCAATCTCTTTGGGCTGCGTCACCTGCAAAGTCATGGAATCAATCATAAACCAATCCATTACGCTCCACTTAGAAACTAACAACCTACTCTCCAACAAACAATATGGTTTCAGAAAAAAATTATCCTGTAATCTGCAACTCTTGCACCGCAAAAACATATGGACCACTCAACTTGATCAGGGTAAAACAATAGATGCAATTTACATAGACTTTTGTAAAGCCTTTGATTCAGTTGTACACAACAAACTACTTCTGAAACTAAAATCCTATGGCATTTCTGGACCCCTACATGATTGGATAACTGCGTTCCTGTCTAACAGACAATAAGTGGTCAAAATAGGAAGTGCCATATCAAACCCTGCTCCTGTCAACAGTGGTGTCCCTCAAGGCAGTGTTCTAGGACCAACACTCTTCATACTCTACATCAGTGCTCCCCAACCAGTGCGCCGTGGCGCACTGGTGTGCCGTGAGGCCATGCCAAGTGTGCCGCGGCAAAAGCTCGCATCATATCCAGAACGGCCTGCCGCCCACCGAATGCTAGATTTTGCCCAGCAACGTTTTGTTGCATTCGATGTGTGGCCGTGGCCCTACAGCTCTGAGTCCGAGAAGTTCTATCCCCCCCTTCCCCCGCTCACGATTGTCCTGATCAGAAGTCTACAGGGCCTGGACAGAGCAGTGTTCATTATTAGGTATTACCTATCTGTCGTTTTCTGCACTGTGTTCTAATTTTTAAGTTCGCGTAGTAACCTAATTATCAAATAAAATAATAAATCAAGTAATTCTGTTATGCCCAGTTTGACATTCCTATACTATTATACTCTTCAAAACGATATTTTGAAGATTATATTTGTTTTTTATCCAATTTTTGTATGTGGTGTGCCGTGGAATTTTGGGAGAGGCTATGGTGTGCCGAGGGTGACAAAAGGTTGGGGAGCACTGCTCTACATAAACGATCTTTGTGATCATATTATAAGCAACTGCGTTCTCTTTGCTGATGATGTTAAACTATTTAACACCACCGACAATGTTGCTACCCTTCAAAAAGACCTTGACCATGTAGCAGAATGGTCAAACAACTGGCAACTTCAAATCTCAACCAACAAATGCTCTGTCTTACACATTGGCAAAAAAAATCAGAATACAAAATACAAACTTGGAGGAAACGAACTTGTAGATGACCCTCACTCTGTCAAAGACCTTGGAGTACTCATATCCAACGACCTAAGTGCTAGAGCCCATTGTAACAACATTGCCAAAAAGGCACTAAGAGTTGTTAATCTAATCTTGCGTAGCTTCTTCTCTGGCAACATTACATTACTAACCAGAGCATACAAAACATTTGTTAGACCAATTCTGGAATACAGCTCACCTGTCTGGAACCCGCACTGCATATCAGACATAAATACAATCGAGAGAGTCCAGAAATATTTCACAAGAAGAGTCCTTCACTCCTCCGCTCACAACAAAATACCTTATTCCACCAGACTTGAAATACTGGGATTAGACAATTTACAACTACGTCGCCTCCGATCTGATCTAAATGTAGTTCATAAAATCATATACCAAAATGTCCTTCCTGTTAATGACTACTTCAGCTTCAACCGCAACAATACACGAGCACGTAATAGATTCAAACTAAATGTAAAGCGCTCCAAACTCGACTGCAGAAAATACGACTTCAGCAACAGAGTGATCAATGCCTGAAATGCACTACCTGACTCTGTGGTTTCTTCCCCAAACCCCAAAAACTTTAACCTTAGACTGTCTACAGTCGACCTCTCCTCGTTTCTAAGAGGTCTGTAAGGGGCGTGCATAAGCGCACCAGTGTGCCTACCGTCCCTGTCCTGCTGTCCTATTGTCCTCTTTTATCGTTACTTTTTACTTATGTTTATACAAATTACTACTATACATGTTTGACAAATAAATAAATAAAATAAAAATAAATAAAACCTTATCTGTTGCCAGTAGAGATGACCTTGATTCTCAGGAGAAAGTTCTTTGTTGTGTCTAGTAATGCATTCCAACCTCATTCTCCCCTTCCCCCTCTTCTGTGGCAACTGAAGAACAGAAAGATGGGTGCAGCCAGGTTCAGTTCGAAGTTGACAAAGGGTTTGGGAGTGGCCTGTTGTTGCAGACAACCGTTCGTTTTCCAGTGTACATCAATCAAGTAGGATTCCTTTGCCAGAACCAGGTTTGTCGGGACTAATTGCTCTCTATTTGAGGTGCCAACTGAGTCTCCCTGCTGGGAAACAATAGGTAGTGCATTTGCCTCAGCTGGTGTGAACAGGGACTGTTTCTGCTTGTTTTAATCATTGAAGGACTTTTTATCTTGAATTCTCATGTGAACAGAGACTGTTCGTGCCCTGTTTCATAAGGGGAAAAGACTTTCATTTGTGACTAATTATTTTTGGTTTTGTCTGTCCAACTTGAATAAAGACTGTTCCTGCCCAGTTTTAAAAAAGGGGGGTTGTTTTACTCATGAGTAAGTGGTTTCTCATTGGTTGTGAAGGCTGGGTCAGAACAGTAGCCTACTAAAATCAGAAAATCTCCTCTCTGCACCCGATGACACCTCCACCACCCAAACCATTCATGATTGAGGAGGAACAACATTTTGAGATTAAGGACATTTTAGACACTCGCAAACACTGAGGAAAGCTCCAGTATTTAGTTGCGTGGAAAGACTTTCCTCCCTCTGAAACTGAATGGGTAGACCTTAAGCACGTTAAAGTGGCTAAACTCCTCAAGTGCTTCTATAACCAATATCCTGATAAACCAAAATAACTTACTTGTCTAACCATACATCTACTTTGTTTCTCTGTGTTGTGTATTTCTGTTTGTTTTGCAGGACTGATGACCTTGTCAAGGGGGGGCAGCATGTCAGATCCAGCACCTTTGGCTTGAAATGCCTCGCTGGCATTCTGCCATCAACTGGGTCCGTGCTGGCATCTTCAAGATGGAAGATGAGATGAGAGTGGACTTTCACCAGCCTAAACACCTCAGCGCTTCCCAAAACATCTTGGAGGTGCTGGATTGGCCTGTGCCTCAGTTTAAGAAAAGAAACAATGTTTCACTCATGAACTTGAGTAACCCCAGTCAGTGGAAACATCAACTCAAGCCTGCCCATTCACACAGAGAGCTCACTAGAGGCAACAGACAAACTAAAGATAAGAGGATAAAATTAATTACATTTGTTTGACAGGATTAAAACCCATGGAAGCTGATACTTTAGACCCATCATAAGCTTTTGCCAAACAAGTAAACAAATCAAATAATAAAAGCACACAAAGCAAGCCTCTAAATTACAAAATGCTGTAAAATCTGTATTAAAATCCTTGTACTCACTAAGCTAATTTGCCAGCTGACCTGGAACCCATTACCGTTGTCACTGAAAAATCTCTGACTTCAGAAATAAAACAACTTTCTGATAGCTCGCTTCTCAGTTTCTTATTTCATCCATCAGCATTGTCCCTGCTGGAGGAAACGAACCAGAGGGCTTTTCTTCCAACAGTGGTGATTGAAAGATGGAGTGGAAACCTGGGTATCAAGGGAAGGGGAGCATATAAAGCTATCACCCTGATCTGGATGACACTGAATACCTTCAAGGACCTAAACAAGTGCACCCATTTGGATGATCTGCCACAGCTGCCTTATGGATCTGGATGGTTTCTTGAAGGCACTTGGGGAATACCCCAGCACTCTAAGAGGCAACTCTGGCATAACACCAGCAATAGGAGACAAGCTGAGCACTGAATGAAATTGCTCCTGAGTAGCCTCATTCTGTTGGCTGATCCTGGTTTCCACCTTGGTTTACTGAAGCAACATAAATAAGGCCTAAGGGTCTTGCAGAAAAGGATGAAAAATTATTTTCCTCAGTCATGGGTATGTGTCCGCATTCAGGTCTACACCATGGCAACAAGGGAGGTGAAGTGTATTTCTTCTTCTGTCTTATTGTATCAGCAGGCTGTTATCTGGCAGCCTTGTTTAGAATAACTAATTCCCTGAGAAAAGTCAACAAGATCTTTGGTCTGGCTGCTATGACCAATGGGTACAGCATTTTTCCAGTAAACTCTCTCATATTTCCCAGAATCTTGATTTTTCATGGAGATAATCTTGGGTGGTAACTGGGCCAGTATCTTGACATATTACCTGGAATTCCTGGCCTGTAAATTTCGAGGAAGTAGATAGAGGTACTTTATCTTCTGCCACTTGTGAGCTTACCTATCCTGGCTTCTTTGTGAGGGCTAGGGTCAGTGTGACCACCTCGATTTGAGAAATTCCCACTGCCATTCTGCTTTTGGGGGGGCGTGGTTCTGTTTGCCAGCTTCTGTGAAAGAGGTGGTGGTACACTTCATCCTGAAGAGATCCTCCCTTGAAATGGGGAATTATATCAAAATTAAATATTTCCTTTTTGGGGAAAGTTGTTGAGACAGTGTTGATGGATTACCTATGGAGCATCCTAGATGAAGAGGATTACCTAAAGTCAGAATCAGAATTCAGGGCTGATTATGGGATAGGGACAGCACTGGTCTCTCACCTTGATGACTTCTGTCAGGACTTGGATGAGGAGAGTATGTGTAAGGATTGCCTCCCCAACCACATTCAAAGTACGAACTTCTGAGTCAGTGTTTCAAAAGGATTCCTTTATTAGCAGTTGTATGACAATCCATTCATTCAAAGCAAGATCTAAATGCCTCCAGGCGAGGCAAGCATATTTAACCTTAATGCCCCTCCCCATTAGGCAGGATGCAAGAGTCAAGCAATCCACAAAGTGTGAAAGTTCTTTCCTGAGAGTACAGATGGCTATACGTTCCCAGACCCTTCCGTTCAACTGACTTGCATTGCCCCTCATAAACCTTATCTTAAGATGAAAAGGTTCCCAGGTGACTAAGATCCGGATATCTGTTATAACCGTTTGATCAAGCAGAACCAAGACCCCCCTTCTCCCTTTGAATGGCAGAGTCTGGAATCTGACATGCTGCCCTCTAAAAGAAAAAAAGGTCCACCTGTAAAACATAAGCAGAATCAATTATGATATATTAACAAGGTTTGTTAGGGTATTGGGAGTGAAATCTTCTCAATAAGATGGGAGCTTTAACATGTTGTTTAGCGACCCACTCGTTCTGTGAGGAAGGCAAATGTTTCCAAGCTACCAAATACTGGGTCTTCCCTCTGTGGATCCTAGAGTCAAGAATTTCCTTGATTTCAAAGTGTTGTTCCCCTTCTATCATGATTGGGGCAGGTGGTGCAGATACCACTGGTCTAAGTGATGAGGTTACCTCTCTCTTGAGTAAACTAATGTGAAATACTGGGTGGACTTGTCTAAGTGTTTTTGGAAGAGCCAATTCAACCACTACTGGGTTGATGATCCTACTAACAGGGAAAGGTCCAATGAAATTAGGCCCTAAATTTTTTGATGGTTGTAACGATCTCAAGAATTTTGTAGATAAATATACTCTATCCCCAACATGGAAAGGTTTAGGCTCTACTCTTTTCTTGTCCGCTTGAATTTTGAAAGCCTCTCTAGCTTCCTTTAAAGCCAATCTGACTACTGGCCATGTGTTTTGCAAATTTTCTATCCACTCCTTAAGTGAGGGGATAGTGGGTTTTTCTGTGGGTAGTTCCGGCATTGGGCTGAAATCTTGCCCAGTAGCTACTCTAAAAGGTGTAAAACCAGTACTCGAATGTACAGAGTTATTAAATGCAACCTCTGCAAACGGTAAAAGTTCAGTCCAATTGTCCTGTTGAAAATTAATAAAACATCTTAGATACTGTTCAAGAACCCCGTTCGTTCTCTCACAATTTCCATTGCATTCTGGGTGATGGGAGGAGCTTAATCCTTGGGCGGTACCAAGTAAGCCCAAAAATGCCTTCCAAAAGTTGGAGGTGAATTGGACTCCCCTATCCGAGATTATTCTTTTAGGAGCTCCATGAAGACGATAAATGTGTATTAGAAACAATCTAGCCAAGCCTTTGGCAGGTGGGATTTTCTGGCAAGGTATAAAATGTGCTTGCTTTGAAAACAAGTCTGTCACAACCCAAATGACAGTGTTTCCCCCACTTTCTGGTAGTTCTACAATAAAATCCATAGCGGGACTTCCGGTTTGGTTCCGACAGCGTCGCTGGCGCTCCTCGCTGGGCGCCTTTCCTTTTTCCTGTAAAAGCCTCCAGAACAGCTGTCTGGCAGCTTGAAAATCTCTTCCCCGGGCAAAGGGGAGAGATGAGAGCGAGACAGGTGGGGTAGAGCCCCCCTAGTGCCCTAGGAGCCAACTTAGGGCGCGAAGGGCGAGGGCTCCCCAGGCAGCCTGTCTGTTCCTCCAGGAAGCTGGAAACCTCCGCTTAAAAAGCGGAGCAAGATGCCGCGACCACCGCTGCTTCGACAATGGAAGGTATAATTACTTTAACTTCAAAGAAAGCAGCCAGAGAAAGGCAGGAGTTCTGAAGGGCAAGTATCGAATTTTTGACTTTAATTCCACCGCTGGCTTCCACTTCAGAAAGTAACAAAGTAGCTTAACAAGCAATTAGCAACAATATGGCGGTCGGAGATTTGGGCGTGGAAGTGAAAGTGACTTTCGTTTTGTTACCAGCTTTTTTTTCCTATGGAAACTTCTGATCCTGAGAATTGGTTTTCTCCTTTTTGTTCTCTGATTCTGAATTAAAATAACAACTTATATTTTTATAAAAAATAAAAGACTAACTGGTTTTGTAAAGAACCTTGTTAATTAGAGATTTGGCTTTCTCTTTGTACTCCTTTGGAAATATTGAAATGGCTTCTAAATCTGGAAAGACTGTCTTGAATAAAAGAACTGAGAATTCTTCTGCTCATACTTTAAAAATGCAACTTACGTCTGATCTAACACCCTCACAGTCTTTAACACCTGAAAATTTACTGAACACTTTAAAAGCTATGAAAAATGAATTGGTTATGGAGTTTAACTTAAAAATCAATGAAATAGATAAAAAAATGCAGGCTGCTTTAAAGAAGATGGACCAACAAATGAGGGAGGACGTACTTGGGGTGTGTAAAGCACTAGCAGTAAATACTGAAGTTTTGGCAAATGACTTGGCAAATTTTGAAACAGAGGTGTTAACGGCCCAGTTCAGAAGTATGGAATTTGCAATAAGGGTGAGAGGGCTGAAAGAAGGAAAGTATGACAATTTCAAAGGAAGGATGGTGGAGGCCCTGGAGCAGGTGTCTGGATTGTCTAAAGAGGAACTGGTTATGCAAATTGATAAGATATATAGAGTTAATTCCTGGTTTGCAAAGCAAAAGCATCTGCCAAGGGACATTGTAATATATTTCACTACAAGGGCTTTACGAAATAAAATTATACAGGTGACATTCAAGAATAATCTTCAGGTAAACGGCCAGGAAATAATGATATGGAAAGAAATTCCTTCTAAAATGCTTAAAGCCAGAAAAGATTATACTTTCCTGGTTGATGAATTTAAAAGAAGAAATGTACAATATAAATGGGATGTACCAACAGGAGTAGTGGTGAAATTTTTGGGAAGGAGATACCGGCTTAACACGATAAAGAAAGCTATTGATTTTTATGTCAACGTTTTAAAGGCTGATGCATCCAAAATTCCAGAGGATAGAAGCATGAAAGAAATAGAGGAGGAGAAGAAAAAGCCAGTTATTTTTGCTCAAACCGAAACAGCTTCAGAGATCCAAAGTGATTGGCAGAGCCAGATAGATGTTTACGATGTGGAAAAGGAGACGGAGGACCGGGGTCAGATGGGAGGCGAACCGACAAACCCAAAATGGTCAAGCGACAGAAGGAGGCAGTGCTGAAATTTACAGGATGGATGGAAAGACTAACAGGATTGTACTTTTTTCTCTATATTTTCTATTATTATTATTATTATTATTATTATTATTATTATTATTATTATTATTATTATTATTATTATTATTATTATTATTATTATTATTATTATTATTAATAATAATAATAATAATAATAATAATAATAATAATAATAATAATAATAATAATAATAATAATAAATTTTGATGGTAGCTCTCTTTTTGATTATTTTTTACTTTTAGTATTAATATATATATATATTATATTTTGAAGCCAATAATTTGATATATTGTAATATTACGTTATTAATATTTTGTTTGACTTTAGGATCAAGTCTAAGGTCTTTGAGGTATAAGGGGTTAGTTTTTATTCTCTTCTTTTTTATTATTATTAATATATATATATATATATATATATATATATATATATATATATATATATATATATATATATATATATATATATATATATATATATATATATATATATATATCTATCTATCTATCTATCTATCTATCTATCTATATTGAAGCTAATACTTTGACATATTGTAATATTATGTTATTAATATTGTGTTTGATTCTATGATTAAGTTTAAGGTTTTTGAGGTATAAGGGGTTAGTTTTTAAAATAAGGGAATAAACAATTTGACAGAATATTTTAAATATTTAGGTATTTTGATTAGGTATAAATATTTAATGTTTAGTTATTGTTTATGTAATATTTACTTAAGTTTTATTTTGTTTTGAAGAAATGTTGTGCATTGTAACTGATTGAAAGGGGGAGGAAAGGTTTACCTTTGCTTCTCTTTTATTTTTATTTTTTCTTTCTTTCTTTTCTATTATTATTAGTTTATACATAGATTATATAAAAGATAGAGGTTTAGAGATGTAAATTATAGTATGAGATGTTGTATGATGTATTAATATAATGTTCTCTTTTTCTTTTTACTTGTTTATCTTTTTTTTAATTTTTAATTTTCTTTATTTTTATTATTTTTATCCTTCTACCTGATTACATTTTGGACAGTCTTGAAAAATTCGGAGTTAAAGATTTCAAAAAAATGTGGAAATTAAGAATTTGTTTTAACTTAATTTAAATTTATTTTATTGAATATTATGCCCTGTACTTTCTCTGGGAAGTCCGGGGGGGGGGAGAGGGGGGGAAGGGAAGGGAGTGGGTTGGGGTTAGGGCGGAAGGGGGGGAGAAAAATGAAAAATGTTTGTACTTTGTACTTATAAAACTTTTTGAATAAAAAATAAAATAAAATAAAATCCATAGCAATTTCTTCCCATGGCGCTGACGGCTCGGCTACTTTCTGTAGAAGTCCTGGGGTTTTCCCTTGTCGTCTTTTTGCCGCAGCACAAATGGGGCAACTCGCTACATAGCTTTCTATGTCCTTTTTCAACGAAGGCCACCAAAATTGTCTCTTTATTAAGTGTAAAGTTTTTACAAAACCAAAGTGTCCAGCTAATCTAGAGTCGTGGCACCTTTCCATTAAACGTAATCTTTGGCTAGCGGGTACATATAGTTTGTCTCCTACCCAAGCTAATTCATCTTTCATCATGCAACTGGATTTGTGGTTCAAAAACCATTCATCGTTGATTAATGCTTGTTTAAAAACGTGAATGGTGTCTGCGTTTCTCAATGCGTCTTGTCCTCCTTGGGACCTGGTGATTACTTTGGCTGCCAATTGATTAGTTTGTACTATAGGTTTAAATACCTCTGATTTCGCACAATTGTATTGTGGCTTTCTGGACAGTGCGTCTGCTAGAAAGTTTCCCCCCCCAGGGATAAATTTAAGAGTAAACTCAAACCGTTTGAAGTATTGAGCCCAACAAACTTGTTTAGGAGATAGTTTCCTTGGTGTCTTTAGGGCTTCTAAGTTTTTGTGGTCAGTCCAGACTTCAAAAGGGATCTTACTCCCTTCTAAGAAATGTCTCCAAGTTAAAAGTGCCCATCGCACCGCATAAGCTTCTTTTTCCCAAATTGCCCACCTTTGTTCAGTTTCACTTAGTTTCCTGGATGTATACGCACATGGCTGTAGTTGTCCTTGCTCATTACTCTGGAGTAGGATTGCTCCTATTGCCACATCGCTAGAATCTGCTTGTATTATGAAAGGTTTTTCTGTGTCTGGGTGCTTAAAAATTGGTTCTGTTGAGAACAGCCGTTTTAGTTTTTCAAATGCTGCCTGGCATTCCATTGTCCAATTCACAGGCTGTCTCGGTTTAGGATCTCCCTCCCCCTTTGTTCTTAGCAGTTTTGTGATGGGCAGGGCAATTTGAGCGAACGCAGGGATAAATTGGCGGTAGAAATTTGCGAACCCCAGGAAACTTTGTAGCTGCTTGCGTGTGCGAGGCGTTTCCCAATCTAGTACCGCCTGCACTTTTTGAGGATCCATTTCTATGCCCTGGTGTGAAATACGATACCCCAAGTAATCATTTTTTTCTTGGTGGAATTCACATTTTGAGAGTTTGGCATAAAGTTTTGCCTCACGGAGTTTGCTTAGCACTGCCCTCACCAATTTAACGTGCTCAGCTTTGGTCTCTGAGTATAAGAGAATATCATCTAAATAAACAAGAACCCCTTTGTATAAATGTTCACGCAAAACATTGTTGATTAATTGCATGAACACTGCAGGTGCCCCTTGTAGCCCAAAAGGGAGCACCTTGAATTGGTAGCATCCCAGGGGGGTGTTGAATGCCGTTTTCCATTCATCCCCCTCCTTAATCCTGATTCGGTAGTATGCCTCCCTAATGTCTAGTTTGGAAAAAAAATTTCCTTTTGTGAGGTGGGCCAGCATATCTTTCATCAGGGGGAGGGGATAAATGTTTTCAACACTAATCGTGTTTAGGTTTCTGAAATCAACACATAAGCGTTTTGTGCCATCTTTTTTCTCCCTAAATAACACTGGGGCTGCTATCTTTGGTCGGGCAGGTTCAATGAAACCCCTTGCTAGGTTTTTCTCAATGAAAGCTCTCAGCTCTTCTAACTCCCCCGGTGACATGCTATACATTTTTGGTTTAGGCAGTTTAGCCCCAGGTAAGATTTCTATTGCACAGTCAGAGGCGCAATGCGGGGGAAGTTCATCCGAAGCTGCTTCGCTAAAAATGTCTGCCAAGTCTTTGTATTCCTTCGGTATGCCTTCTGTTGGCACGCTATAACCAGGCATGGCTGTTTCCCTGCGTTCACCCCCCTCAGTTCCTATCTGTGGGTCCTCCGCAACAGTTATGTGCATCTGGAATTTTATGGTGCCTTGCTCCCAATTTATTCTTGGATTCCACTTTTTCAGCCATGCGAGTCCCAAGACTAGTGGCCATTCCATGCCAGGTGCTACTATAAAGGTAAGTCTTTCTTCGTGGCTCTCAATGCCTATTTTCAGGGGTTCCGTGGCAAAAGCAGCTGGCTCCCCCCCTGCTATTGACCCATCCAGTTGGCAAAACGCGATGGGGTTTCTCAGCTTTCTCACTGTGATTCCCAGCTCCCTGATTAGGGTTGGGCTGATCAAGCAACGGGTACACCCTGAGTCTATCAATGCGGAGATATTTTTCCCTTCATCTTGGTTAGGGATAAATAGTCTGAGAGTAAGCGGTTCAATTGGTTTGCTTACCAGTGGTTCATCCTCTGGGTCGCTTTCGGACGATGCTGGATCTTCCCTTCGAAATGCCGGGATGTTGTCTCCAGCGGGGGGAGGGGATGGTGGTCCTACCATCTCGCTGCTCCTCAGGGCTGTTTCCCTCCCACGCTGGGTGGGTCTCGCTGGTCTCTCCCCTGTTTGGCGTTCAGGTTTCCGGGTGGGTGTTTGGGGCCAGCATTCAGGTGCTCGGTGCCCCTTCTTCCCGCACTTGAAACAGATTGGAGGTTTAGGGGAAAACCCCTGTTGCCTTCTGAAGGGTTCTTTCTTCCATTGGGGTGGGGATTTCTTCCATGCTCACCCCGTACGGTACTGGTTCCTGGCCATATCAATCTCCGCTTCTTCAGCGGTGAGGTACCACTCATGCAGATGATTCGGTGCACCCCTAGACACGCAGGCATTATACAGATTGTCACTCAGTCCATCCTTAAAACAGCTTACCAGGATGTCTTCTGGCCAGTTTAGATGACATGCGAGGTCCCGGAATTGTTCAGTGTACTCCGCCACTGGCCGTCGTCCCTGCTTCACCACCTTAATACGATCGCGTGCTTTGCGGTCTGCCAGCGGGTCCTCGAACCGTCGTCGTAGGGCCGTCATGAATTGGTTAAAGTTGCGCAGTTTGGGTGCGTTGTCGTTATGTAGGGTCACCATCCATCTGGCAGCAGCTCCTTCCAGAGCTAAGGTAACTGCTCGCACTAGGGATCCCTGTGTTTGGAACTCACGTCCATATTCTTGCATATAGGTGAGTACGTGTGCTACGAAGAATCCCAATTGTTGCGGGTCCCCATCAAATTTCACTCCCAGGGGGGGAGTTTTCCTTTCTAGTTGTGGGGCTTGGAGTTGGTTAGGAAGGGGTGCCGCTGCGTGTGCTGCCCTGGGAGGATTTGTTGGGTCTCCTGCTGTGTCCTCCATCTGCATGCCGGCTTCCCGGAGGTTGTTGGCTCCCCCAGCCTCTTCAGTGGTTGCTGTGCTCCCAGCGCTCCTTAGTCGCCGTTCTGGGGTCCCTCGGATGTTGAGATTTTCCAACGTTTCCATCACCAGCTGGGCTAGGTATCTCTTCAGACGCCCCTCCCTCAGCGGTGCTTCGGTGAGTTCCTCCTGGTCAGCGAGGGCTTCTAGCTCCAATTCCCAACAAGGTTTCCGATTCCTTCGATTAAGGGTGACTCCTCTGGTTCTCCCATCCCAGCTGTCCTTTTTTCCAATGCCGATAGACCAGCGGGGTTTCTTAGAGGTCTCAAAACCTCCCTCAGCCTCTTTGATGGGGAATGCGGAACAGGCATCCGTCTGGGTGGTGATTGGTGTCTCCCCCAGCATTCAGTTTCCTCCTGTTCCCTGTTTTGTTCAGACATGGTTTGCACGGTCCCCTCAGTAGAGCGAAGTTGCTTCTCTGGGTTGACCAATTTTGCAGATCTTGCTTTCTGTATGGATTGCCTCCCCAACCACATTCAAAGTTCGAACTTCTGAGTCAGTGTTTCCAAAGGATTCCTTTATTAGCAGTTGTATGACAATCCATTCATTCAAAGCAAGATCTAAATGCCTCCAGGTGAGGCAAGCATATTTAACCTTAATGCCCCTCCCCATTAGGCAGGATGCAAGAGTCAAGCAATCCACAAAGTGTGAAAGTTCTTTCCTGAGAGTACAGATGGCTATACGTTCCCAGAACCTTCCGTTCAACTGACTTGCATTGCCCCTCATAAACCTTATCTTAAGATGAGAAGGTTCCCAGGTGACTAAGATCCAGATATCTATTATAACCGTTTGATCAAGCAGAACCAAGACCCCGCCTTCTCCCTTTGAATGGCAGAGTCTGGAATCTGACAGTATGTCTCTTCTGGTTCTTTTAGATCTCTCAGCTGCCTTTAATACCATTGACCATGGTATCCTATTGTATTGCCTTATGGGATGGGGATTAGACACAGTGTTTGGAGTTGTTCCACTTCTTCCTCGGTGGCTAGGTTCAGCCAGTGGTAGTGGGGGAGGAGACATTGCATAATAGTTCTTGCTTTGTGGGGATTTATTTATTTGTATCCTGCCTTTATTATTTTTCCAAATAACTCAAGGCGGCAAAGATATCCAACACACCTTCCTCCTCCTATTTTTTCCACCACCACAACAAAGGACAGTCCTCTTTCAACCTGCTGTTCTATATGAAGTAAATTGACAGCTTGGGATGCTTTATCATCTAAGAGGCATTACTTTTTAGTAACATCTCACTTTGGTACAATCTCCCTGTGGAGATCAGGCTGGCTCCCTTTTTGATTGTATTCAGAAAGAAGCTGAAAAGAGAAAACTTCCAGAGGCATTCTAATGAGATTGGGATTTATTTTTGAGTTGCTTTATCTTTGAATTGCTGTTTTATAGTTATTTAGTTCTTATGCCTACAGTGAATGTTTTAAGTTTTTATATTGCATTAACTGCTGACAGTCATTGAATATTACACTGTACAGATAAATAAATGACGGGGGTCCAACTGTACTCAGAACTCTGCTCAAAGGGCGTGGCTAGCACAGCAGCTGTTACGACGGGATTCCACGAGCTCTGTGGAAATTGTTGAAATCCCCCTGCCTGGGGGTCTCTGGAGACCCTAGCCAATCCTGTAGGGATTGGTGAAGAAGAGAGGATACTCGGAGCACCACAGGGAATTCGCAAATCCCTTAGGAGCAGAGGAAAATCTCTCAGACCGGCAAGGAGTGACAGGCAGCCATTAAGAGCTGTCAGAAGCTGCGGCAGCCAGATCAGGAAGTTAAAAGGAGAAGATTGCGGAGCGGTGTGCTTATTCTACGTGAGATTTTGTTGACCTCTACTTCAAAAGAAAAGAAAAGAGTTAGTTCTCCCTTAAATTGGATTAAGTGGAAAGTGAGATTAAAGAACAGGAGGTGGGATCTAAATCTTCCACCTCCGTAGCTGGCGGCGAAAGGGCATTCAGTCATTAAGAAAGGGGGTGTGTGATCAGAAGAATCTACCATTTTGCCACAAGAAAAGTGGAAAGAGAGGCGGCTGAGATATTAGTGTGGTTGAGCCTCTGTTGTCCTCACTACATAAAATTTAGGAACTTTTGGCTGTGAAAAGGAAAAGTTTCTAAGTTTTAAAAGTATGGAGTGATCGGACTAAACCGGAGAAACAGAGAAGCAGAGAAACGGAGAAATAGAACAAGTCCGCCATCTACTGGTTCTTGTTGGCAGAGAAAGTGTTTAAAGTGACAGGACTTGTGAATAGACATGGCCTTGAGATGTGAATTACAGTGAGTGGAACACGAAGAACCTTTTGACATCTTTAACTTGTTTAGCCTGGGAGGCTGGAGCAGAGAGTGGAAGAACTACTGCGCAAATTTGACAGCTCTCTGGCTCTAGCAGATAATAACTGGGACCATTTTGAATAGAACATTTTGGAACACTTTTGAACATTTTTGAATTGCTATCTTGGGTTTTTTTTCCTTTTTCTTCTTTTTCTGGACCCTCGCCTAAGTGGATTACAAATAAATAGAACACTTTGGAATACCTTTGAATGCTTTTGAATTGCTATCTTGGTTTTTATTTCCTTTTTCTATTTTTTCTGGATTCCCTCCCCCTTTTTTTCTCTTATTTTTTTTTCTTCTTCCCTGCTACCTTTTGAAACTTATAAAGCCTAGAAACTGGGAAAATACAAAGACTTGCCAAATTGGGCTGGAATATAACTTACCTTGGTGGAGCGTGATTAACTTTGGGATACTATAACTG
This sequence comes from Diadophis punctatus similis, assembly GCA_023053685.1. Lineage (NCBI taxonomy): Eukaryota > Metazoa > Chordata > Lepidosauria > Squamata > Dipsadidae > Diadophis > Diadophis punctatus. Next base: position 438,733 of record JALIGW010000066.1, read on the forward strand.
GAGAAGGAGAAGAAAAGAAGAAATTTTACAAGAACTTTTGGAATACTTTGGGGAAACTGTTGGGGACATTTGTGGGCCTAAGTGGATTACAAATAAATAAAATTGGATAGTCTACCCACCTAAGAGGAAAAGAAGAAGAAGCAAAGGCGACCTGCAAGAGAAAGCCTGGTTAGCCCTACAAAATTTTGTGAGAGACATATTGTGGACCTGGTGAACTTCAAGAGACTAATTAGTATTCTTATTCTATTTCTATATAATATTGCTGTAAAAAAGAAAAGGGGAAGAGTGAAAATTTATACTTAAAGAGTATTTTTGAATTGATATTTCAGAGGATATTTGGATAGAAGTGGTAAAATAATAATAATAATAATAATAATAATAATAATAATAATAATAATAATAATAATAATAATAATAATAATAATAATAATAATAATAATAATAAATAATTAACAATAATAACAACAGAGTTGGAAGGGACCTTGGAGGTCTTCTAGTCCAACCCCCTGCTTAGGCAGGAAACCCTACACTACTTCAGACAAATGGTTATCCAACATCTTCTTAAAAACTTCCAGTGTTGGAGCATTCACAACTTCTGGAGGCAAGCTGTTCCACGGATTAATTGTTCTAACTGTCAGGAAATTTCTCCTTAGTTCTAAGTTACTTCTCTCCTTGTTTAGTTTCCACCCATTACTTCTTGTTCTACCTTCAGGTGCTTTGGAGAATAGTTTGACTCCCTCTTCTTTGTGGCGACCCCTGAGATATTGGAACACTGCTATCATGTCTCCCCTGATCCTTCTTTTCATTAAACTAGACATACCCAGTTCCTGCAACCGTTCTTCATATGTTTTAGCCTCCAGTCCCCTAATCATCTTTGTTGCTCTTCTCTGCACTCTTTCTAGAGTCTCAACATCCTTTTTACATCATGGCGACCAAAACTGCATGCAGTATTCCAAGTGTGGCGTTACCAAGGCATTATAAAGTGGTATTAACACTTCGCGTGATCTTGATTCTATCCCTCTGTTAATGCAGCCTAGAACTGTGTTGGCTTTTTTGGCAGCTGCTGCACACTGCTGGCTCATATTTAAATGGTTGTCCACTAGGACTCCAAGATCCCTCTCACAGTTACTACTGTTGAGCAAGGTACCACATATACTGTACCTGTGCATTTTGTTTTTCTTGCCTAAATGTAGATCCTTACTTTTTTCACCATTGAATTTCATTTTGTTTGATAGCGCCCAATGTTCAAGTCTGTCAAGATCCTTCTGTATCTTGAGCCTATCTTCTGGAGCGTTGGCTATTCCTGCCAGTTTGGTGTCATCTGCAAATTTGATGAGTTCTCCATCTATCCCCTCGTCCAAGTCATTGATAAAGATGTTGAAGAGTACTGGGCCTAAAACAGAGCCTTGGGGTACTCCACTGCATACTTCCCTCCATGTAGATGCAGTTCAATTGAGCACTACACGTTGAGTGAGGTTGATTAGCCAGTTTTGAATCCATCTGGTGGTGTTGCTGTCCATCCCACATTTTTCTACTTTATCTAGTAGTAGGTTATGGTCTACTTTATCAAATGCCTTACTGAAGTCCAAGTAAACCACATCGACAGCATTCCTCTGGTCCACTAATTTTGTCACTTTGTCAAAGAATGCAATAAGATTAGTCTGGCATGATCTGTTTTTGACAAACCCATGTTGGCCTGGTCTCTGTAGTCTGTTCCTCTGGGCTGGTATTGGCTTCTGCAGACTGTTCCTCTGGGCTGGACAGGAACTTGAGTGCGTTGCAATTGAAGACAATCTCTGCTTGTATGGCCCACACGGTTGCAATATTGGCATCTTAGTACCCTTGGTGTGTAGGTTCGTTCCTAGGATCGTCTAGGCGCTTGTAAGTGCGGTGTAGCCTGCATGTAAGCTTCATATTCTGTTAAAATTCTACAAACATGATCAACAGTTCTTTGAGCAAGAGGGACTTGATTAATTTGTGTGATGGCCTCCCTCCATGTGTAATTCAACGAATTGGTAATAATACTGACCACTTGATTATCGTCCATTGGGTAGCCACGTTCTGCGAGATCTTTCCTCATGCGCTTCATTTTTGTTAAGTGTGCCCCCATATTGTCAGTAGGTTTAAGTTTTATTCCATGAAATTGTGACAAAAGTAAGTTTGTGGACTCAGCTGAAACTGGGCGAAAACAACGTTCTAATTGAGTCCATATTTCTTGGGCAGTTGCATCAGGAACAAAGGTTTGCTGCAACGCTTTTAAAAATAATTCCATTTTTTTATCATTGCCACTAGATGGCAGTGCAGCACTACTTTTGGGAAATGCAAAGTCCCTTTCATGAAAGTGTTCCAGCTTGCGTGGCTGTGACACGCCCATCCAGGGGCGTTGTTCTAAGTTGTTTAAAGAAGGAGAGGAGGGGGGTCATGGCCCCGCTCTGGAATGCCTGAAGGCAGGCAGACATCTTGTTTTTCAGCATGGAAAAATGCATATAGTCTAGCCTCCTGCAATTCTCTTTGCAAAGAATTTATCTGCTCCTGCTGGGTTTTTATCAATTGGCTATAACTGTAATTAATCTGTTTTTCTGCACTGGTCTGTCCTGACGAAGACAGGTCTGGGGAGTAAGTTTCATATTGATAGCGTGAAGCAGTTTCATGCTGGGAACTTTTGGGAATAGCTCCGAGACGTGTAGAATCACCCCCAGGGATGAACGATGTGCTTGGATAAACTTTACTAACCTCTGTAAATTCCGCTTGTGAAGACGCTCCGGCAATATCTTCCGTTTGAGTTCCAAAAAGAGGTGGTGTGATTTCTTCATGCAGAGAAATGCTTTCTGCAGGGCATTTTTCAGTTGTTTCTGTTTCCAGCTGTAATTCTTTATCTCTGTCGGCGGACATGGCTGGCTATAAATCACTCTAATTAGCTAACTGTCCTAAAACGCAAGAAGATCTTCAAAGGAAGCTATAAATTTTATAACCATCTCTGGTGCCATGTCAAGATAGGAATTTCTCCTATCAGAGGCGATCTTTGGATCTTGCTCCCTTGAAGTCATTCATATTAGAAAATAAAACCGAGATTCAAATCTAATTAACAAAATATTTATCTCAGTACAAAAGTAATAAAAATAAACCCTTAATAAGCTACATCTTTTCAGCTAATGAATTCAAGACTACCTCGGCAGGCATGGAGGAAGAAAAAAAAAGGAAAGAAGGGAAGTGGGAGTTGACAAACTCCTGGAATGCATGCATGCGTAGTAAAACATATCACATGTCTGCTTGATTATAAATACAAGAAACCTTAGAAAACAGTAGAGTTGCACAACTGACAATTATTCACATCGTGACATTATTGGACTATAATTTGCAACATATGAAATAATATGGTCGTATTATAAACTGTCTAGAGTGAAAATATATTAATTCTGTGATACTAGTACATGACAAATAACTGATGTTATATAGAAAGTAGTACTTTGGTATTAATGTGGGATTGTAAACAAACTTAATGTAGGGGGATTGTGACAATATTAGAATTAATTAACTGATCCAACTATTAGCTCATATTTATGATACATTTGCTAACTATATTTTTACTCTATTATAGTGGGTAAGCTTTTTTCTAATTGTAAATAATATATGAGAGTTTGGAACAAAGTGTGGGAATCTTTAAAGATGACAAGCACTATTACCACACTTGCAAAAACAGGGAAAAAACCAGCTGTCCCTACTCCTGGCCAACACTCTATTTTGAGTATGATGAGTGATAAGCCAAGTACCCCCATGAGCTCCCAAGCTATGCAGTCCACATTAACAGGACTGCAAGAAATGATAATTAAATTACAGGAAACTATGGATAAACATCACGGGGGGGGGGGGGCTAGGGAGGACATGGAAGAAGTGAAAGAGAATATTAAGAAGGTTGATGATAGAATGGGGTCAATAGAGGAAAAAATGGGAACTATACAAGAAGTTCTTATTAATAATGATCAGAGATTGAAAAAGGTGGAAGGGAGAGCTGATGCAATAGACCAGAAAATGGAAAGACACGAGAAAAGGCTGGAGACAATTAACAATGACCTCGAGATGGCTATTATACAGTTAGAGTTAGAACGCTCCTCCTTCTACTTAAGATTTCAGAATGTTACTGAAGAGAAGGACGAGAACTTACCCTTAAAAATGGCAGAGGTAATTGCTAGCCTTGGATACAAGACACAAAATGAAATCATTGGAGAAATGGACGAGGTTTTCAGAATGTATACCAGCTATGCTTGCAGAAATAGATTACCCCGAGAAGTCCACATTAGATTAATCAAGAAAAACATCAGGGATGAGATTTATACTTTGGCCAGAGAAAATACTCTTACGGTTCAGGGAAAGGAGATTATAACACTTCGGCAACTTCCTAGAAGGGTGAGAGAAAAAAGGAGAGCTTACAATTTTCTCTCAGCACAGCTAACAAGACAAAAAATTATATTTAAGTGGCTGATCCCTGAGGGCATGTTAATATCGTTGTCTGACAAAAAATTTCGTATAAGCTCAGTGGAGGAGGCAAAAGATTTTTATGAAAAATATTTCAAAGAAGAAGCAGATTTGGAGTCAAAAGATATGGGAGAGAGATCTAGTGTGGATGAGCAAAGCTCTGAGGATATATTATTGGATAAGGAGAAAGTAGAAAGAGGAAAAATAGAAAGACATGAAAGATAAGGTGTCACGACTAGAGCACAATCCGAAAATAGAAGAGGTGGCCAAAAAGGAAATGCTAAATGAAACTGAGCACGATGGAGAAATAAAACTTATTTCTATGAATATTAATGGACTCAATTCATCTACTAAACGTAATAGAGTATTCCATAGATTAATAAAACTGAATAATGATATTACATGTCTTCAGGAAACACATATTAAAAGAGATCAACATTCAATTCTTAAATATCCTAAATTGGGTATTCTATACTCCGCGTTAGCGGAAGTAAAAAAAAGAGGAGTGGCGGCATATATTAAAGAATGGCTCAAACCTAAAATGATCTACAGGGATGACGATGGTAGAATTTTATTTATAGAAATAACGATTGGCAAGAAGAAAATATTATTGGTAATTATATATGCACCCTAAACAGAAAACATTTTACTCTAATCTATACACTCGCCTTTTAGAATTTCAATGGGAGAATATTTGCCTAGTAGGGGATTTTAATGCAGTATTAGATGGAGAAATAGATTATAAAGGTACTAAAGGGAAAACAATAAGGAGAACATTGCCGGTCCCATTTCAGAACATGAAACAGGAATTTAAATTGTTAGATGGCTGGCGTCATTTGAACCCGGACTGTAGAAAGTATACTTTTTTCTCACATATACATCATACATGCTCGAGAATAGACATGGTGTGGCTAAATTTGGAACTTATTGATGACATTAGTGAAATAGATATACTCCCAAGCACGTGGGGAGATCATAATCCATTACTGATAAAATGGAAATGCCAGATTAAAAGGAGGAAGGTGAGATGGACTCTAGATACAAGAGCTGTGAATGAGAAAGAATATAAATCAATGATGGAAAAAAAATTAGATCTCTTTTTTAAAGTTAATACTAAAGATCAGACTTCAGCACAGAATTTATGGGATACGACTAAAGCGTATATTAGAGGGCTGACTATAGCTTATATAGCCAATCGTAATAAGGAAAAAAGGGAACATCGAAGTCATTTATATACAAAAATAGCTGATTTGGAAAATAAACAGCAAGAAGATCCCAAAGATAATAGTATAAAAGAAGAAATAACTTTTACTAAACATAAGATTAATTTGATTGAGCAGGAAACATTGGCCAGAAAAATTAAAATGTCAAAGCAAAATTTTTTTGAATTGGCGAACAAACCTGGCTGATGGCTAGCACATAAGTTAAGAAAAGATAGGGCTGAAAGAATGATTGAACAGTTAAAAGATGAAACAGGGATGGTATTTTTCAAGCAGGAGGAGAAAAAAGATATTGTCCATAAGTTTTACTCCAATTTGTACAAGAAAGAGGAGTTCAACCCGGAGGATATTGAAGATTATTTAGAAAAAATAGATTTACCTGTTATATCAGAAGAGGATAGGACCATACTCAATAGAGAAATAACCATTGAAGAAATTAGAAAGGCTATCAACAAACAAAAGAATAACAAAACACCTGGACCAGATGGGATTCCCTCTGAGTTTTACAAACAACTTTGTAATAAATTAGAGCTGTTATTATTAGACGTATATAATGAGGCAATGGCTATTGCCAAGATACCAAATTCATGGAAAGAGGCTTACATCTCTTTAATACCGAAAGAGGAAACAGATAAATCCAAGATCCAAAACTATAGACCAATATCCCTTTTAAATTCCGATTATAAGATACTTGCCTCTATTGTGGCAGAAAGATTAAAAAACATTTTAAATAAAATAATACATTCAGATCAAAATGGGTTTTTACCCAATAGACAAATTAGAAACAATATTAGAATTATTTTGAATACTTTGGAATATTTTGATACTCACATTGAGAAACAATTGGCGTTAGTATTTATAGATTTGCAAAAAGCCTTTGACAACCTAGATTGGCAATTTTTAATAAAACAGTTAGTAAAAATGAAATTTGGAGAAAAATTTGTGAACTTAGTAACAGCAATATACAAGGATCAACATGCAAAAATTTTAATAAATAACGATTTGACTGAAAAAAATAAGTATAGGGAAAGGAGTCCGACAGGGCTGTCCTCTAGCTCCACTTCTATTTATAACAGTATTAGAAGTACTCCTGGGACTGGTAAGAAACAATTGTACAATAAAAGGGCTCAAAATCAAGAAGGAAGAATATAAGGTCCAAGCATTTGCGGACGACATGACGTATATTCTGGAAGACCCGTTAGAATCAGGAATTGCTTTGTTGGAAGAAATAGAAAAGTATGGAAATGTAACAGGATTAAACATAAATAAGGATAAAATGAAAATAATAACTAAAAATCTTACAGAAGACCAAAACAGAGCTCTAGAAACAAGATTGGGAATTAAGACGGTAAAAACAATCAAATATCTAGGATTGTGGTTAACAGCGAAGTGTAGCTCTATAAAAGAGGACAACTATACAAAATTAACACAAAAAATTAGTAAGGATTTAGAAAATTGATCTAAACTACAATTCTCATTTTTAGGGAAGACAGCTGTTATTAAAATGAATGTCCTCCCAAAAGTTTTATTCCTCTTCCAAGTAGCACCAATTAGACTAAGGAGAAATTACTTTCTGGAACTAAACAATATAATTAGGAAATTCATTTGGGCCAAAAAGAAAGCTAGGATTAAAACTAGCTCACTATACGATAAAAGGCAGAGGGGCAGTCTTGGACTTCCGGATTGGGAGAGTTACTATATAGCAGCGGCACTCAGTTGGATGAAAGAGTGGGTAATATTAAGAAATAGTAGAATCCTAACTCTGGAAGGTTTTGACTTACATGCTGGGTGGCATGTGTTCATATGGGACGGAAAGCATAAGACACATGCCTACTTTCAAAGGCATTACATAAGAGGGTCCCTAATTGAAGTCTGGCTTAAAATAAAGAAAGAGCACTATCCTAAAATCCCTAAATGGCTTTCCACCACTGAAGCTATTATTTATCCTAATTTACTAAATAATAATAAAAATTTCACCTATAAACAAATTCTAGACGATTACGACAATATTCGATCAAGGCAGGAACTCAGAACACTTGGAATTGAATTAGATTGGTGGCACTATCTACAAATAAGTACGAGGTACAATAAGGATGCGATACAATCCAGCTTTCAAAATGAACATGCCCTAGATAAAATTTTATTAGGACCAGATGGAAAAATAATTTCTCGGCTTTATAATTTTCTGACAGAATATAAACTTTTCGAAGAAGTGGTGAAAGGAAACATGATAGCCTGGGCACAAAACTTCGGCTATCCAATTACACTTTCAGAATGGGACAAAGTTTGGGAAATAAATTATAAACTTACATTAGCGGCCTCATACAAAGAAAATTTATATAAAATGTTCTACCGCTGGCACCTCCCCCCTGCCCGTTTGGCAAAAATGTTCCCAACAACCTCTCCGAAATGCTGGAAATGCAAAAAGGAGAGAGGAACATATTACCACCAATGGTGGACTTGTCCCAAAGCTAGAAATTTTTGGAATAAAATTAGAGCCTGGTTGGGAGAAATACTACAGAAAGACATTGTTTTAAAGCCTGAATTGTTTTTACTGGGGATATTGCGTACAAGATATTCAAAAGAAGAACGATACCTAATTTTACACATAACCACAGCAGCTAGACTATCATACGCCCAGAACTGGAAATCAGAACACATGCCCACTGCTTCGATGGTGCTTAGAAAAATCCTCGATTGCGCAGAAATGTGCAAACTGACAATGGAGATTCATGGAAAAGACGACACGGATTTTTACGAAATATGGAATAAGGTATACAATTGGATTAAACAAAACCCAAAATTAAAAATTTGGCTATAAGGAGGAAGATGAATTGAGATATATCCATAAATGCTCATAACCTTTCTTTATAAGCTGTAAATAAATTACGGATGATATTCACCGACAATTATGATATGGAATGTACTTAAAATGTATATATAGATATAGATACGAAACAAACACTTTGACAACGCTGTTAAAGTATATTTGTACTTGTTTGTGTTTGTGTGTTTTGTTTGTGTTTTTTCTTGTAAAAATTTAATAAAGACTATTTTTAAAAAAATAAATAAAAATAACATGTGGTTGATTCTGAATACACTGGAATATTATGAGACACACTCGGGAAAGCAGATGGCTATGATTTTTCTTGACGCACAAAAAGCGTTTGATAATTTGAGTTGGCAGTTTATGTTTGCACAATTAGAATATATGGACTTTGGAGAAAATTTACCAATATGATCAAAACACTGTATTATAGACAAACAGCAAAGGTGATTATGAATGGTGACATGACTGAGAATCTTAACATAGCAAAAGGCACAAGGCAAGGTTGTCCCTTATCCCCACTGCTATTCATATTGACTTTAGAGCAGTGGTTCCCAAAGTGGGCGGTACCACCCCCTGGGGGGCGGTGGGATGACTTAGGGGGGCACTAAGAGGCAAGGGTGGCAGCAGGGGGGCGCTAAGAGGGGCCAGGGTGACGGCAGGTGGTTTGCCATACCGGTAGCGACAGCTGGCTGGCCACACCCCCAAACCAGTCCTGTCCCCGCACCCCCACTGCCCATGTCCACCCAATTGCCCGCTTGCCGCTTTTCCCACCACGCGGCTCTTCTGGCCCACCCACCCCACCCCCAGCCTATATAAGTTATTCCCCTTTGCACACGGGCACTAGCTTCCCCGACACCTCACCTCGCCTATGCCTCGCCAACACCCCAGTCGCTGCTCGCTCGCCCTGCCCCGCCCAGTCTCTGCTCTGCAGCTTGCCTGCCTGAAGCACTGCGCCCCGATCTGCCTGCCAGGTAAGCCTGCGAAGTCGCGGCCTACCTAGCTGCCCCTGCAACCCCCCACCATCCTAGGCTGCCTTCCCTACTTCAATCCCTGTGGCCTTGCAATGCTTGGTGGCCTTCCACGCGGCCTTCCCGGCGGTCCCCCACGCCCACTTGCCTTCCAAGGTCGGTGTCCAGCCCGGCCCGGCCAGTGGGTGGGCGGGCGGCAGAGGTGGGTTCCTGCCGGAGCTCTCTGCTGCACAGCTCCGGTAGGGAGTGGCTGATTGCGCAATCTGCCTGCGACCACTCCGGAGCCCTCTCTGCCAGTCCGTCGCGCGTGTCGCCATCTTTTTCTGTGAATTTTTGGGCAATTTTGCTTCTGCGCATGCGCGGAAGCAAAATCACGCCGAAATCTCACGAGGGGACGCATGCGAGTGTGAGATTTTGGCTAGATTTTGCTTCTGCGCATGTGCAGAAGTAAAATCGCGCCAAAATCTCACACGCGCGCTCATCCCCTCGCAAGATTTTGGTGCAATTTTGCTTCCGCGCATGCGCAGAAGCAAAATCACGCGAGGGGGCGCGCGCGTAGCAAGCATGCGCACAACCGAAACGTGGAGATGCGCGCGCAGCACACCGGCACCGGTAAGGAAGCAACCCGCCACTGGCGGGCGGCCCTTGGAAATGCAGACGCTGAGAGGGGCTGCTGCACATGCGCCTGCCCCATTTCTGCAAAAGCAGAAACCCCCCCCTTTTGCAGGGTGATCCAAAGAGGGGAGTGGGATGCTGCAGAAAAGGCTGCCTTCCACCCGTACCGGCTCCACGGCACTTGTGGCTCTAAAGCAGCCCACTGGCTTCTCAACCGGCCACCTGCCTGCTCTCTTTGCGGATCAACCTGTTGTGCCTTGGCCGCGTCCGGCGCCGAGGATGGAGGATCCGGAGGACGTGGAGCCGCTCATGGTGCAGCAGTACCAGCCCATGTGCCTGGCACCAGAGACGGCTGGTGATGAGGACTCGGTGCCAGAGCAGGACGATCCCCCAGGACCTTCTGCACCTGCACAGCAGAGTGAATCATCAGGAGATGAAGAACCCCTGCTGGATGCCAGAGCTCGCAGAGTAGCCAGAAGACAGGACTGGCTGAGTAAGCATAGGTCTACTCGGAGGTAGCAGTGAGGGCTAATTGGGCCACGCCCTTCAGTGCCTATATTAGGCCGGCGCAATTAGCACTCAATGCTGAGAACAACGAGTCAATGATTGCAGCACAACCATAGTCTTACCTCTGCATTTGTTCGGAAATCCTGTATTCGGAGACAGCAGCTTCTGAAAAGGCTTATTCCGGGAAGCCAGCCAACTTGTCAGATAAGAGGAGAATTACTGAGTATTGTTTTGATATTTAACCTTCAAGTAACCAAAAGAACATTATTCCTCGAGACTTTACTTTTGTGTGGTTTATGGACTTTTAAAACCCCTGAGCTTTTGCTAAGAAACCTTATTAGTAAAAGGACCCTTTTTGTTTGAATCACAAACGGTTGTGTGTGTGTGTTTCTGGGGGTTGCGGTGCTGGGTCACAACACAACCCAGCCGACCGCTGGCGCCACACTGGGAACTCCGACCGCGGTGCCGGGTTGGAAATCAGTGGGCTGCTTCAGAACCCCAAGTCCCGCAGAGCTGGCACGGGAGGCACGGGTGGAAGGCGGCCTTTTCTACAGCATCCCCCTCCCCTCTTTAGATCGCCCTGCAGGGCTCTGCCTTTGCAGAAACAGGGCGGGCGGTTTTACAGAGGATTGACTTGACTCCCCAGTTCCGGCAGCAGATGACTTCTTGGCCAAGTTACAGGCCGTTCACCAATTGCTGAAGCGGTATCTCACCAAGGCCAAGGAAGACTATAAAAGGGTTGCGGACTGCTCTTGGTGGGCAACACCACCGTTGGCTGTGGGGGATCAAGTGTGGCTGTCGACAAGGCATCTCCCCTCAGACCGGCCAGTCCGGAAACTGGACCATCAGTTCCTGGGACCTTTTCCTGTAGAGGCGGTCATCAAGCCAGTGGCCTACCGCCTGACCCTGCCTCAGTCTTTACGGATACACGCCATCTTTCACCGCTCCCTCCTCATTCCCGAATGGCCCACCTGTCCGCTCCACCAACTTGATCATCCCCAGCCAGCGCCCCATGACGGAGCTGAACCTCCCGAACACGAGGTCGCCAGCATTCTCGACTCCTGGTGGATGAAGGGCCAGTTCCAATACCTGATCGAGTGGAAGGGGTATGGGCCGGAGGACTTCACCTGGGAGGATGCGACCTACGTCCATGCTCCCAATCTTGTTCGTGCTTTCCATGACCAGTTCCTGTCTCGGCCGCATCCGGACCAACAGACCCGGAGGAAGGGCCCTGCAGTGAGGGATAGTGTTGTGGCCCGCCAGCAGCCCGTGCAGCTGGTAGCGGATCCCACCTGAGAAGAGGCCGATGTGGTGATGCGCCAGCAGCCTGTGCAGCTGGCACCCGAGTCGGACAGTGAAGAGGCTGGCGAGGACTCGGTGCCAGAGGCAGAGATTCAGCCAGGGCCTTCAGAACCTCCAGCACCTCACATCAGTGCTGAGGAAGAAGAGGGGGAGCCGCTTCTTAATGCACAGGCACGCAGAGCTGCCAAAAGGCAGGAATGGTTCCTCAGGAGGAGGTCTCGGGAGTAAGGCTTGGGGCTAATTGGCCACTCCCCTAGCCTATTTAAGGGATGATGACGACAGCAAAAACTCTGCAGGAAACGTTTGTTCGTTCATATGTCTTCGTGTTTTGAAAACGTCTGCTCAGCTTATCTGTTTTGGCATTCTTCCTACGGACTGCTTCTAGGTATTTTGCCAACCCTTGTAAGCTTCTTGAGATATCCAAGACTATGTGCTTAGACTTCATTTATGACTTTATGGACTTTTTTAAAAAAAATAATATTTATTGAATTTTCCTTTAAAAATATAACAATTAAATACACACAACAACGAAAATAAACACAACAGAAAAAAACAAATACAAAAGCTGTAGAAAACACTACAGTAAGCAAATACAAACATAACGCCGACTAATACAAACCATAACAATGAAATCGTACTTCTTTAACAGCCTATTAGCTATTAATATTAATCTTTGTACACTTGATTATATATTATATATATTATATCTATATACATTATAAATCTTATCTTCTTATAAACTATGTCTATTGGAATGTCAACTTTTATTTGTACAGCTATTTTATCCAATTAATATTTACTCGCACTATATATGTACGTATAGGTATTTGTATATCTATATAAATAAAAATGTAACTGTTCATTTGGGAATGATCTAAGATCTCTGCAAGTACGTCACCGATTGCTTTGAAAATTTGACACAACGTTGCATTCTAATACGAGACCATTTTTACATACCTATATTATATAGATGTCACACCTGTGACAGGTAAAAACATGATTTTCTTGAAAAACAGGTAAAAACATGATTTTCTTGAAAAACAGGTAAAAACATGATTTTCTTGAAAAACAGGTAAAAACATGATTTTCTTGAAAAACAGGTAAAAACATGATTTTCTTGAAAACCAGTGCCCTCTGCTGGACAAACATTTCTGAGCCAAGCTGAGGGAAATCTATATAAATAGATCTATATAAATAGGAGAGGGCAGGGATGATGGGCATGGGAGTAGGGGGAAGAAAGGCCCCTCTCAATGGTTCCTTGTCTGAGGCACATGGCACCCCCTGGTGGATTTGGGGCAAAGTGTCAGGATCGTAGAAAGGGCAGGAAAGAGGAGCGCATGGGAGGGGGAAGGGAGAGGCCAGGGATGATGGGCATGGGAGTAGGGGGAAGAAAGGCCCCTCTCAATGGTTCCCTGTTCGAGGCAGATGGCGCCCCCTGGTGGATTTGGGGAAAGTGTCAGGATCGTAGAAAGGGCGGGAAAGAGGAGCGCATGGGAGGGGGAAGGGAGAGGGCAGGAATGATGGGCATGCGAGTAGGGGGAAGAAAGGCCCCACTCAATGGTTCCCTGTCCGAGGCACATGGTGCCCCCTGGTGGATTTGGGGAAACTATCAGGATCGTAGAAAGGGCAGGAAAGAGGAACGCATGGGAGGGGGAAGGGAGAGGGCAGGGATGATGGGCATGGGAGTAGGGGGAAGAAAGGCCCCTCCCAATGGCTCCCTGTCAGACAAACACATTGACATCAACCCACAAGCATTGTGAAATTAAACGTATTACAAACGTGCGCTTTCTCTTTTCTTTCTTTTCCATTTAACCAGACTGACCCACAGCAACGCGTGGCCGGGTACGCTAGTATATATATATATTTATTCCATCTTTAATCCAACTGTTTACTGACATTACTTCAATCAGAAAGTGAAATAAAGTATTATATCACAATACATGGGATAAACTACAGTTTGTTATATCGTTGCAAGAAGTTATACTATAATAGGTTTCTATATTTTTTCTGTCCAAGCCAATTGTACCATCTATCCCACATTTTATAGAAATCTGTCTCTTCTTTATCCTGAATTTCCATCGTTAACTTGCACATCTCTGCTACTTCCAAAATTTTATTGACCACAGTTATCATCGTTGGTATTAAGTCTAGTTTCCAGGTTTGTGCATATGTAATTCTGGCGGCTGTAATAATATGTAGTATAAAGTATCTATCTTCTTTATCAAATTTCCCCCTAAATATGCCTAATAAAAATAATTCTGGTTTTAGCTCAAGACTTCGTGCTGTAATTTGTTCTATTAGAATTTTAACCTAATTCCAAAATATTCTCACCTGAGGGCAAGTCCACCAAAGGTGGTAGTATGTTCCATTTTCTATTTTACATTTCCAGCATTTAGGAGATAATGTAGTAAACATTTTTGCCAGTCGTGCCGGAGGAAGATGCCACCTATAAAACATTTTATAGATGTTCTCCTTATATGGTATTGCCAAAGTTAATTTGTAGTTCTGTTCCCAAATTTTGTCCCATTTGGAAAGATATATATTATACCCAAAATTTTGGGCCCAGGCTATCATTGACCCTTTAACAGTTTCTTCAAACAGTTTATATTGTAACAAGTAACTATATAATTTTGATAATACTTTTTCATCAGTACCTAATAATATTTTATCTAGGCCGTTCATATTTTGGAAACCAAGTTGTTTATCTTTATTATATCTAGATTGGACCTGTAGATAATGCCACCAATCTAATTGTATACTGGATTCATTAAGATCTTGTTTTATTTTAAGATTATCATAATCATCCAATACTTGTTGGTAGGTTATTACTGTCTTATCACTTAATAGATTTGGGTAAATAACCGCTTCCACTGGGGAAATCCATTTTGGGAGCTTTATATAATGTTGTTTTTGTATCTTGGTCCAGCTTTCTAGGAGAGGTCCTCTTATTTGATGGCGGTGAAAATACGAATGTGTAGTATGTTTCCCATCTGCCAGGAATGCATGCCAACCTATCTGTAAATCGTAGCCCTCTATTGTTAAAATTCATTTGTTTCTTAATAATATCCAATCTTTAATCCAAATTAGGTTGGCAGCTTGTTGATACAACTCCCAATCGGGTAATCCAAATTCGCCTCTTCTTCTACTATCCTGTAGGAGTTTTGTTTTAATTCTTGCTTTTTTCTTTGACCAGATAAATTTATGTATAATTCTATTTAACGTTATAAAAACTCTTTTTTAAGTTTTACCGGAGCAATTTGAAATAAAAATAAAATTTTTGGGAGTATATTCATTTTAATGGTTGCAATTTTACCCATAAAAGTTAACTGCAGTTTTGACCAATTTTCTAAATCTTTTTTAATTTCTTTAATTAATTTTGAGTAATTTGTCTTCTTTTATTGTTGTACATTTAGCGGTTAACCACAGTCCCAGATATTTTACCTTTTTAACAGTTTTAATTCCTAATATTTTTTCCAAGTTATCCTTTTGTTTTGCCGTTAAATTTTTAGTTATTACTTTTGTTTTTTCCTTATTTATCCTTAAACCTGCGATCTTTCCATATTTTTCAATTTCTTCTAACAGTTTTGGTCCAGTTTCAATCGGATTTTCCAAAATAAAAACCATGTCATCGGCAAAAGCCTGGGTTTTATACTCCTCTTTTTTTATTTTCACTCCTTTTATTTCCTGATTAATTCTGATTTCTCTTAAAAGTATCTCCAATGCCAAAATAAATATTAATGGGGCTAAAGGGCAGCCTTGTCGAACTCCTTTACATATGTTTATTTTCTCTGTTACTTCGTTATTAAATATTATTCTAGCTGTTTGTTCATTATATATTGCTTTGATTAGTCCCGTAAATTTATTCCCCAATTCCATTTTTTCAAATAAAATTGTGAAAAACTTCCAATAAAGATTATCAAACGCCTTCTGAGCGTCGATAAATATTAACGCTGCCTGGTTTTCAATATGCTTATTGTAATATTCAAGAACATTAAGTATTATTCTTGTATTATATCTTATTTGCCTGTTTGGCAAAACTCCATTTTGATCCATATGTATTATTTTATTGAGTATCTTTTTTAATCTTTCTGCAATGATTGTAGCCAATATTTTATAATCGGTATTTAAAAGTGATATAGGCCTGTAATTCTGAATTTGTTGTCTATTTGTATCTTCTTTCGGAATTAAGGTTACATATGCTTCCTTCCAAGTATCCGGAATTTTTGCTCCCATTAAAGCCTCATTATATACCCGAATTTATGAACTTATGCTAGCTGTTAATGCAGTTTAATTAACAGCTGGTTTTTCAAGAAAAGACTGCTTTAACTTGTGTTTTTGTGTGTCAACTACTAAGCAAGCTTATTAATAGTCATTAATTGAGTAAACATAGGTTTGAACAAATTGCGTGTGTGCTACGTTCTTTCTGGTTCATAGTGTTGTGCCTTGGCTGCGTCCGGCGCCGAGTCTGGAGGATCCGGAGGACGCGGAGCCGCTCATGGTGCAGCAGTACCAGCCTATGTGCCTGGCACCAGAGACGGCTGGTGATGAGGACTCGGTGCCAGAGCAGGACGATCTCCCAGGACCTTCTGCACCTGCGCAGCAGAGTTCTTCATCAGGAGATGAAGAACTCATGCTGGATGCCAGAGCACGCAGAGCAGCCAGAAGACAGGACTGGCTGAGTAAGCGTCGGTCCAATCGGAGGAAGCAGTGAGGGCTAATTGGGCCACGCCCTTCAGTGGCTATATTAAGCCAGGGTAATTAGTGCTCATTGCTGAGAACAACAATTCAATGACCGCGGCATATCCAGAGTTTCGTTTCTACGTCTGTTTGGGAATCTTATCACCAGCTTCTGCCAGCTTTATTCCGGGAAGCCAGCCAAGTTGTTCAGATAAGAGAATAATTAATGAGTCTTGCTTTGAACTTTTGTCTGTGTGCTATTTAACCCTCACGTAACCCAAAGAACCTTATTCCTGAAGACTTTCCGTTTGTGTTGTTTTGGACTTCTAAACCCTCTGAGTTTTACTAAGAAACTTTATTAGTAAAAGGAACCTTTTTGTTTGCCTCCCAACGACTGTGTGTGTGTGTTTCTGGGGGGTTGCGGTGCTGGGTCACAACAGTTTGTTCTCAGCCAAAACTGACCACACACAAGCCCAGATTGCATCATGGAGCAGCTTCGGGACGAGAATGCTCAACTTCGGCAGCAGCTGGCAATCATGAACGCTCAATTAACAATGCAGCAAAATCAGTTGGCAGCTGCTCCTGCGTTGGCCCCAGCCCAACGGACACGCTGCCCGATAGCCATGCCGGATAAGTTCCATGGTGACGAGGCTATGTTCCCGGCGTTTCTGGGCCAGTGCCAGTTGTTCATGTCTCTGAGGCCAGAGGATTTCCCCCACGACCGGGACAAGGTGGGGTTTGTAATTAGCCTGCTGTCTGGAAATGCAGCACGTTGGGCCACCCCTCTACTGGTCCAGAACAGTCCCCTCCTCCAGGACTTTGGGCGTTTCTGCACTCATTTGGAGGAGATGTTCGCGGATCCAATTAAGGCCCAGACAGCGTGCAGGCAATTAAGGCAGCTGAGACAAGGCCGGAGACCACTCAGGGAGTACATCAGTGAGTTCCGTCTCCTCAGCCAAGATTCGGCCTGGAATGAGGCTGCGTTGTTGGATGCCTTCCAGGAGGGCTTGACAGACAGCATCCAGGATGAGCTGGCACGCGTGGACATTCCTGCAACCACCCAAGAACTGGTGCGGCTCTGCTTGAAAATTGATGCCCGGTTGCAAGCGAGGAACGCACGCCGTGCTGCTCCGGCGCCTCTCGCGCCACCTGACGTCCCCGCTGTTCCGGCTCCACGTCGCGCTGCTCAGGCACCTCCTGTTCCCCGTGGACTTCCGTCGACCCCGGCTCCCCGTGACGAGCCTATGGACCTTGGCGCTGTTCGGCCCCGCTTGACCGGCGCGGAAAAGGACAGACGCAGGGCAGGGGGGTTGTGTTTGTATTGCGGCGACCCGGGCCATTTCGCTCGCTCATGCCCTAGGAAGGGTCGGGGGCCCACCGCTTCTGGTCCTGCTCCACCGTCCCAGCCATCGCCGTCGGGAAATGGCCAGCGCCCGGCCTAGCGGAGACGCTGGGTCGGGCATGCACACCGAAGGACTCCGGCTCAGCTGACGTGGATCCCGGTCCTCCGCGGCATCTGCTCTTGGACACCAAGGTCTTTATTGACCACCGGGACCGCGGCGTCTCCGCACACGCTTTGGTGGACTCCGGGGCAACCACCAATTTCATTGACGAGGTGTTCGCCCAGCATCTTGCCGTTCCCCTGTGCCCCGTGGACCCGCCGATGAGGGTGGAAACAATCGATGGCCGGGTGTTGCTGTCAGGTCCGATTAAGGCCATCACGCAGCCGGTGCGCCTTTGCATTGGACGGCACGAGGAGGCCATCCAGTTTTACGTGACGTCGGGACTCCATTTCCCTTTGGTTCTCGGACTGGCGTGGCTGCGCACCCACGACCCTCAGGTTGTATGGTCCCAGAACTTCATTGCCTTCCCGAGTCTCCAGTGTGTGGACCATACGCGCCAGGTTTGTGCGGGCGCGGTACCTGACCCTCCGGACATTTCACTCCCAGCTGAGTTTGCAGACTTCGCTGATGTGTTTAGCGAAAAGGAGGCGGACCAGTTGCCCCCGCACCGGCCCTACGATTGCCCTGTGGATCTGATTCCCAACGCTCTGCTCCCTGTGGGCCGCCTCTATTCCATGTCAGAACCTGAACTGGCCGCACTGCGGGACTTTATCGATAAAAACCTGGCCAGGGGTTTCATCCGACCCTCCTCATCGCCCTTGTCTGCCCCCGTCCTCTTCGTCAAGAAGAAAACCGGGGACTTGCGCCTGTGCTGCGATTATCGCAAGTTGAACCGGTCACAGTGCGTAACCGGTACCCGTTGCCCCTCATCCCGGAGTTGATGGAACGCCTCCGCTCGGCGACCATCTTCACCAAATTGGACTTACGTGGCGCTTACAATTTGGTGCGTGTTCGTGAGGGGGACGAGTGGAAGACGGCGTTTGGGACCCGCTACGGTCATTTTGAGTATACGGTCATGCCGTTCGGCTTGACCAACGCTCCGGCTGTGTTCCAGCATTTCATGAACGACATCTTTAGAGATTTGCTGGACCAGTTCATTGTCGTGTACCTGGACGATATTATGATTTATTCCACGTCCCGGAGCAGCCACATCCAACATATCTGTCAAGTCCTGCAGCGGTTGAGAGACCACCAGCTATACGCGAAATTAGAGAAATGCCAGTTTTTTCAGACGACTGTGGATTTCCTGGGCCATCGGATTTCGCCAGAAGGCATCGCCATGGACCGTGGCAAGGTCGAGGCCCTGAAAACCTGGCAACCCCCGCGCCGGGTGAAGGACGTTCAGCGACTCCTGGGGTTCGCAAATTATTATAGGACCTTCATCCCGGGGTTCGCCACTCTGACCGCGCCTCTCACTCGACTCCTGCAGAAACAAGTCCCTTTCCGGTGGGGAAATTCCGAACAAGAGGCGTTCAAGATCCTCACGGATGCCTTCATGCAGGAGCCGATCCTCAAGCACCCAGACCCTCACCGCCCTTTTGTTGTGGAGGCGGACGCGTCCGACATTGCCATGGGCGCCGTCTTGCTCCAGACCCGGGAAGATGGCGGCCATCTCTTCCCTTGCGCTTATTATTCCCGGAAATTAACCTCGTCGGAGCGCAATTATACGATCTGGGAGAAGGAGTTGCTGGCCATCAAGGCGGCTTTCGAGACCTGGCGGCACCACCTCGAGGGGGCTCGTCATCAAGTGGAGGTGCGCACAGACCATAAGAACCTGGAGTTCTTGCAGACGGCCAGGAAGCTCAACCAGCGCCAGATACGCTGGGCGTTCTTTTTCTCCCGCTTCAATTTTCGCATTACGTACATCCCGAGCGGCCGGAATCAGCAGGCGGACGCGCTGTCCCGCAAGCCGGAATACGCCCAAGCCCAGGAACCGCTGCCTCCCCGGATGGTCCTGCCCGTCGAGTCCTTTGCAGCTACCCAGGATCCCGTGGACCTTCGAGGACAGATCCGGGAGGCGCAGCGACACGACGCCTATGCGGCACAACGGAGGCAGGAGATAGGGCCTGAGTCCCCTTGGACGTTTTCGGACGACCTCCTCCGTTTCCGGGACCTGCTCTACGTTCCCGCCGGTCCGCTCCGTGGCCTGATCCTGCAGCAGTGCCACGACAGCCCTGTGGCTGGCCACTTCGGCCTTTTCAAGACTCTGAACCTGGTGGCTCGGACTTTTTGGTGGCCCCGACTCCGTGATGACGTCCAGGCCTATGTGACGTCTTGTGTTCGCTGTCGCCAGGCCAAGTACGCCCCTGGAGCGCCGCCGGGCCTGCTGCAGCCCTTGCCGACGCCCGAGAGACCCTGGGGGGCCGTCTCTATGGACTTCCTCACGGACTTGCCCCCGTCCGCCGGCTTCACGACCGTGTTCGTAGTGGTCGATATGCTGACCAAAATGGCACATTTCATCCCCTGTCGCGGGTTGCCGACAGCTCGTGCCACGGCCCGCATGTTTATCCAGCATGTTTTCCGCCTGCACGGTCTGCCGGATCGGGTCGTGTCGGATCGGGGAGCCCAGTTCACGGCCCAGTTCTGGAAGGGTCTGATGGCGGCCCTGGAGGTCCAAGTCTGCCTCTCGTCAGCGCATCATCCGGAGACTGATGGGGGCACTGAAAAAGTCATCGGCATCCTTGAACAGTACCTGCGCTGTTTTGTCAACCAGCAGCAGGACAACTGGGCGGAATACCTTGCCGTGGCCGAGTTTGCTTTTAACAACTCTCAGCACACCTCCACGCACGCCTCTCCGTTCCTCGCCAACTTTGGTTACCACCCCCGTTTCTTCCTGCTCACGCTCCTAGACTCTCCTGTTCCTGTGGCGGAGGAATTCCTGTCCGAGCTCCAGGCCGTTCACCAACTGGTCAAACGCTCGTTGAATAAAGCCAAGGAAGATTACAAGAGGGTCGCGGACCGCTCCCGGCGAGCAACTCCACCTCTGGCGGTCGGGGATCGTGTCTGGCTGTCCACGAAGCATCTCCCCTCCGACCGACCGGCTCGCAAGCTTGACCACCGCTTCTTGGGTCCGTTCCCGGTGGAAGCGGTCATTAACCCCGTGGCCTACCGGTTGACGTTGCCTCGCTCTCTCAGGATCCATCCCGTCTTCCATCGGTCCCTCCTTGTTCCCGAACGTCCTGCCTGTCCGCTCCGCCCTCCCGCTCCGCCTCAGCCAGTGATCCGCACTCCCGCTGACCCACCCGAATACGAAGTTGCCAGTATTCGGGATTCCCGCTGGATGAAGGGCCGGTTCCAGTACCTCATTGAGTGGAAGGGGTACGGCCCTGACGACTTCACATGGGAGGATGCGACCGCCGTTCATGCTCCGGATCTGGTCCGGGCCTTCCACGCTCAATTCCCGTCCCGGCCGCATCCGGACCGACAGACCCGGGGGAAGGGCCCTGCGGTGAGGGATAGTGTTGTGCCTTGGCCGCGTCCGGCGCCGAGTCTGGAGGATCCGGAGGACGCGGAGCCGCTCATGGTGCAGCAGTACCAGCCTATGTGCCTGGCACCAGAGACGGCTGGTGATGAGGACTCGGTGCCAGAGCAGGATGATCTTCCAGGACCTTCTGCACCTGCGCAGCAGAGTTCTTCATCAGGAGATGAAGAACTCATGCTGGATGCCAGAGCACGCAGAGCAGCCAGAAGACAGGACTGGCTGAGTAAGCGTCGGTCCAATCGGAGGAAGCAGTGAGGGCTAATTGGGCCACGCCCTTCAGTGGCTATATTAAGCCAGGGTAATTAGTGCTCATTGCTGAGAACAACAATTCAATGACCGCGGCATATCCAGAGTTTCGTTTCTACGTCTGTTTGGGAATCTTATCACCAGCTTCTGCCAGCTTTATTCCGGGAAGCCAGCCAAGTTGTTCAGATAAGAGAATAATTAATGAGTCTTGCTTTGAACTTTTGTCTGTGTGCTATTTAACCCTCACGTAACCCAAAGAACCTTATTCCTGAAGACTTTCCGTTTGTGTTGTTTTGGACTTCTAAACCCTCTGAGTTTTACTAAGAAACTTTATTAGTAAAAGGAACCTTTTTGTTTGCCTCCCAACGACTGTGTGTGTGTGTTTCTGGGGGGTTGCGGTGCTGGGTCACAACACATAGCTGGGGCAGAACAACAAGCTTCTGCCTTAGGGTTAGGGTTAGGGTTAGGGTTAGGGTTAGGGTTAGGGTTAGGGTTAGGGTTAGGGTTAGGGTTAGGGTTAGGGTTAGGGTTAGGGTTAGGGTTAGGGTTAGGGTTAGGGTTAGGGTTAGGGTTAGGGTTAGGGTTTGAAGTGTGCATGTATGTTGTGTTGGTTGAACATCCTCCTGAGATTTTCAGATATTCCTGCAACATATGGAATGACAATGTTGCTTCGTTTATTGTTCTCTTCTTTGTCTGCTATGGAAGAGCTCCTGCTGGGTCTTTTTTTTATTATTTGATGAAGGCCCAATTGAGACAGCCACAAGTTCTGAGGGCTTCCTTGATGTGTTTTAGTTCTTTTTCTTTTCCATCTTTGCTGGTAGGCAGACCTTCAGCCCAGTGGTATAGGGTTCTGATCACTCCCATTTTGTGCTCCAGTGGGTGGTAAGAATCAAAATGTAAATACTGATCTGTGTTTGGGGTTTTTCTGTAAACTTCAATGTTAAGGCTTCTGTTTTCCTTAAGGGGTACTGCACAGTTTAGGATGGAATGGGATGTTTACGCACCAAATCTCTACCAGCTTTACCCCAAGCCTGTGAGCACTCTGCACATGTCCAGTGCTGCTCTTTTTTCCCACTTTGCCCAAAACCTGGGAGCGCTCTTCATATTCCCAGAGGCACTCTTCTCTTTCCACTTTGCTCACTTGCAAACCCACTTGGGGGTGCTCCCCTTTTTCCCAGGGAAGAAGAGTGCCTCTGGGCATGTGCAGAGCACTCTTAGCATTTGGGCAAAGCAGGAAGTGTGCCTCTGGGAATGTGCAGAGCGCTCCCAGGCTTTGGGCAAAGCTGGTAGAGAAGAGTGCCTCTGCACATGTCCAGTGCTGCTCTTTTTTCCCACTTTGCCCAAAACCTGGGAGCGCTCTTCATATTCCCAGAGGCACTCTTCTCTTTCCACTTTGCTCACTTGCAAACCCACTTGGGGGTGCTCCCCTTTTTCCCAGGGAAGAAGAGTGCCTCTGGGCATGTGCAGAGCACTCTTAGCATTTGGGCAAAGCAGGAAGTGTGCCTCTGGGAATGTGCAGAGCGCTCCCAGGCTTTGGGCAAAGCTGGTAGAGAAGAGTGCCTCTGGGCATGTACAGAGTGCTCACAGGCTTGCAGTAAAGCTGGTAGAGAAGAGTGCCTCTATACATACACAGAGTTCTCACAGGCTTCAGGCAAAGCTGGAAGGGAAGAGTGCCTCTGTGTATGTGCAGAGCACTCTCAGCATTCGGGCAAAGTGGGAAGTGTGCTTCTGGGAATGTGGAGAGCGCTCACAGGCTTTGGGCAAATTGTGAAGAAAAGATTGCATCTGGACATGTGAAGAGTGCTCATAGGACTAGCAGCACTGAATATCAGAGGAAAAGCTGTAGCTTGAGGGTCTTTCCTGCAAAATTTGGCCAATGATGCCCAGAAACCTGGGGTGGTGGGTGGGAGGGTTGCTGATCCAGTCTCCTTTCCCATCAAGACTGGGAGGGGATGCTTGGAACAAGGTAGGCCTACCTGTGATAGTGGCTGTGTCCCCAGTCTTAATCCACCATATTCTCTTCACTGGACACTTTTCACAAGCACCCCCAAACAGAGTGCTTGGATGGGACACCACCAGGCGAACACCAGAATGATGCCTGCGCATTCATCAAGGTTGTAATAATTTGTATGGAATTGTTCTATACAAATGGTATGTTACTGTTATTCAAAGGAGAGTGCACTCCTTTTAAAAAAATAAACAGGGCCCAGCTCCCCCTTTGCCTTTCCCCCTCTAATATCCCCACTGCCAGTCAGTCTCGAGACTGGCGCTGCCGAGCTCCCTCCCTCCGCTGCTCTAGAGCTGCTTTCCTCACTCCCACCCAGAGGGAGGCAGCAGCTGGACTAGCTTTGGGCCAGGGCAGCTTTTTATGGGCTAAGCAGGAAAGCGAGGTGCATTCCAAGCCCTCTTCTTATACAATATTAAAGAAATTGGAAGAGGCTTCCCCTCTCCTGCCTCCTTCCCTTCCTGCCTCCCCTGACCAAGAGCAGCCTGGCAGCACCTGCCTGCCTCCCCTCCCCTCTCCCCCTGGCTCTGCTGCAAAGCCCCTCATGTCCCCCCCAACCAGAAGCTTCGCTTTAGCTTTGAAAGCAAAGATGCAGAGAGTGATGGCGAGGACAGGGCAGGGGCCCTTTATGGGGGTGCGGGGAATCTTCCCCTTGAGTCCCTGAGGCACAACGGGAAAGGAAAGAAACTTGATCCATGCTCAGAGGAGTTCTTGTTTATTTATTTATTTATTTATTTGAAGTTCTTCTATGCCGCCCTACTCCCTCAGGACTCAGGGCGGCATACAACATTTTAAGGAACATCAAATAACATCACTCCACGGTCAAAGAGTGTTGCTGGGATTTCATTTCTGCAATTTGAATTTGAAGAGGTACTGCATTCACACAATCACCTAACTGAATCGTGAGTCCTCCCCGCGTGAGGACTCCCATGTGAGTCCTCCCCACGTTCACAGGAGTGGAGCAGAGGCCAGGCCTTCTCAGGCTCTGCATGTTTTGGCTTGCTTGCTCCCATCTCTTTGGGATGCCCTGCACAGAGGCATGGGGCACAGAGAGAGATTGGCTCACTGCTGGGGGCCCTGCAGCAGCCTCAAGGCCAGGAAAGGGGGGTCCTTTCCAGCAACACCCATCAGCCCATTTCTTCCACAAATGACCGGTGGAGTCAAGCAGGCAAGGGAGCCAGTGTGGGCGGCTCTTTAAAAGAGGCACAGCTTTTCAGGCAACCCCCTCCCCTGACGTCGGGCCCAGGTGAGAGGGAGGCAGCACAGGTCAGGAGCTGAGTGGGGTGCAAGCCTTCTCTGCTGCCTCATTGGCTGGTGGCTACTTGTCCCATGGAGTGAAATGCCCAGGTCAAACCATGTCTCAAGGAATGATCCAGGACAAAGGGCTAGGGGCGGAGGTCTGGGGGGGGGGGCGTTGGCAGTGGAGAATTGCCGGCAGTGAGGCAACAGAGGAGGAAAGCTAGGTGTGGTTTGACAGTGGCAGTTGGCTGGGAGTGAAGTGGGCGTGGCTAAGGGTCGAAGTCTCAATGTCCTAGACCCGTTTTTTGAAGGCCAGCCTATTTTCATTAACATCTTCCTGTGTGAATGTAATGTATCTGTCCACAGAGTTGATGTGTTTGGTGAAGGCTTCCACTTCCTGTGTTTTAATCTTGACCCAAGTATCTGTGATGACCCGGGGCGTGGCACGAAAGCAACACAGCCAGAGAACAGGTCTAACTCCCCTTCATTGCTCTAACTTTGCCCCCAAACATCCCCATGTTTACTACAAGTCCTGGAGCAAAGCTCTCACACGCACCTTCAGCAGCCTCTGGCTGGCTACAAGTAGTCCAGTAAGCAAGGTTAGCCAAACAGTAACCAAGGCCAGCAGTCCAGTAAGCCAAGTTAGCCAAACAGTAATCAAGGCCAGCAGTCCAGTAAGCCAGGTTAGCCAAACAGTAACCAGAGCAAGAAGTTCAGCGAAGCAGGCAAACCGGGCAAGCCCCACAAGACAGAGCACAGTAATCTCCAGGCATCGGCAAGTGCACACAAGGCTCCATGGATTCAATGCTTGTTCCCAACAAATGCCCCTCCCACAGGCACCTCTTTACATCTCAGTCCCCAGGTGTGCCTTATGAAGGGGGGCAGGGCACTCTCCTCCCTCGTAGCCAGCTTAGTCTGTGTTGGTCTTGCCTTCTCTGCACTCTCCGTGCTCTAGGATCAGGAGGGGGTGGTCCTTGCTCTTCGCCTGAGCTCTGTATCTCCTGCTCCTCCCTGTCTGCAAGCCTTTCTAATCCTGAAAAGCTTTGCCCGGACTGACTCTGCCCTTCCCCAGTTTCCTCCAAGGCCAATGGAGACGCCCTCTCGATCTCTGTCAGCTCTTGTTCCAGCTCATCTTCCCCCGCAGATTCAGACTCCAACGGGGGCATGGCAGTATCATCCACATGCCTATACCAGTGAGTGGGTGGAATTCCTGTGAAGGAATTTAGGAGTTTCTACCTCTTCCATGTAGAGATTGGCCACAATGGGGGACACAGGTGAACCCATGGCGCAGCCGTCTGTAGAAGCCTTCATTGTATTTAAAATAGGTAGTAGCCAGGCAGAGGTCCAGCATGGCACATATGTGGTCTGGGCTGAGGTTGATTCTGTCACCTAATGTGCTGTCTTGTAGCAGTCATTTCTTCACTACCATGACAGCTTCAGTTGTTGGAATGCAGGTGAAGAGTGAAGTCACATAATAAAAAACCAGTCTCATCCGTATGCAGTTTTACTTTCCAAACCTTGCTAACAACGTCCTGTGAATTGTTGATGTGATGGGTGGTATTGCCGACCAGAGGAGCTAATAAGGTGGTTAGTGTTGTGTTCTGACTGACCTCTAACTGACCTCTAAACTTGTTATGTCTAGATGAACTCTGACTGAACTGTAATTTGTTATGTTTTAGTTGAACTCTAACTGAACTGTATGTTGCCACCCAGGTCCAGTGTTTGAATGCTCAAACGCTATTGGTTGTTGTGTCTGACAGCCCTCTATAAAAGAGCGAGCTGTCAGACCATGTTTTGCTGGTTGCTTGAGTGAGCTGATAAAGAGCTGTTCTGAAGTCTGTCTCCTGTGATCCTTGCCCACAATCTAACAGTTAGATATTTTGCAATGTTGTGGGTGATGGAGTTGATGCTGCTGACAATTGGTCTGAGTGGTGTTCCCTCCTTGTGAATTTTGGGAAGTCCATATATGCATGGAGTGGCGTATTGTGGCTTGTCAATGGCATTGTCCTTCAATAATTGTTGCAGGAAATCAACAACCTTTTTCTTATAACTGCTGGTGGGATCTCTCTTCAGAGTCTCATACATAGCAGTGTCGTTCAGAAAACTGTTCACCTTGGTATTGTAGTCATCTGTATTCAGGATAACTGCATTTCCTTTATCAGCTGGCAGGATGGTGATGTTTGGGTCTCTTCCTAGGGATATCACTGCTCTCCTTTCTTGAATTGTGAGGTTGGAAGGGGGTGTTTTGGCACTGGCGAGGGCTGCAGATACCTTCATCCTTAATTGTTCTGCTTCTGGTTCTGCCAGTTTATTGTTCCTGATGGCTGACTCTGTGGCTGTGAGGAGATCTGCAATTGGTAGCTGTTCTGGTGTTATTGCAACATTTTAATCACAGATTCACTTTCATACTTCTAATAAAAGTGATGCTAAAAGGATAGTTTACTGCAACAATTATTTTCACCACAATAAAGTTACTAGCACATTTTATATAGTTAAACATACTGAGTTAGACTGAACTCTTAGAGAAAAAGGGAATTTTAATATTTATTTTTGGGTAATATCAACTACCGCATTTTTCAGACTATAAGACGCACCTTAGTTTTTGGGGAAGAAAATAAGAAAAAAGCTGATTGGCGGGTGGATCGGCCTCCCGGAATACCCCCAATCAGCTGTTCCCAGAGGTGAATTTTAGCAACAGGTTCATTGGTTGTGAGCTCTGTGCCTTGCTTTTTTTCCTGCCTCTGAAAAGGGCATTTACTTACCTTGATACGCCCGTTCTCGTTTGGTTGGAGCTAGCATTCAGATAGGGTTGTCCACAGCCAATCACATCAAGGACTGAGTCTGTCAATCAAACTGAGCCTCTGTCTGCCATCTTGGATATATGCCCAGTTTAGACAAAGCTGGAAGACAGACTGGACGTGGAACAAAAAAACACATGCACGGCAACAAGAAGGAAAGGAAACGAACAGAATAGAAAACACTGGACTGCAACAACTGTAACAAAAAAATTCTTTTATTAACCAGAACACACAAGGAATAAAACTCAACCAGACCACGGGTGGGGCTGAATGCTAGCTCCAACCAAATGAGAACGGGCATATCAAGGTAAGTAAATGCCCTTTCTCCATTAGGGATTGGAGCTAGCATTCAGATAGGGACATACCAAAGCCCAAGCACGTCCCTAGGGAGGGCACAATCAATTTTAACACTTGGATGATCAATCAGGACAGAGGAGCAACCACCTGTTGAAGTACCCTCCGGCCGAAGGCCGCTTCCGCTGAGGCAAAGGAATCTATCTTATAATGCCTAATGAATTGAGTCGGCGATGCCCAAGTCGCAGCACGACACACCTCCTCCAAGGAAGCCTGGGTTTTCCAGGCCGCGGAAGTGGAGGTGCTGCGAGTGGCATGCGCTGTGATGTTGTCTGGGACTGACTGTCCCGCCAGGACATAAGCTTTGGCAATAGCAGCCCGAAGCCACCTACCCACCATGGAGGAGGAAACCTTAAGACCCATAGAACGAGGGAAAAAAGCCACTAACAGTGCTTCTGACTTACGAAAGGCAGCTGTACGGTCGAGATAAATTTTGAGAGCCCATCTAACGTCCAAGGTGTGCCAAACCCGCTCTCTAGGGTGACGGGGATGCGCACAGAAGGAGGGCAAAACCAGCTCCTGGGAGCGATGAAACCTCGAATTAACCTTCGGTAGAAAGGAGGGATCTAGTCGGAGGACCACCCTGTCAGGGTGAAAAATACACAAGTCCTTACGTACAGACAGGGCAGATAACTCCGAGATACATTGGGCAGACGTAATAGCTAACAGAAAAGCCACTTTATAAGACAAGGAACTAAGCGGAGCCTCCCGCAGGGGTTCATATGGAGGTCCCATCAGAGACTCCAAAACCAGTGGGAGATCCCATGTAGGAAAACGATGAACCACAGGAGGACTTATGTTAGCGGCCCCTTTTAGAAACCGGTGAACTGTGGGTAGGTGAGCTAGGGAGTGAAAGTTGGCACATGATAAAACAGATGACAAGGCCGCCACCTGGCGTCTGAGGGTATTGGGAGAAAGACCCATAGATAAACCCTTCTTTAGGAAGCGGAGAAGCTGCGTGATGGGAACATGAAGAGGGGAAATACCCTCCCCAGAGCACCACTGGCAAAAAGCCCTCCAAGTCGCCTGGTAGACATGGTTGGTGGAAGGCCGCCTGGATGCCAGAATGACATCTATGATGTCTCCCTCATAGTTCTGCCGCCTCAGGGTTTCCCGCTCAACCGCCAAGCGGTCAGTTGTAACCAGCGGACATCTGGGTGGACCACCTCCCCCTGACGGAGCAGGTCCTGTCGTGGGGGTAGTCTCCAGGGCGGAGCCCGAGAGAGGAACTGGAGATCTCCGAACCAAACTCTCCGAGGCCAGTGTGGTGCTACCAAGATAACTTCTGCTGAGTGTTTCAACACCTTCTGAATGACCCTGGGAAGCAAGGGAAGGGGAGGGAAGGCATATAGGAGGACTTGGGGTCATGGAGAGCGAAGGACGTCGACGGCTTCTGCTCCCCTGGATGGGAATCGGGAGTAGAACCAGTGGAGCTGGGCGTTCTGTGGGGTAGCAAATAAATCTATTAGGGGCTGCCCAAATCTATCTGCTATAGCCTGAAACACCCCAGGATGTAATTGCCACTCCGACTGATCCAGCTCCATGCGGCTAAGCCAATCTGCCTGTTTGTTAGCCTCCCCGGAAATGTACTCAGCGGACAGAGACAGGAGACGTCTCTCCGCCCAGAGGCCTAAGCGTAAGGCCTCCCGCAGCAAGGCCGCGGAACGCGTACCTCCCTGTCTGTTAACGTGAGCCTTAGCTGTAACGTTATCAGTCAGCACTAACACATGAGAGCCCACCAACTGGCGTCGAAAATGCTTGAGGGCCAGAAAAATTGTCTGAAGCTCTAGGACTTTAATGGGACAGCTGGCCTCCTCCCTGGACCAAGTTCCCTGGGCCAATTGACCTTGGACATGGGCCCCCCAGCCCGAGAGGCTGGCATCCGTGGTGACTATCACCCTATCCGGAGGGAGAAAGAGAGACCCCTGCGAGAGAGCGGGGGACTGCCACCAGAGAAGGGAGCGGCGAACAGAAGCGGCCAGGCGGACCTTGGAGAGAGAGGTTCCTCTGCCAGATTTTTGAAATGGCAACAGGAACCACTGTAGTTCCCTGCAGTGCAAACGTGCCCAAGGAACAATGTCTATACACGAGATCATCTTTCCCAGGAGCGTAGCCAACAGGGCAACAGATACCTCTGAACAGAGAGAAATGTGACTAACTAAGGATCTAATACTGTCCTGGTGCTCCTGAGAAAGATAAACCTTGCACCCCAGGGAGTCAATGATAGAGCCCAGGTGAAGAATGGAAGTCTCGGGAACCAGACAGCTCTTGCGATGGTTCACCGAAAAACCATGTCTGTGTAGGATGTCCAGTGCTACCTGGAGATGGCGTTCTGCGAGAGACCGAGAAGAGGCCTGTAGCAAGATATCATCCAGGTAGCATTGGACCCGTACACCCTGGGACCTTAGATGAGCTTCCAAGGCCGCTAGAACCTTGGTAAAAACCCAGGGAGTGGAGGAAAGACCGAATGGAAGGGCTCTGTATTGATAATGTCGCCCTGAAAAGGAAAAACGTAAGTACTGTCTGTCACCGAATTTAATGGGAATGTGCAGGTATGCTTCAGACAAATCCAGGGAAACCAAAAAATCACCCCGATGAACCCCCCGTAAAATGGAACGAAGAGACTGCATCTTAAACCTACGGTATTTTACAAACAGATTAAGACGCTTGAGGTCCAGGATTGGACGCCAGTCTCCCGAAGATTTGGGAACTAGAAAAAGGATAGAGTAAACTCCAGACCCCCTTTGAGCCCTAGGAACCGGCTCAATGGCCCTAATATCTAACAAATGTTGGATAGCTTGCTCCATAAGAGCACGTTTGGCAGGAACCCTGGAAACTGAACAAGGGATAAACCCGGGAGTAGGCTGGGACATAAATTCTAATGAGATCCCAAAACGGACTGTGTTACGGACCCAGAGATCTTGAGTGGTCAAGTCCCATGTATCAGCAAATAAGGCCAATCTACCCCCTATTGGGAACTCCATCCCAAACTCACTTGGAACGTCGAGGGAATTTGGATCCCCATCCTCTAAAAAGACGTTTGAAGGGCCTTCCCCTGGTGGATCTGTCCGGATAGTAAGATCTCGACACGTACTGACCTGGGGTTCGGGACAGGCTGGAACCCTGGTCAGCCGGGCGAAAGGGCCGCCGGGTATAGGGAGCTTGGCGGAATGACCCTTTCTTACTATATGATGGTAACACCTTCCTACGATCCTTGGACTCGACTAGGATCGGATCCAGGACCTCGCCAAAAAGTGACTGGTCCGAGATGGGTTTAGTCGCTAAACGCCATTTCTGGCATGCATCCGCTGACCAGTTACAAAGCCAGTTAACTCTGCATCCCACAGTCGAGGCAGCAATGGCTTTGGATGCAAATCTTGCAGCCCTGAGAGTGGCGTCAGCAGTAAATTGGGTAGCTGCGATGACCTTGTTGAGGTCCTGGTGAGCACGGAGCTCCGATGGTGATATTTGTTCTTGTAGTTGGCGTAGCCACAGCAAGGAGGATCGGGCGAAGAATGAAGCGGACGAGGAAGCTCGGACCGCCCAAGCTGCTGCCTGATGAGACTTTAGTAGAATCTGCTCCAGACGACGATCGTCCGGCTTCAACAGCTCCTCCGCCTCCCCCGGAATAGGATTAGGGGAGTGGAGAGCCGCTACTGGAACATCCACAGTTGGTGGAGACAGAAGAGAAGCCAGCTCAGCTGCGATGTTGAAGAACTTCTTGTCTTGTGTAGACGGCATGGGTCCTGAAGCAGGAGCTGAATATTGGCGCTGGACATTGTCCAGAAATATCTGAGGTGCTGGTATTACATCTAATTCAGGAACCTGTTCTGAAAACACTGGTTCCTTGGTGGAAGAAGTCGTAGTTCCGGGAGCCGCAGGGGTGGTTGGTAAACCAGCCACATTCCTAGCCTTGTGCAGCAGCGATTTAAAGAGAGCCGGAGGGAAAAGGCCCACAGAGGCTGGCTGCTCAGGTAGAAGGCCTTCATCTTCAGATAAGGCCGAGGGGGCACACTCACCCTCTTCTAGGGCTGGAGGCTGACTAGTCTCACTAGAAGCATCAGAATATTCTTCTGCCAGGTTTGCCACACTGCATGGCTGAGAAGGGGCCCGGCTGGGAACTTGTGTAGAGGGAGCCTGGGCGGGCCAGTTCATCTGCTGGAATCCAGCCAGGCATTGCTGGACTGTAGCTGCAATAATCGTTTGCAAGTTAGGCTGCTCAAATTGCATGGATGGGCCAGGTTGAGCTGCTGGGGTAGAAGGAGCTGTTTTGGAAACAGCAGGACCCCCTGCCTGATCTGGAACAATAAGCAAAGCTGCTGCTGCTGGAGGGCTAGCCCCAAAGGCAGATGAAATTGGATCAGGGGCCACCTGCGCTGATGCCACCAACCCACCTTCTCCCCAAACGTTGGTGTTGACCAGGGCTGGGGCCGGGGCATCGAGGCTACTAAGATCCTCCCGAACAGCCGCTGCTGGAGGCTGTGGTGGAGGCATAGAGGCGGAACGCCTATCCGCCTTCTCCGATAGCTTGCGGAGTGCGCGATCGCGTCTCCGCTCGTCCCGCTCGACCACTCTCAAAGAGGCCGATCTGGTCTTGCTAGCTGCAGCGGGAGCGGCTAAATCGACTTGTTTAGAGCTTTTTGACGTCTTTTGCTGTTGCTTGCCAGAGGGCTTGGTGGAGGAGGCTGATGGCGCAGGGTCTGCCATTAAGCTGGGCGGGCGGTCAGGAGAGTGACTTGCAATGACGTCAAGGAAAATGGCCGCCGTGACTCTTCCGGGGAAAAAGAGCGGGAAAGGTCCGTTTGAAAAAGGGTGCGAAGAGCCGAGACGATCCCCCTCCCTTCGGGCGGCCGAATAGTTGCAGCGACTAGATGTATTAGCGAGCAATCTGCGGGCCCTCCTTTTTTTTTATGAATAATTTTTATTAACAATTTTTTACATTCAAAACAGACATGGAAATTTATACAATTTTCCTCTTTACAACACTTTTTGCGTCGGTAACACATTTGAATTTTTACAATATTTTCCTCTTTCATTTTTCAGTTCTATTATATACATATATTTCACACTTCTATTTTTATATATCATTTACTTCATATGTAAATGTACTCTATTTCTACCATATTTTATATTTCCCTTTTATTTGCTTATACTTGATACATTCTAATAACTCCTTTATCCTCTTTCTTATTTTGTTCACTCATCCTTTGTCTCTCTTCTCTAGGCACTCTAGCCTGGGGCCATGTGAGTGCTGCTCAGCTATTGTGTTCCTTATTGGGGCTACCTGAGCCACCTCACAGCACCATGTGCTGGACCAGAGCCACCCAAACCACCCCACAGCACTGTGCACTGGATCAGGGCCTTCCAAGCTGCCATACAACACTGCACGCCAGATTGGGGCCCACCCCATTACACACTCCTCCTGCCCAAAATTCTTTGGTCCCCCAAAGAGTTAGGGGCAGTTCACCAATGATCCGTATGTACGTTAGACGTCTTTCGCCAGTAAAACGATACTAATCCTATAGTACTTCCTACCAAAAGGGACTGTGGGTGTGTCAGGGGATGGGTCAGGCATCTCCTTCCCCACTGTCTCATTGAGCTGCCATTGGACTTCTGAGGTACTTCTGGCGATGAATGCCGCCTCCTCTGTGCTGTTCCTCTTGTTTCTGCAGCCTTGGGTCTCTGAGACAGCCTGAACCCTCTCATATGTAGTCTTCAGGTTCCTTCTCAACTGGTCCACCTAAGTTTGGTGTGAGACAAATGAGGTCTGGTCTAAGGAAACTCCAAATGCTAGGTCCACCGGCAGTTGGGCTTCCCTCCCAAACATCAGCCGGTAGGGAGAGTACCCAGTTGTATCTTTTTTAAAAAAATAATTTTTATTGAAATTTTCCAAGTTTAAAAACAAAACAACATAAAAAATATATAAAAAAACATATAAAACACACATACATAAAATATAGTTCCACTAATACAGCTTTACATCATCGGAATTTTCCTTCTCAATTCTGCATTTTCCTAATTATGGCTATTGTTTTATACTTAAACATTTTTTATCTTTACTTATTCATTATATACACTATTAACTATTAACTAATAATTATATACTATTATATACATTATATACTATTATATACATTATCTTACAACCATTAAAATTTAAGGTTACATCTATCACACTTTTCCTTCCTTATAACATTTATAACATTTCATATTTATCCTGAGTCACACATTAATTTTACTTTTCTTTTTGAGCCAATCATACCATCTATCCCAAATTTTATAGTACCCTGTTTCCTCTCGTTCTCTCAGTTCCATAGTAAGTTTACTCATTTCTGCGCATTCTAGCACCTTTTTCACAATCATAGCGTTCGAGGGTTTTTTGTCGTTTTTCCAATTTTGTGCGAATGTGATTCTCACTGCTGTTATTATCTGTTGTATGATATAATAAATTTCCTTTCTAATATTTTCTTTCATTATTCCCAAAAGAAATAATTCTGGTCTTAATTCAATTTTTTGTTCCCTTATCTCCTCGATCCAATTTTTAATTTTCTTCCAATATTTCTTTGCATCGGGACATGTCCACCACATGTCCCTTGTGTCTGATTACATTTCCAACAGTTTGGTTTTGTGGATGGATACATTTTGGCCAATCTCGCCAGTGGTAGATGCCATCTGTAAAACATTTTAAGTATATTTTCTTTGTATGCGGCCAACATTGACATTTTATAATCCCCCCCCCCAATTTGTTCCCAATGTTCTAATTCAATGCTATACCCAAAAAATTTTGCCCACACAATCATTGTTTCTTTAACAGTTTCATCCTCCATTTTGCATTTTAATAAACAGTTATACACCTTAGTAATCAATTTTTCTTCCATACTTGTTAGGATTTTATCAATTTCTTGTTTTTCATTTTGAAAACCATATTGCTCCAAGTCTTTTTTATATTTGGTTTGAATCTGTAGGTAGGGCCACCAATCTATTGTAATTCCTTGTCTTTGTAACTCTTGATTATATTTCAATCTTCCTTGTTTGTCTAGCAATTACTCGTATGTAACTATTTTGTCTCAGTTGATCAAATTTGGATAGACCACTGCTTCCATTGTTGAGGTCCATCGTGGCATCTTTATGTAAAAATTCTGTTTAATTTTTTTCCAGATCCCAATTATTGCGTCCCTTATTTGATGTCTCTGAAAATAGTTATGTGGTTTGGTCTGTCCCTCCCATAGAAATGCGTGCCAGCCTCTTTGCAGGTCATGGCCTTCGATTGTTAGAATTCTTTTATTTTTTAAAACTATCCATTCTTTTATCCATGTCAACGAGGCTGCCTCATAATATAACTCCCAGTCCGGTAGGCCCATTCCCCCTCTTAATCTAGTGTCTTGCAACAACTTACATTTAATTCTGGCCTTTTTCCCCTGCCAAATAAATTTTAACATTATTTTATTTAGTTCTTCAAAGAATTTTTGGTTTAATTTTATTGGAATTGTTTGAAAGAAGTATAGAAATTTGGGTAAAATATTCATGTTAATAGTAGAAATTCTTCCTAATAATGATAATTGTAGCTTTTTCCAATTTTCCAAGTCTTTCTTAGTTTGTGCTAGTAATTTCATATAATTGTCTTCTTTTATAGAAGAACATTTTTTAGTTAGCCAGATCCCTAAATGTTAAGGAGTTATTGTGCTGTTGAGCACATACACAGCGAAATGTGTTGTGGTTGTGGTGTTGCAGTTTGATATGAATGCTATTCAGTCAATAAACAGAATACATTTACTATTTACAAATAGTTTACTTAAAGTAGTAGCAAAGTTCAATAGAAAATCCAAGTCATACACAGTTAGTCAGTCAATGCGAAGATTCTTCTTCTTGCCTATCTTTGTTTTAACTAACAAACAAAGATTACAGCTATCAATCAATTCTACACTATCACAGATAGTTACTCTTTCCACAGCAGCTCTTCACAGTAATTTCACACAGTCACAAAGTCAATTACTCAACAGTGAAGCAGCAGAGATAATCAGCAGAGAGTCAACACTCCGGAACACACCGTCAAACACACACAGACATTAATCACCATTCTGAGCATGCTCTCTTGCTGCCTTATATAGTAATCAGCCTACAATTCATTTAAAGCAATATACACATAACATTGATTTATGGCTTGTTCATATATTAGCAAACCCAATTGTTTGAACAGAGTTCTAACATTCTCCCCTTTGGGTTGTTAATATATAACTTACAATCTTAGATTATAACCTTCACAACTTTCTTTATGTCTTACAGCACTTTGTGCTTTTGTAAAATGATCTGCCAAATTACATTCACTTGTACAATACTCTAATCATTTTACTCTGTACACATTGTCTCACATTAAGATATCTTAGATCTGTATGTTTTGATCTCGTTTTCACACCAATATTTGTTGCCATATTAATTGCAGCTTGACTATCTTCAAATACATTAATTGGTTCATTTACAACAATTCCCATGTCTTTACACAATTGTTTGTAATAAATAAGTTCTGTACATAATAGGGATAAGCACGAAAATTCAGCCTCCATCGTAGACATACTGATGTGCTGTTGTCTTATTGACCTCCAACTAATCAACATATTTCCTAATAATATAACAATTCCTGATGTTGACTTTTGTGTAACTTTGAACAGGGTTCTAACACTAAATATTTTGCTTTTTTGGTTATTTGAAATTCCAAAATTCTTTCTAGTTTTTTATTTTGATCTTGGGTAAGATTATCATTTTTGTTTTATTTTTGTTTATTTTCAAACCAGCAACCTTTCCAAATTCCTGTAGTTCTTGAAGCAATATACTACCTGTTTCCAAAGGATCCTCAAGTATGAATGCCATATCGTCCGCGAATGCCTGCAATTTGTATTCTTCTTTCTGAATTCTCAACCCTTTTATATCTCAATTTTCTCTGACTTGATTCAATAGGACTTCTAATGAGAGTATAAATAATAACGGTGATAAGGGGCACCCTTGTCTGACCCCTTTATGTATGTTCACTTTGTCCATTGTTTCCCCATTTAATAATATCTTCGCTGTTTGGTTTGAATATATTGTCCTAATCATCTTATTGAATGTTCCTCTGAATTCTATCATATCCAATTGTGTATTGAGAAATTGCCAATTTAAATTATGAAAAGCTTTTTGTGCATCAACCAAAATTAAAGCAAATTGTTTATCTGGGTGGGCTTCGTAGTATTCTAGTACATTTAGTATGATTCTGGTATTGTGTTTTATTTGCCGGTTGGGAAGAAATCCATTTTGATCTATAGGGATAATTTTATTTAATATTTTTTTAGTCGTTCTGCCATAATTGTTGCGAATATTTTGTAATGTACATTCAGCAGCAAGATTTGAATTGAAGTTTTGAATTTTTTGAGTGTCTGTTTCTTCTTTTGGGATTAATGTAATAAGTGCCTCTGTCCAGGAGTATGGTATTTTCGCTTTTTCCAATGTTTCATTGCATATATCTAACATAGTTTCCTCCATTGGTTCCTGTATCATTTTATATATCTCAGCGGGAATACCATCCGGTCCTGGCGTTTTATTATTTTTTTGCTTTTTAATCACCTCTCTCATTTCCACTAATGTTATCTTTCCATTTAGGATTCCCCTATCTTCATCTGTTATAATGGGTAGGCTTCTGTTTTGTAGATATTTTTTAACCTCTTCTTCTCTAATATTTTCCTGTTTATATAATGTTTGAAAAATTTTTGCACTATCTTTTTCTTTTCTTCTTTTTTATGACATATGTTGCCCTGTTCATCCTGCAAGTCTTGTATTAGTCCTTTTGTTTTTTCTTTTCTTAGTTTGTGGGCTAACCACCTCCCAGGCTTATTTGCCGTCTCAAAATAATTTTGTTTTGCCCTTGTTATGTTTCTTATCATTTCTTCTTGTTGGATTAAATTTATTTTATATTTTGTTAATTCTCGTTCTTGTATAATTTTATTATTCTGTGGTTCTTTTTGTAACCTCTTCTCTAGTTCACTTAGCTTGTCCTGTAGGTGGTTTTGTTTTTCCTATCTCTCTTTATTTTTTCTAGCTATGTACGCTATCGTGATCCCTCTTATATGTCACTGCGTTTTTTGTATTTGCTAGCTGAGCTTCCATTCTGAACATTACAGTAGCTCGCCAGAGAACTTTTATCAACATGGATAACACTGTCTTGTGATTTTCTGAGCTACTGTGCATGTCTTCATTATTTCTCTACTTTCCTTTCCTTTTGTCCATCTCTGATATATCACTAACGGTAAGATGTAGTTAGCTATATTTTTACTTTTATAATAAAAATGTTTATTAGAATATATACTTCGGGTTTTTCTTTCCTTGAGAGTACACACCATGGAAAACAAGATCCATTCACCTCTAATTAATTACAATTTCCCCCAGGGGGGAAACGAAGCTGATTCACACTTCGACAATGGTAGCAGAGGATGGTTGGATTTATTTTGTTTTACATGGCTGTTACTCAACTGATAAGCGAATAGGCTATTAAGAAAGTTTGTGTTAGTTGGCGACCGAGGAACGCTGATTAATCACTGCAAATATGCCAAAGAGGAAAAAGAAAACAAGGTACAGGGCACAGTCTGCTGAAGACATAAATCTTTCTGCTCTCTCTGATGAAGAGGTCAAAATAATTTTTCACAGGCTTTCTGCTCTTCAAACACCGCTCGCTTCTGCATGCAGACCGGAGGAGGGTGATGGGAGAGTTTATCCCAAAGAAGACGTGCTGAGGTCAGTGACGCCCTCTTATATTTCTTCAAGCACCCAGTTAATTACTAAAGAATTCTCTACAGAGGCCCAGGAGTTTGAAAGGCTTGGTGCCAGATCTAAAATTCCACAAGCGGCCGAGCAGTTTGTTCCCGGAGAGAGAGATGAAATTCACTATTCTCCTTTAAGCCCTGAAGAAACTATGCATGATAAGGCTGTACGAAGTTATTGTGATCAAATAGATTTTCTGGAACATGAGCTGCAAAAAGCAAAAGCGTTGGTTTCTATTATTAAGCCAGATAAGCGGGACTCTTGTCTTTTTCAAATTCCTGAGTCCTCCATTTTGCCTTCTCCTTCAAAGCCAAAGCCACTCCCCCAGGAGGGTTTTGTGTCAGGCAAATCAGAACAGAATGATGTATACACGTCACATGTGTTTAGTGGTGATGGTGTTCCTTCTCGGATTTCACATGATGTTGATAGAGAAGAAAAGTTTTCTGCAATGCCACACGTGTCTCCAGCAGGCAAGATTAATATGGCAGCTCATGCACAAGTGGCAGACAGAGTGCAGCAACCACAGGTTCAAGTACAGCAACCTCAGCTTCAACCATAAGTGCCTTTACTTCAACAACCAGTACCTCAGGTGTACATTCCTCAACAGGCATCTTCTATTGTTCCACTGGTTGGTGATTCAAAATTAAAGCGTTCAGGACAAAATTATAGAGCATGGGTCAGTGAGGTTGGACTTTTACTCCGTAGAGAAGGTACCCATTGCATGGTGTTTAATCCTCCTGGCCAGCCATGGACTCCTGCAATAAGAGACTTAGATATTAAAGCATGCACAACATTATTATTATTATTTTATTTAAAAAGTTTTATAAGTACAAAGTACAATCATTTTTCATTTTTCTCCCCCCCCTAACCCCCACCCAACCCCTTCCCTTCCCCCCTCCCCCCCGGACTTCCCAGAGAAAGTACAGGGCATAATATTCAATAAAATAAATTTAAATTAAATCAAAGCAAGTTCTTAATTTCCACTTTTTTAAAAAAAATTCTTTAACTCCAATTTTTTTTAAAACTATTCAAAAAACAATCAGAAGAAGGATAAAAGTAATAATAACAATAATAGTACAAAACAAAGAAAATAAAAAATTAAAAGGAAAGATTAACAAATATAAAAGAAAAAAACATTATATTAATACATCATACCTCATCTCAAACTATACTTTACATATCTAAACCTCCATCTTTTATATAATCTACCTATAAACTAATATTAATAAAAAAGAAATAAAAGAAATAAATAAGAAATAAAAATAAAAGAGGAACAAAAGTAAACCTTTCCTCCCCTTTTCAATCAACACAACATTTCTTCCAAACAGAACAAAACTTAAGTAAATATTACATAAACATTAGCTAAACATTAAATGTTTATACCTAGTCACAATACCTCAGTATTTAAAGTATTCTATCAAATTATTTATTCCCATATTTTTTTAAAAAATAACCCCTTATACCTCTAAAACTCTAAACTTAGTCATAAAATCATAGAATCAAACACAATGTTAATAACAACATTACTATATATTGAAGTATCAACTTCAAAATATATGATATATATAATAATAATAATAATCAAAATATATGATATATATAATAATAATAATAATCAAAATATATAATATATATAGTAATAATAATAAAAAAGAATAAAAACCGACCCCTTATACCTCAAAAACCTTAAACTTTATCCCAAAATCCCTCAAAATATTAATAACATAGTATTACACTATATCAAATTTTTAACTTCAAAATGTATGATATATATATAAAATAATCTAAAAAGGAACTACCATCAAAAAGAAATATTATAATAATAATAAGACAAAAAATAATTACAGTCTTGTTAATCGTTCCAACCATCCTATAGATTTCAACACCATCTGTCACTTGGCAATTTCGAATCTATCGATTCACCTCCCATCTGACCCCAATCCTCCGTCTCCTTTTCCACGTCGCAAACATCTATCTGGCTCTGCCAATCACTTTGAATCTTTGGAATTATTTCCTCTTGACCAAGTATGTCTGGATTTTTCTTCTCCTCCTCTATTATTTCCATGCTTCTTTCCACTGGAATTTTAGAAATATCAGCCTTTAAAACGTTGATGTAAAATTCTGTAGCTTTCTTTATTGTGTTAAGCCCGTATCTTTTTCCCAAAAATTTCACGATCACTCCTGTTGGTGCATTCCATTTGTATTGTAGATTTCGTATTTTTAGTTCCTCGACCAAGAAGGAATATTCTTTTCTAGCTTTGAGCATCTTGGAAGGAATTTCTTTCCATATCCTTATTTCCTGACCATTTACCTGAAGATTATTCTTAAAGGTCGCCTGTGTAATTCTGTTCCGCAGAGCTCTTGTAGTGAAATATATTACAATATCCCTTGGCAAATGGTTTTGTTTTGCATACCAGGAATTCACTCTATATATCTTATCAATTTGCATAGCCAATTCCTCTTTAGACATTCCAGACACCTGCTCCAGGGCCTCTACCATCCTTCCTTTCAAATTTTCAAATTTTTCCTCCTTCAGGCTCCTCACTCTTATAGCAAATTTCATCTCTCTGAATTGAGACATTATCACCTCTGTTTCCAAATTTACTATATCCTTTTGAACCTTGGCTATGTATTCCTCTGAAGTTGTCAGAGCTTGCTTATTTTTTTCCAAATCATTCTCCAAAATCTCCATATTTGTTGCTAGTCCTTTACAAACTTTCAACACATCCGCTCTCAGTTGTAAATTCATCTTCTCCAAAGCAGCCTGCATTTTTTTATCTATTTCAGTAATTTTTGAATTGAATTCCATAATCAGCTCATTTTTCATGACTTTCAAAGTATTAAATAAACTCTCAGGTGTTAAAGACTTTAATAATGTTAAATCAGGCGTAAATTGCATCTTTAAAATGTGATCAGAAGAGTACTCAGTTCTTTTATTCACTACAGTCTTTCCAGGTTTAGAAGCCATTTCAGTATTTTCAAAAAAGAAAGACAAAGAAGAGGGGAAAAAAGCCCAGATCTATACTTAAAAATTCTTTCCAAATCCAAAGCCAGTTAATCTTTTATCTTTTATAAAACTGTAAGTTAATTCAGGAGACAAAAGGAGAAGAAATCATTTCTCCAGATCAAAGGTTTCCATAGGAAAAAGCTGGTAACAAAGCAAAAATAACTTTCTCTTCCACACCCAAATCTCCAATCGCCATATTGTTACTTCTTCCTTATTAAGCTACTTTGTTGCTTCCGAAGTAAAATCCAGCAGTGGAGTTAAAGTCAAAGCTAATGCCCTTCTGGACTCCTGCCTTTCTCTGGCTGCTCTCTTTAAGTTTAAAATAGTTATACTTTCCTTTGTAACAGCAGCGGTGGTCGCGGCATCTTGCTCCGCTTTAAGCGGAGGCTTCTGACTTCCCGGAGCAACAGACAGTCTACCTGGGGAGCCCTCACCCTTCACGCCCTAAGTTGGCTTCTAGGGCACTAGGGGGGCTCTACCCAACCTGTCTCGCTCTCATCTCTCCCCTTCGCCCGGGGAGAGATTTTCAAGCTGCCAGACAGCTGTTCTGGCGGCTTTTACAGGGAATCGGAAGGACGCCCAACGAGGAGCGCCAGCGACGCCGTCGGAGCCAAAACCGGAAGTCCGCATGCACAACATTATTGATGTCCATGGATACCGAACTGCAGGTTACTTTTCCACCTGATGCAACTGCCCAACAAATTTGGGCCCAATTAGAAACATGCTACCGGCCTGTTTCGATGGACTCTACATGTTTGCTCTTGTCTGAGTTCCATGGTTTGAGATTAAAACCTGGTGAATATATTGGAGAACATTTAACTAAAATGAAAGGAATGAGGAAGGATTTGGGTGAAAGAGGCTATGCTATTGATGATTTTCAAATGATCAGCATTATTATTAACTCATTGAATTATGAATGAAAAGATGGCATTACAAAGATTAATCAAGTGCCCATTGCTCAATGCACAGTGGATCATGTATGCAGAATTTTAACCAAAGAAGAGGCATTTATGCTGGCCATGCCACATTTGAGAGGACCACCCGCATTAAGAGCTCCAGCGAGGCGCCACTTCCAAGGAAGAGCCTACGTTCCAAGGATGCCAAGATGCTACATCTGTAATCGCATGGGACATGCCACCTGGGATTGTTCCCAACGAATTCCAGCTCCCGTCATGTACCAGCCCAGAGGAACAGACTCCAGAGGAGGCAGAGGTGGAAGACAAGGTCATCGTGGTCCCAGGTGTGATCCGCAAGCTCCACTCGCCACATTGGCTTTAACCAACGATCCACAACCTTGTCCAGAATACAACAGACAACTTCTGTGGACTTTGGATAGTGGTGCAGCATTGCATGTTACTTACAGAAAAGAACTTTTTACAGAGATGCACGAGCCTGAACCTGAACTACGTGAACTTTATTCTTTTTCCAATCATCCTTGTCAGGTCAGAGGAAAAGGAACTGTTCATGTTGAAGAGCTCGATGCATTAATCCCTGATGTTTATTATATACCAACAGCAAATAGTAGTTTGCTTAGTCAGAGTCACTTGTCTAGAGTATTAAAGTACCAGGTCCACCACCTCGAAAAAGCAAGTTATATAGTTAAAAATGGAGACATTGGTGCTGAAACCATGTTACTTGGTGGCGTTTATTACATAAAGCCAAAGTCTAAACCGCAAGTACAGGCAAGTATACAAACTCCAAAAGAGGAGAGCACAGACCCAGAGAGAGGTGTTCCAGCGAGAGATCCTGTTGTTGGCTTTAGGAGCTAAGGCTCCTAAAGCCAACAAAAAGAAAATTATGGAACAGGTTGCTCAGAGCAAGCCTGAGGTTCCTCATAAAACTGTTAATGCTGAAAATTCACTAACTGGTAAACCTTTGCATTACAGGTGTATCCATAAGTGGCATAGAAGATTGGGGCATGCAAGTTTTCGTGTTCTTCGGAAAATGCCGGAGTTCGCAAAAGGTTTGGATCTAAAGGGGTGTAAGGTGTTTTTGGATTGTGCTGTCTGCAAAAAGGCCAAATCCAAAGCAGCAGCCATTCCAAAACGCGCTACACGCCTGTCAACACGCATTTTTGATTTGGTACACACTGACATAGTAGGTCCTTTCAAGCCAACACTTGGTGGTAGAAAATATTTTCTAACAATTGTTGATAATTACTCTAGATATGTATATGTATATCCTATGAAAGAAAAATCTGAGACCTTTCAGATCTTTAAAGACTTTGCCACTCTTGTTTATAACCAACACGGAGTAAGCATCGACGGAATTCAGAGTGATCGTGGTGCCGAATTCATGTCTCAGCGGTTCCAGGACTGGATGCGTAAGAATGGAATTCTTCATCAGACCTTGGCCCCTTATACACCGGCGCATAACAGGGTGGTAGAAAGACGACAAGGGGTCCTGCAAACCTTGAAGCGTTGTCTCCTAGAAGACGCCAATCTCAGTAACCCATACTGGGGTGAAGCTATTAAATATGCAAATTATATTGTCAACCGTACTTGGAGTAGTGTAATAAATCAGACTCCTTTCTTCATGTTGTATGGGTACAAGCCCGACCTCAAGATTCTTCATATTTTTGGTTCATACGCAATGGTGAACATTCCCTTAGCTCAAAGAAGGAAAGGAGGTCCAGCAGCAAAAAGGATGAGATTTTTGGGTATTGATGACAATTCAAAGTGGAGCGAATTTATTGACTCCAATCATGTAATAGTGATTTCCCAATCCACCAATTTTGAGGAAGATGCTGACTGGTCCAGGATTCATTCCAATGATCCTGGAGTTTATTTTCATAGAGATGATGTTGCTGATGCCGCGCAGCCTGATGACCAAGATTCACAGGTAGATGTTCCATCCACTAGTTCTTCTCAACC
Organism: Diadophis punctatus similis; assembly: GCA_023053685.1. Classification (NCBI taxonomy): domain Eukaryota; kingdom Metazoa; phylum Chordata; class Lepidosauria; order Squamata; family Dipsadidae; genus Diadophis; species Diadophis punctatus. The sequence goes on from JALIGW010000066.1 coordinate 483,516, forward strand.
TGATGTTCCATCTTTGCAAGCTGTGGATGCTGACGCTAGCGATGATGAAGAAGACGAGGACGAAACAGAAGAATGGATGACTTTTCCGATTCGTTCCAAGAGGGCCACAAAAGGGATCCCTCCACAGCGATATTCGTGGCAACTGACAAAAGCAGCCTTGCCTTTGATTTGTAATATTACATTTCCTCCTGATAAGTTCAGACAAATCAAGCATCTTCCTGAATCAGAAAGAGAGAAGTGGTATGAGGCAATGCAGGCTGAAATGGACAGTCAAAAGAAACTTAAGGTGTTTACGCCTTCAAAACCTCCAGCGAACAAAAGAGTCATTGGCACTCGATGGGTCTACAGCAGCGATTCCCAACCTGGGGGTCGGGACCCCTTTGGGGGTCGAACGACCATTTCCCAGGGGTCGCCCTGGCATCCTCAGCTCCCCCCCTGCCACAAGCCTGGCCCTATCGCGCCCCAGAACCCGCGACCAACCGCGACCCACCCCGCCACCGCCATTTGGGTTCTTTTACCCTCTGCGCATGCGCAAAGCGTTCTGCATGCGCAGAGGGCAAAAGAACTCAAATGGCGGCATCCAGAAGGGCAGGGGAAGCGGGTGGGGGAAGCCCTGCACCACGTCCGCCACCGGCTCCATCGGCTCTGCGACAACTGACAGGCAAGAACGAACCGGGAGTATTTCACCCCCTGTGAAAGGCGTGGGTGACTTTGGTGGGGCCGTGACAGGCAGCTGCCGGAGAGAGCCATACCCTTCGCCCCGAATGCTACAGGTAACCGGGAGAGACTCTGTGAAGGGGGTGGCTCTCTCCGGGCAGCCGCCTGTCCCGGCCCTGCCAAAGTCGCACATGCCTTTCGCAACAGGGCTCGAAAAGCTCCCAGAGACAACACGCGAAGCGAGCGGAGACCTCGCCCGGATCTGGAGACTTCGTCCAGACACCACCGTTTGGATTCTTTTACCCTCTGCGCATGCGCAGCACACTTTTCACATGTGCAGAGGGTAAAAGAACCAAAATGGCGGTGGCAGGGTAGGTCACGGTGGGGTCACGGGGGCGGGTTGCGGGTTGCGGCATTAGGATGGTTGGGAACCGCTGGTCTACAGATTCAAAAAAAGGCCAAATGGTGAGTCATTGTACAAGGCCAGACTTGTAGCTCAGGGTTTCGCTCAACGTTATCCTGAGGACTACACAAATACCTACTCACCGACAGTCTGGACTGAAAGTGTAAAAATTGCTTTAGCTACGGCTACTATCCTTGGTTTAGTTGCTTTCCAGTTCGATGTTCACATGGCTTATCTACATGCTGACCTAGATGAGGAGATCTACGTAAAAGGTCCTCCAGGGTTCCGACATCAAGAAGGGGATACCTGGTTTCTACACAAAAGTCTTTATGGTCTGAAACAGTCTGGTTTAATGTGGTACTTATGTCTTACTGACAAACTAAATTTAATGGGCTTTATTAAGTCTGAAACTGATGAATGCGTGTTTACAAAAAGATCTGATAATACATATGAGATAGTTCTTGTTTATGTTGATGATAATGTTTATTTATTTATTTATTTATTTATTTAGACGCTCTTATAGGCAGCCCAATCCCGTGGGACTCAGGGCGGCGTACAGCATGAATAAGAAACGTAAATTTTAAAAACAATAATCATAATATAAGTTAAAAATGTAATTAAGATATAATTAAAGAAAAAGAACATAATAAACGCAACATTCAGGTGGAATCTAATTATCCTATTCACCCCATCTGCCGGAAGAGCCATGTTTTTAAGGCTTTACGGAAGGCCAGCAGGGTGGGGATGGTCCGGATCTCTGGTGGGAGTTGGTTCCAGAGGGACGGGGCTCCCACAGAGAAGGCTCTCCCCCGCGGCCCCGCCAACCGACATTGTTTGGCCGATGGGACCCGGAGGAGGCCCTCTCTGTGGGACCTAACCGGTCTTAGGGAGGTATGTGGTAGGATGCGGTCCCGTAGGTAACCTGGCCCTGAGCCATGTAGGGCTTTAAAGGTCAAAACCAACACCTTGAATTGCAACCGGAGACTAATTGGCAACCAATGCAGCTGGCGGAGGATAGGTGTTACGTGGGTGTATCTCGGTACACCCACTACAGCTCGCGCAGCTGCATTCTGTACCAATTGCAGTCTCCGGATGCTCTTCAAGGGTAGCCCCATGTAGAGCCCGTTACAGTAGTCTAGCCGTGAGGTGACAAGGGCATGAGTGACTGTGAGCAAAGCCTCCCTCTCCAAGTAGGGTCGCAATTGGTGCACGAGACGGATCTGTGCAAAGGTCCCCCTAGCCACAGCTGAAAGATGTTGATCCAATTTTAGCTGTGGGTCTAGGAGGACACCCAAATTACGAACCTGTTCTGAGGGAGTCAATTTTTCTCCCCCAAGAACCAAGGAGGGACAGTCGACATAGTCCTTGGGAGGCAATATCCAGAGCCACTCAGTCTTGTCTGGGTTGAGCCTGAGTCTGTTCACTCCCATCCAGACCCTCACATCGTCCAGGCAGTGGCACATTACATCAACTGCTTCACTGAACTGACACGGGGTGGAGATGTACAACTGGGTATCATCAGCATACTGCTGATACCTCACCCCATGTCGTCGGATGATCTCACCCAGCGGTTTCATGTAAATGTTAAACAGGATGGGCGAGAGGACCGAGCCCTGTGGCACCCCGCAAACCAGGGGCCTAGGGGCCGACCTCTGTCCTCCTGTCAACACCGACTGCGTCCTGTCAGAGAGGTAGGAGGAGAACCACCGTAAAACAGTGCCTCCCACTCCCATCTCCCCAAGACGACGCAGAAGGATACCATGGTCAATGGTATCGAAAGCCGCTGAGAGGTCAAGTAACACCAGGATGGAGGAGTAACCCCCATCCCGGGCTCGCCAGAGATCATCCATCAGCGCGACCAAAGCAGTCTCCGTACTGTAGCGGCGCCTGAAACCCGATTGAAAGGGATCCAGATAATCAGTATCCTCCAATAGCCGCAGGAGTTGGAGCGACACCACCTTCTCAACAACTTTACCCAAAAAGGGTAAGTTGGAGACTGGACGGAAGTTTCTTAAATCCGCTGGGTCCAGGGAAGGCTTCTTGAGGAGGGGCCTCACCACCGCAGCTTTTAAAGGCTGCGGGATGGATCCCTCTCTCAAAGAAGCGATCACAACCGCCTGGAGCCAGCCGCGTGACACCTCCCTGCTGGCAGAAACCAGCCAGGAGGGGCACGGGTCCAATAAACAGGTGGAGGCGCTCATCGCTCCTATGGCCTTGTCCACATCTTCAGGAGTGACAGGCTCAAACTCGTCCCATATAACAGGACTAAGACTCGCCCCTGTCATCTCGGCTTGCCCTGTCCAAATGGAGTCCAGGTCTGTCCGAATCTGAACGACTTTGTCCGCCAGAAACTGAGAAAATTCCTCAGCTCTGCCCTGCAAGGGATCTTCAACTCCCCCCTTGGCTAGGAGGGAGCGAGTCACCCTAAACAGGGCGGCTGGGCGGGAGTCGGCGGACGCAATAAGAGCGGAAAAATGCGAGCATTTTGCCGCCCTTATCGCCACTAAGTAAGACTTAATGCAAGTTCTTAAAAGTGTCCGGTCAGACTCAGCTTTACTGGCTCTCCATCGTCGCTCTAGGCGTCTCTTTAGGCGCTTCATCTCCCGGAGCTCCTCAGTAAACCAAGGAGCCCTCCGGGGTCCGCTGCCATGGAGAGGCCGCAAAGGCGCAATCCGATCTAAAGCCCCCGTTGCCGCCCGATTCCAGGCAGCCACTAGAGCCTCAGATGAATCGTGTACCAGGGACTCAGGTATTTCCCCAAGTTCCCTCTGAAATCCTTCAGATTCCATTAGGCGCCTGGGGCGGAACCACTTAATCGGCCCCGCCTCCTTGCGGTGGAGGAGTGGTGCCATGAAATCCAACCTCAGAAGGAAATGATCTGACCACGACAAGGGTGCTGTGACTAAACCCCTCAGCCTCAGATCATCTCTCCACTGCCCCGAGAGAAACACAAGGTCAAGCGTGTGACCTCCCTCATGAGTCGGACCCTGAACTACTTGGGTCAGGTCCATGGTTGTCATGGAAGCCATGAACTCCTGGACTGCCTCCGAGGTTTCACCGGGTGATGGCAAATTAAAGTCCCCCAGCACCATCAACCTGGGGAACTCAATCGCCAGCCCTGCTACTGCCTCGAGCAGAACAGGCAGGGCCTTTGTAACGTAGCTAGGAGGCAGGTACGCTAGCAAAAGGCCCACCTGGACCCCTAAGTCCAACTTCAGAAGGAGCGTCTCACACCCAACAATCTCCGGGGCAGGGCTCCTTCGAGGATTAAGGTTCTGGCGAGCTATAATTGCCACTCCTCCACCCCTTCCCTGGGGTCGCGGCTGATGCTGAACTAAGAACCCGTCCGGGCACATCTCGGAGAGGGGAACCCCCCCCTCCTGGCTTAGCCAGGTCTCAGTAATACATGCCAGGTCCGCCCCCTCTTCCAGGATTAAATCCCGTACAAGGGGGGCCTTGTTGGTAATTGACCTGGCATTCAACAGCAGCAGCTTGAGCCCAGGGCCCTGACATCCCTGGTTACCAGGACCTCGGGTTGAGCAAGATGGAACCAAACCAGAGGGGCCAGAACAAGAAATCGCTTGGAGACAGAGAGTTCTCGTTCCCCGAGAGCGGCCTACCCCTCTGCTCCCGCCATACCTACCTCTCCCTGTTATGACCGTAATCCTCCCGTCCCCCGTCCCATCAGAGATCCACTCCCCTCCCCTACTGGTCCCCCCCTCTCCCGACAGATCATGCATACCATTCATACTACACCTGGGAATGGACCTAAGTCCCCCTCCACTTCTGTTTCCACACTCAGCAGAGGGGGACAAAGACCAAACCCCCGGCTTACTCATTCCACTATAATAATCAATGAAACTCTATCACACAATCATACCCATTCATAGCCCACACCATAACCACAGTCAAAATACTTCTGGGGTAAAAATTGCAAGGTTAATTATCACAAATGTTAAAATCAATAAAATTAATAAGGAGCATGTAAAAATAATCTCATTAAAAATTAAGTCAATCCAAGAGTTCCAGTGTCCAGTTATGGGAAGCCAATAGTCCAGGGGCTGATGGAATGTCCCCCTATCCAGATGGTATCTATAGATCACAAGTTCTCTCCCTCCAGAGTCCGATGTCAATCTGTCAGAGGGGGAGGTCCCCCATAGATAAGGAAGGCCTGAGGAGAGGGAACTGGCCACTGTAGCAGTCCAAATGGTGGGCCCGATCATCAATGCGGCCCCAATAATAAACACAGTCGCTTCAGTGGTGCTGGCCTGCATAGCAGTATTGTTCAAATCCCGTTTCCAGGCTGTAGAAGGGACGGTGCTCGACCGACGTTCCCACGGCATTCCAGTCGCCTCTAAAATGGCGACCTCCTTCCTTCCTGCATCCCCCTTCAGCTTCAGGCCAGAGACGTAAGAAAGGCCTGGCCAACAGATGTTCAGTGTTGGCAGTCCCGGGGGATTGCTGGGCGTTCGTCTAAAAGGGCATTTGGCTAGAAGGGCAGAATAACAAGCTGCAGCGAAAAGAATAACAAACACCAGCGGCAACGCTTGTTGGAAAAAGGAAAAAAGAGCCCAGCTGAGAACACTCAGCTGGGCGAGTCCAGCCCGAGTCTATAACGGCCGAGAAATCAAATTCAGATCCCCACTGAAGCAGTACCGATCTGTCTGCTATACATACCCGGTATTGTCCAATGTCCTTGTTTCCCAGGTTGTTGCAGTTCCTGGCCAGTAGCCTTCGCGTTGTTTAAAAAGAGTTTTTAGCTGTTAAAAAATGTTCAAAAAGAGCTCTGCGGCTTCGCGGACGCCATTTTAATACCGCCGGCGTCTTCCCGAGCCTGGAACTTCCCGATCTGCCTAGTCCTCGTGGCCAGAAGTCTTCCTCGACCAAACGGACTGGCGTGCTCCTGGGGTCTTCCAATTTCTTCCGACCCGCTCAGAGATGGGAAAAGCTGGGTCGGGTCCTTGCAATTCTTCAGGGAGCAGATGAACGAGAGCGGAGGGCAGTTCGTTTGCAACCTCTCCGCTTAGCTCCACCCCGGAAGTGGTCCAAATAATTATATTGGTCCAAATAAGCAGATGAGTGAGAATTTTGCTAAAGGCTTACAGAGATATTTCACATTGAAATCTTTAGGTCATATTAATACTTATTTAGGTGTTCAGATTGTCAAAACACAGAAGGGGTTTAGTCTTTCAGAAGAGTATAAAATTGAACAAATTTTGCATCATTGCAACATTGTTGGCATGAATGACCGTGAGTAAAGCCTCCTTCTCCAAATAAGGTCGCAACTGGTGCACCAGGCGAACCTGTGCAAAGGCATCCCTAGCCACAGCCGTAAGATGTTGGTCTAATTTTAGCTGCGGATCTAGGAGCACCCCCAAATTGCGAACCTGGTCCGAGGGAGATAATTTGTTTCCCTCAAAGACCAAGGAGGGACAGTCGGTGTGGTCCTTAGGAGGCAGTATCCAAAGCCACTCTGTCTTGTCAGGGTTGAGCTTGAGCCTGTTCCTTCCCATCCAGATCCTAACATCATCCAGGCAGCGGCACATCACATCCACTGCCTCCCTGAATTGTGACGGGGTGGAGATGTACAGCTGGGTGTCATCAGTGTACTGTTGAAATCTCACCCCATGTCGACGAATGATCTCCCCCAACGGTTTCATGTAAATGTTAAACAGGATGGATGAGAGGACCGAACCCTGAGGGACCCCACAAGTTAGGGTTCTAGGAGACGACCTCTGCCCTCCTGTCAACACCGACTGCGACCTATCGGTGAGGTAGGAGGAGAACCACCGCAAAACGGTGCCTCCCACTCCCAGCCCGCCGAGTCGGTGCAGAAGGATACCATGGTCGATGGTATCGAAAGCCGCTGAGAGGTCAAGAAGCACCAGGATGGAAGAATAACCACCATCCCGGGCTCGCCAGAGATCATCCATCAGGGCGACCAAGGCAGTTTCCATGCTGTAGCCGCGTCTGAAACCCGATTGAAAAGAATCCAGATAATCAGTTTCCTCCAATAGCCGAAGAAGCTGAAGAGCCACCACCTTCTCGACAACTTTACCTAAAAAAGGCAAGTTGGAGACCGGACGAAAGTTCTTCAAGTCCGCTGGGTCCAGGGAGGGCTTCTTAAGGAGGAGTCTCACCACCGCAACCTTTAAGGGCTGCGGTACGGTCCCTCTCTAAAAGAAGCGTTGATCACCGCCTGGATCCAGCTACATGAAACCTCCCTGCCGGCCGAAACCAGCCAGGAGGGACACGGGTCCAATAAACAGGTGGAAATGCTCATCGCTCCCACGGCCTTGTCCACATCATCAGGAGTTACTGGCTCAAACTTGTCCCATAAAACCGGACTAAGACTCGCCCCTGTCAACTCAACTGGCCCTGTCCAGCCAGAGTCCAGGTTCGACTGGATCTGAGCGACTTTATCCGTCAGAAACTGTGCACATTCCTCAGCTCTGCCCTGCAAGTGTTCCTCGCCACCCCCTTTTGCAAGGAGGTGGAATGTCACCCTAAACAAGGCAGCTGGGCGAGAGTCTGCGGATGCAATAAGTGTGGAAAAATATAAGCGTTTTGCCGCCCCTATCGCCACTAGGTAAGACTTAATAAAAGTTCTTAGTAGTGTTTGGTCAGATTCAGCCTTACTGGCTCTCCAGCGTCGCTCCAGACGTCTCTTGTGGCGTTTCATCTCCCGGAGCTCCTCGGTAAACCAGGGAGCTTTCCGGGATTCACTGCCACGGAGAGGTCGCAAAGGTGCAATCCGATCTAAGGCCCCTGATGCCGCGTTGTTCCAGGCAGTCACCAGGGACTCAGACGAATTGTGGACTAGGGTTTCAGGTATCTCCCCAAGTTCCCTCTGGAATCCTTCCGGCTCCATTAGGCGCCTGGGGCGAAACCACCTAATCAGTCCCGCCTCCCTGCGAGAGAGGAGTGGGGCTCTGAAATCCAACCTCAATAGGAAATGATCTGACCACGACAACGGGGAGATGACTATATCCCCTAACTTCAGATCATCTCTCCACTGCCCCAAGAGAAATACTAGGTCAAGCATGTGACCTCCCTCATGAGTCGGACCCTGGATTACTTGGGTCAGGTCCATGGTTGTCATGGTATCCATGAACTCCTGGGCCGCATTCGTGCTTTTGCCGGCCGAAGGCAGATTGAAGTCCCCCAGCACCATAAGCCTGGGGAGCTCCACTGCCAAGCCTGCTACCGCCTTGAGCAGCCCAGGCAGGGCCTTAGTAACGCAGCTGGGAGGCAGGTATTATTAACAAAAGGCCCACCTGAACTCCTAAGTCCAACTTCAGAAGGAGAGTCTCACACCCGACAATCTCCGGGGCAGGGCTCCTACGAGGATGCAGATTCTGGCGCACTATAACAGCCACTCCTCCCCCCTTCCCTGGGGTCGTGGCTGATGCAGAACTGATAACCCATCTGGGCATACCTCAGAGAGGGCAACTCCCCCCTCCTGGCCCAGCCAGGTCTCAGTTATGCATGCCAGGTCCACCCCCTCGTCAGTGATTAAATCATGTACCAGGGGGGCTTTGTTGACAATTGACCTGGCATTCAACAGCATCAGCTTGAGCCCAGGGCCCTGAAAACCCCGGTCACCAGGTATTCGGGTTGAGCAAGATGGAACCACATCAGAGGGGCCGGAACAAGGGATCGCTTGTAAACAGCGAGGTCTTATTCCCCGAGAGCGGCCCACCCCTCTGCTCCCGCTATACCTACCTCTCCCTATCAAGACCGAAATATTCCTGCTCTCCACCCCCTCAGAGATCCCCTCCCCCTCCCCGCTGGTCCTCCTTTCTCCCTGCAGGCCATGCATACCTTCGTCACTGAACCGGGAGACAGAGTCAGGCCCCCCTCCGCTTCTGTTTCCACACTCAGCAGAGGGGGTCCGAACCCCAGTCCCCGGCTTTCTTCTGCCCTTTCTTTCTTGGCATATTTTCAGCAATTAATTAGCATTCCTCAGTCGCCAATAAATCTGCCTTAATAGCCTATACGCTGATAAGCTGGGCAACAGCCAGGGAAAATGTTATAAATCTTGTCAAAGCAGCCTCTGCTACTAATTGTTGAAACGTGACAGTTTTGCTCCCCCTGCTTGGGGAGGCTGTAATAATTAGAGGTGAATAGATCTTGTTTTCCATGGCGTATACCCGTAGAGAAAATCAAACCCGAAATATATTCTAATAAACACTTTTATAATAATAAAAGTAAAATAAAAGTAAAAAATAAAAGTAAAAATATAATTAACTACATCCTACCAGTTAGTAATATATCTTAGTGCCGGACAAAGGAAAGCAAGTAAGGCAAATAATGAAAGAAAGAATGAAGACATGTGCAGTAGCTCATAAATCACAAGACACTTGTAGATAAGAATTCTCTGGCTACCGTAGTATACAGAGTGGAAGCTCAGCTGGCAAATACAAAAAGAACGCAGTGACATTCACTAGAGGATAAAATTGAACAACTTTTGCATCATTGCAACATGAAAGATGCTAATACAGGACACATACCCATGCAAACAGATTTTCACAACTTTGCACATGAATCAAGTCCTGAATTCGAGGATCAAACACTTTATCGTTCAGTTATTGGGTCACTGTTATATATTTGTAGTTGGACTAGACCCGACATTGCACTTAGTGTTAATCTCTTGTCTCGACACGTAGGTAAGGCAAAACAGTTTCATTGGACATGTGTTAAGAAATTATTGAAATATCTAGAACACACTAAACATATGAAGTTATTGTTAGAACCGACACATACTGATCATGCAGAATTATGTTGTTATGCTGATTCTGATTGGACAAGTGATAAGAAAGTACTTCAGGTTATTTGATGTTCTTAAATGGATGTCCTGTTTACTGGCATGTGCGTAAACAGAATTTTGTTTCTTGTTCATCTACTGATGCTTGTGTTTCAGATGCATGTAATTCTCTAACGTGGTTTGATGCTTTAGTCACAGATATCTGGACACACCCGATCCGACCGATCACTGTGATGGAAGACAATGAATCTCTGGTTTATATTTCTGACTCACGTTTCATGGGTTCTAGGTCCAGACACATTGACATTCGTTATAAAAATATCAAACAATTAGTGAAACAAGGTTTTGTGAAATTGCAGTATGTGCCTACATGTGATCAGATAGCTGATATGCTCAACAAACTGCTTCCAGCAGCTCAGCACGAGTATCTGTGTAAGAAAATATACCTTAATTGATGACTATACCTGATGTCCGCTCAACTGACAAAGAAGGGGCTTGTCACTGCGTTTTTTGTATTTGCCAGCTGAGCTTCCATTCTGGACATTACGGTAGCTGGCCAGAGAACTTATATCAACATAGAGATAACAGTGTCTTGTAATTTATGAGCTACTGCACATGTCTTTATTATTCTCTACTCTTCTTTCCTTTCTTTTATCCGTCTTTGAGATATCACTACCGGTAAGATGTAGTTAGCTATATTTTTACTTTTATAATAAAAATGTTTATTAGAATATATACTTCGGATTTTATTTCTTTGAGAGTATACACCATGGGAAACAAGATCCATTCTCCTCTAATTATGTACAGTTTTCCCCAAGGGGGAACGAAGCTGATTCACGCTTCGACAGGCCTGCCATATTTTATGCTTTAGAATGTATTCTTGCTGTGGGAACTTGGGAGGGGCTGATGTAGAGATGTAACCATAACAAATTCCTTCTAGAATCTAGATTCTCAAGGTCATCCTTTGTTCAGCCCCTGCCCGGAAGCTGATGGGAGTAACGGACACATTGGCAAAAGACGACTGGTCAATGTGATGAACTTGTGGGTGTGGGGGCAAGGGAATTAACTTTAAACTGGGTGGAGAAACCCTCGTAGCTTTAGATTTGGGTTTCTCACAGATGTGCTAACATGGCTCTGTTAATAAATTGGAACTTTGAGGAATGCTTTGCCTCGGACTCTGATTTAGTTTGGGATGCTATTTGGAACCCTGACACTAATCTGAATTTCTCTTAAAAACCTCATCCAGCTACCCCGAACGTCGGGGCGCTGTCCGGGGTCCTGAGCCCCAGCACCGACCCGGCAACGGGAAGCACAAAGACTCAGGGAAGATGGAGGAGAAGAAGCAAGCCGCCAGGGAACAGGTAGAGGATGAGCCGATTGGGGGCATCCAATTTCTCTACTCTCCTTCCCTGGAGTTTGTGGCTGCCATGGAGGCCGCAGAGAGAGAACGCCAGTCGGGGGCTCAGCGCAAACAGCCGGCCCCTGAGCCCCTCTCTCAGCTGGAGCGGACCTCTCAAGGTGCAGTTGGGGGGCTGAGTCCTCCCCCCAAGCGAGCTTGGGAGCCTCACCTGGGTGCAGGGTTAGCCTCGGCCCATGAGTGGAGGCATCAGAAGATCACGCTCACCGGGTGCTCCGAAGATGAGGGATCCCAGCCACTGTCTCGCAGTCAATCGCTGATGGATCTCTACGACCAGTTCGGACGCCTAAGTGTAAGCTGGACAAATCCCCAATCGGGACCCGAAGCCACTAGATGGAACCTGGCCCAACCCACGTTCTCCTTCCCAAGGAAGCACCTGGGGCCCCAGTTGAGTGGGGACACAGCCTCTTTCCACACCACGGCAAGCGGGACCCCAGGGGACCTCTCCGCCAGGGCGAAGCCTATGTGGACTACCCTTCACCCCGAACCAAGGACGACCCACCAAGCCGGCCTAGGGAGCCCTCAAACTTGGCAGCAGGGAGCGTGGAGATTGCCAACTCCAGCCCAGCTGCCAAGCCTCGGCCTAACGCCACTGTGGCAAGCCCCATCTGGGTGGGCTTTCTTCCCTGGAATGGGATGGGCACAATGCCAATGGATGCAGGGGTCCCCCCTGCGACCCAACCTAGTGCCAGGGCTTGGAATGGAGCAGCAGCCCCCCACGATGCCAGGTCTCACCGTGCAAGCCCCGCCGCAACCTCCAGGACCCCTCCCCACAGACAGGGCTGCACCGGGAGCAGGCCAACAACTGCAGCCGGGAGGGGGGCTAATTGGAGGGCTCCCGCAGCAAGCTGTCGCTCCGCCGGCCGTGCACATGCAAGCTGCTGCCCCGCTGGCCCAAGAGCCACCACCACGGTTCCGGGCAACGTTTGATGGGGACCCTAAGAAGCTGGCCTATTTCCTCCACCGAGCGTGGGCATACATTGATGAATATGGGTGCAGTTCCAGTCAGACAGACAGCTGATTGACAGAATAACTGAGGGGATGAACGAGGGGGAAGCAGCGGCGTGGGTGGCAGAACTCCATGATGAAGCGGCCCCCGAGCTAGACGATGCAAATCAGTTCGTCCAACTAATGAGGGTCCAGTTTCACGTTGCGGCCCAACACATGGAAGCTGAAACACAGATTCAGAGGTTGAAGCAAGCAGGCCGCCCAGCAAAAGAATTGGTGTGGGAATTCAGAAGAGCAGCTGGAAAAGTGCCGGATTGGTCCAAACGGCTTTGGGTGCACACGTTCCGAGACGCCCTAGATCCCGAATTAAGGAAGGCGTGTGAGATCCGAGGGGTCCCGTGTAGGATCCAAGAGTGGTATGCCACCGCCATCACTCTAGATCACGTAATCCGAGACCGGAAAAACCTCCCACCGACCAGATAGCTAGAAGGCCTTTGGGACGTCGGATCCCCCCGAGACAAGCCGCAGGCCCAAGCCCTGAATCAACTATGGGCATGTCATGGGGTGATTTTCTGATTGTCAGCTGTACTCATATGTATTCATATGTCAGACATTATGACCCAGAGGTTCTTAGCAAAGTGAAGCAGTCACATGGGGTGTGATCTGCGCAGAAGTGAAATTCCTTTGTATTCCTCCATTTTTCTTCTACTGCTAGTCCTTCATTGAGAAGGACGCATATTTCAGCTGCCAAAATGTAATCATTAAGATCTAGGTTTTTATATTTCTTTTGTACCGAAATAAATATTTTATTATTCTTAGAATTTATACTCGAGTTTATTTTGTCAAGAATTGGATTCCGAAAGGAAGGATTCATTACCTCTACAATTTATCTTTCTTATCTTAAAATGGTAGCTATCGGACGGCTCAAACTTTATCTATAGTTAACATGGTAACAGATGGATTGGTTTCTTTCGGAATCTGCCTAAACAGATTTATGCGCTCTTAGGCCAGTTAGAGAGATAGGGAGATTTATTGCTCTCTCCGAAGAGAGCTCTCGTAAATCTTTTAAGATGTCCCTTACAGAAGAGGAGCTTCAAAAACATTTACAAGCAATGCAACAACAAGAAAATCTTCTTGGAAATGATCACTCAACACCCAACAAGACAAATAGCATTTCTGTACAACTTTCTTCTCCTCTCCAAGCGGCCGCTACAGAACCTCTTCAAACAATTGAAGAATGCGAAAGGTTAGTGAGTGAAACGGAAAACACATTAACCCAGGAGGCAGAATTTATTCGCACCGGAGCAAAATCGAAAGTACAATATGGGGCCTCTCAGGCAGAGATTTATGAGCCCGTTCAGACAGAGATTTATTCTGAACCCCTCCTTTCTCCTGAACGATCAAGTCAGGAAGAATTAAGTTACATTCATCATTTAGAAGCACAGTTATCTGCGGCTAGACGCCGTTTTCTTGCATGAAGCCCAAAACAAAATGTCTGCCCACTCCCAGACATTCCTGAATGGACAAAGACAGCTCCATATCCTCCTTCTTCATACAGATTAGAGGCCCGCCCACCAATGGGCACCGCCCCTTCCTTTCTAGATGAAAGACAAGCTTCAGAAGGGACTGCCTTTACAGAACAGAGCCTGTATGAATTTCCAAAAAGTAATGTTGCAGTGCCATCTAGTGGCAACAGGCCCGAATTACTAAGGCAAAAAGAACAAGACTTTCTAATGCAGTGGTTCCCAACCTTTCTAATGCCGCGACCCCTTAATATAGTTCCTCATGTTGTGGTGACCCCCAACCATAAAATTATTTTTGTTGCTACTTCATAACTGTAATTTTGCTACTGTTATGAATCGTAATGAAAATATCTAATATGCAGGATGTATTTTCATTGTTACAAATTGAACATAATTAAAGCATAGCGATTAATCACAAAAACAATATGTAATTATGCCAGATCAGAAATTCTCGGTCCAGTCTTTGCAAGAGCACAAGGAATATCATCTTCCACAACAAGTCTACTTCGGTATTTAGACTTGATAACCAACAAGTGTACAGCAATATTTCTCAATCTCAGCAACTTTTAAGGTGCCTGGACTTCAACTCCCAGAATTCAAAGCAAAGCTGGCTAGGGAATTTTGGGAGTTGAAGTCCAGGTATATTCAAGTTGTTGAGGTTGAGAAATTGTGGCCTGCAGTGTCGAAAAACTAGAAATCAGATAAGCTTCCAGCAAAGTAATCCCTATTTAGTAGCTTTCTCCCAGGACTCCAAAGTTTCAGGAGGCAAACAGGGGGCAAAAAACCCCATGATTGGTCCAAAAACATTGCCAGGGTCTCCAAAGCCAATTTCCTCTTTTAAGCTCTTTCTTCTTAAAACAGCCCCATATTCCTTCCTCCCGCATGGGGCCTGCTCACCCACCCTTCCCAAAACCCCTGCAAAGACAACAATTTTAATTTGCAAGGCTCTTCTTTCAACAGTTTCTTTCTTACTTTCTTTCTTTCCCTCTCTCCCTTTTTTCTCTTCCTTCCTTCCTTCCTTCCTCCCAACCTTCCTCTTCTTTCTTTCTTTTTCTTTCTTTCCCTCTCTCTCGCTTTTTTCTCTTCCTCCCTCCCTCCCTCCCAACCATCCTCTTTCTTTCTTTCTTTCTTTCTTTCTTTCTTTCTTTCTTTCTTTCTTTCTTTCTGTCTGTCTGTCTGTCTGTCTGTCTGTCTGTCTGTCTGTCTGTCTGTCTGTCTGTCTGTCTGTCTTTCTTTCTTTCTTTTTCTGTCTTTTTCTTTCTTTCCCTCTCTCACTTTTTTCTCTTCCTTGCTTCCTTCCTCCCACCTAACATTCTTCTTCTTCCTCTCCTTCCCTTCCTTCCTCACCTCTCCTCTCCTCTCCTCTCCTCTTCTCTCCTTCCCTTCCTTCCTTCCTTCCTTCCTTCCTTCCTTCCTTCCTTCCTTCCTTCCTTCCTTCCTTCCTTCCTTCCGTCTCTGGTCTTCCTTCCTTCCTTCCTTCTCTTTTCTCTTCTTCCCTCTCCTAGCCCTCAGCACCGCAAGATCCGTGTGTGCCAAACTCTCTGGCAACCTGGACAAATAAGCGCATTGTGGTTATTCAGTCACTCCAGGAAAGCGGAGCAAGCAGGGAGTGGATCCTCCCCGCCCTGCCTACACTTGTAGCAAAGCCAGCCTGCCCCACAGAGCCTACCTTGTCCGGGGAACCAGCCAGCAAGCCAGCCCACCCCACCCTCGCCTCGCCTTCTCCAAAAGACGCCCTCCGCTTGGGGGCAACCCTTTGGAGAAAGCTCCCAGTGCAAAAAAAAAAGGCTGGCCCCAAGAGACCCGGACACGCCCCGCAGCCCTGGAAACTCGGCCATAATTTCCTGCTTCTCCCCCACCCCTCTGCACCCCTTCCCCAGTCCGATCCATACCCCACCCGGGAGATGGGGGGCTGCAAATCACCACCACCGCGCAGCGATCCCGTCCACGACTCCTTGCTCCCCATTGCACGTCTCCAAAAGCACGCTTTGGAGAAGTTGCCCAACAGGAGGAGGGTAGAGTTGGAAGAAAAAGGGGGGGCTGCCAGTCATAGGGACCCCCGATTAGAAACCCCCTCCCCCTGCTGCTCTCCCTCCTCCCTCCTGGAGACCGGCAGCTGCATCGCGTTGCCGGCCATCCTTATCTGTGGCGGAGGAAGAGCCCAGGCGGGCTTGCAAGGCGGGGCTTGGGCGGCTCAGGATCCTCCTGCCTTCCTTCCTGCTCACTCGGCTGCCTCTGCAGCTCCTCTCCGCCCCGGTGGTGGCGCCTTTCCCTCCCCAAGCGCACCCAGGGGGACCCTCTCCAAAGCTGGCCTTGCGCCCCAGATGCACCGTTGCGCACCTTGTAAATGTCGCCGTAAGTGCCGGAGCCGATGCGCTGGATGAGCTCGTAGGGCAGCCGCGGTTCTTGCAGTGAGACGTCCCGCAAGGCGCTTATGGTCCCCTCGCCCAGCCACCTTTGTGGCTGGAGGACAATTCCTTCAAACTCTTCTGTTCCTCCTTCATTTTTTGCAAATTTGATTCATGAGAAGCGTCAAACTCTCTCCTTCCTTACACCCGTTTGTCCTCTTGGGTTTATATGTCTTCTGCTTTAATCACTATATTTTATATTTTATTAAATCCTCCCGCCCAGACACTCCCTGCTACCCCCTCCGGCATCCCCGTCTCCTCGCTTGCCACGTCCCACATCTCTGACTACAGCCGGGACTCGCAAACCGGGCCGGCCGGGGCTCGCAGCGGCAATTTCTTCCCGATGGTGTCAAAGGGAAAGGGAGTCACGGGGGGAACGGCCAGCCAACAACCACTTAAGTTTAACAGCGCACGACGGCGGGAAGGAGGACAGCCGGGTCGGACTCATCTGTCTGCCCTCTCGCCCTCGGCTGGCGCGGAGACCCAGCGAAGAAAGAGGCAAACAGGGAGGGAGGGAAGAGAGAGACTGAGAGATATTAGCACAGGGCTAGCCTGATCATATGGAGCAGGGCGGGGGTGATGGACCATGCTCCGGCACCACCTCCTTCTCCAGTTCCCTCTGGCTTAGCTCTTCCTGCCCCCGGCGGTGGCGCCCTCAGCACCGAGGCTGTATGATCAGGCTAGCCCTGCGCTAAAATCTCTCAGTCTCTCTCTTCCCTCCCTCCCTGTTTGCCTCTATGTTCGCTGGGTCTCCACGCCAGTCGAGGGCGAGAGGGCAGACAGATGATTCCGACCCAGCTGTCCTCCTTCCCGCCGTCGTGCACTGTGAAACTTAAGTGGTCATTGGCTGGCCGTTCCCTCCCGTGACTCCCTTTCCCTTCGACACCAGCGGGAAGAAACTGCCGCTGCGAGCAGGAGACAGGGGCGGCCACAGATGTCTTAAGCACCGCCTTGTACTCTCCAGCGCACAATCTTGTGATGCCCCACCCCTTAGCTGATGCCGTCAAAGCTCGGTCGCCAGGCGTCACAAACGCCTCTCACTGAATGGCACCTCTCCCGACCAATCGGAGGGCTCTGGCGAGTTGAGCTGATATGGCCAGGCTTGTGGCAGTGGGGGGGGAGCTGAGGATGCTGGGGCGACCCCTGGGAAATGGTCGTTCGACCCCCAAAGGGGTCCCGACCCCCAGGTTGGGAACCACTGTTCTAATGCAATTAGCTATTCAAGGTTTGATGTCCAGAATGCATGTACAAGAAGGGCAACCACAAGAAATGCAGCCACAACAAAGACAACCTGCTCAAATTGCCCAGCCAGTGGCCCAACCTGTTCCTATAGTGGCCCAAGCTGCACAAGCGCCACAAGCTGCGCCACAAGCTGCACCACAACCTGCCCCAGTGCAGGCCCCTGCCCCAGCGCAGGCCCCTGCCCCAGTGCAGGCTCCAATAGTGCCACAACCAGTCCCAGTGCAACCAGCGCAAGCATTATTTCAAGCCCAACAAGCGCCTATTGTTCCATTGGCTGGTAGTGCATGGCTAAAACAATCAGGAGAAAATTATAAAGCCTGGGTCAGTGAAATTACACCTTTGCTCCACCGAGAAGGCACGTATGGCATGATTTTTCTTCCCCCACCACAACCATGGGATGCTGTAATAACAAATTTAGATGTCAAAGCATGCACCACTTTGTTGATGTCAATGGAGACACAACTCCAACAGACTTTTGCCCCTGATACAACTGCCCAACAAATCTGGACTCAGTTAGAACTGTTTCTGTCCAATTTCAATGGAGTCCACATGTTTGCTCCTATCAGAATTTCATGGTTCCAAACTCAAGCATGGAGAAAGTGTTGGGGCACATTTAACAAAAATGAAATGCATGCAAAAGGACTTAGCCAAAAGGGGCAATATTATCAATGACTTTCAAATGGTCAGCATTATTATCAATTCATTGAATTATGCATGGAAAGATGCCATTACAAAAATTAATCAAGTGCCTGTCACTCAAAGAACAGTTGAACATGTTTGTAGAATCTTAACAGAAGAAGAAGCACTTATGCTCGCCACTCCACGTTTGCGAGCTCCACCAGCAGCGGCCAGAGCTCCACCCAGACGACCTTTCAGAGGCAGAGAGTACACCCCAAGGTTGCCAACTTGTCAACTTTGCGGCAAAGTGGGCCACACAGCCAGCAATTGTTTTCAACGCTCTCAAGTTCCTGTCCAGTACCAGCCCAGAGGAACAGTCTTCAGAGGCAGCAGAGGCAGAGGCAGCGGCGGAAGGCAGTGTCGCCCAGGTCCCAGGCGCGACCAACGACCTCCATATGCCACACTTGCCATCACCAATGGCCCACAACCACAACCTCCATACGCCACGCTTGCTATCACCAATGATCCACAACCACGTCAACAGTACAACAGACATCTCTTGTGGACTTTAGATAGCGGTGCTGCGCTACACTTTACCTACAGAAAAGAACTTTTCAAACAAATGCGTGAACCAGAGCCAGAATTTCATGAACTTTATGGCTTTGCAGACCAACCCTGCAGAGTTGAAGAAAAAGGGACTGTTTACATTGAAGAGTTGGACATACTTCTTCCAGATGTTTATTATGTTCCGCAGGCAACTTCTAATTTGCTTAGCCAAAGTTATTTGTCTAGAGTTTTAAAATTTCAGGTTCTCCACTTTGAAAACGCAACTTACATAGTTAAGGATGGTGTTATTGTTGCTGACACAATTGTGATTGGTGGAGTCTACTATTTGAAGCCAAAAACCAAACCAGAAGCGCAGGCAAGTATAGAAATCTCAATACAGAGCAATGCAGGCCCAGAGAGAGATGTCTCAGAGAGAGATCCTGTGATTGCTACACAGGCTCCTAAAGCCATTAAGCCACAAGTAGACAACCAAATTGCTAAATGCAAGCCTAAGGTTCCTCATTCAAATGTTAATTTTGCTAATTCATTAACCAGAAAACCTTTGCATTACAGGTGTATTCATAAGTGGCATCGAAGACTGGGGCACCCAAGTTTTGAAGTTCTTAAGAAAATGCCATTTTTCGCACAAGGTTTGGATTTCAAGGGATGTAAGGTGTATTTTGATTGTGGTGTTTGCAAAAAGGCAAAGTCCAAAGCAGCAGCCATTCCAAAACGTGCTACACGCAGGTCAACACGCTTTTTTGATTTGATACACACTGATATAGTGGGTCCTTATGGGCCAACAATTGGCAGTAAAAGGTATTTCTTAACCATTGTTGATAATCATTCTAGATATGGATATGTATATCCTATGAAAGAAAAATCTGAGACCTTTCAGATCTTTAAAGACTTTGCAGTCCAGGCCTACAATCTACACGGAGTGAGGATCCGAAGAATCCAGAGTGACCGAGGTACCGAGTTCACGTCACAACGTTTCCAGGATTGGATGCATACAAACGGTATTATACACCAAACATCAGCCCCTTACACTCCATCTCACAACGGAGTTGCACAAAGACGACAAGGGGTTCTACAAACCATGATGAGATGTCTCCTAGAAGATGCTCATCTCAATCAATCATTTTGGGGTGAAGCTATCAAGTATGCAAACTACCTTGTCAATCGTACTTGGAGTAGTGTGATTGACCAAACACCCTTTTACATGTTGCATGGCTACCAGCCAGATATTTCAAACTTACACATTTTTGGTTCATATGCCATGGTGAACATTCCATTGGCACAGCGAAGAAAAGGTGGCCAAATAGCTAAGAGACTGAGATACATGGGTGTTGATGACAATTCAAAATGGGGAAAATTCATTGACTCTCACAATATGATTGCAATTTCCAATTCAGCCAATTTTGAAGAAGACTCAGATTGGTGCAGGGTACATTCTAATGATCCTGGAGTTTATTTTCCCAGAGATGATGCAGTGCAACCAGATGACCAAAGTCAACCTGATGTTCCATCCCCACACGCTGTGGATGCTGATGCTAGCGACGATGATGGAGATGAAGAAGACACAGGAGAAGGGACAACTGCCCTGAGACGTTCCAAGAGAACTACAAAAGGTATTCCTCCAAAGAAGTACACACTACAGTTCACAGCTAGACCACCGCCATTGATTTGTAATGTTATACTTCCACCAGAGAACTTTTCTCAAATAAAATATCTTTCTGAAGATGAACAAGAGAAGTGGAACAAAGCTATGCAAGTTGAGATGGACAGTCTGCAGAAACTCAAGGTATTTACACCTGCAGAACCTCCAACAAACAAGAGTCATTGGCACAAGATGGGTCTACAAAATCAAACAGAAGCCAGATGGTGAGTCACTGTACAAAGCAAGACTTGTAGCTCAAGGCTACGCACAAAGTTATCCTGAAGATTACACAAACACTTACTCACCTACAGTGCGAACTGAAAGTGTCAAAATTGCCTTAACTACAGCGACCATTCTTGGTCTAGAAGTTTTCCAATTTGATGTTGAAACAGCATACCTACATGCAGACCTAGATGAAGAAATCTACGTGAGGTGCGCCCACGGCTTCCATGATGGATTCCGTGGCCGAGAAGGGGGCACGTGGTTTCTCAACAAAAGTCTTTATGGTCTGAAACAATCAGGTTTGATGTGGTATTTATGTCTCAAAGACAAACTAAATTCAATGGGCTTTATTAAGTCTGAAACTGATGAGTGCGTGTTCACTAAAAGGCTTGACAATGCATATGAAATTGTTCTTGTTTATGTTGATGACATTGTTTACATTGGTCCTAACAAACGTATGAGTGAGATTTTTGTTACAGGTTTACAAAGATACTTCACATTGAAATCATTAGGCCACATCAATGAATATTTAGGTGTTCCGATTGAAAAAACAGAGAAGTGGTTTTCTCTTTCACAAGAAAACAAAATAGAACAACTATTGCATCATTGCAACATGAAAGATGCTGCAACAACATACACACCTATGCAAACAGATTTTCACAATTTGAAGGATGCACAAGGTCCTGAGTTCAAGGATCAAACACTTTATCGTTCAGTAATTGGTTCACTACTATATATTAGTGGTTGGACTAGACCAGACATTGCACTTAGTGTTAATTTGCTATCACGACACGTGGGCAAAGCAAAAGAATTTCACTGGTCATGTATTAAGAAGTTATTGAAGTATTTGAAATACACACAACACTTAAAATTAAAGCTAGAACCAGCACATACTGATCTTGCAGAATTGTATTGTTATGCAGATGCAGATTGGGCAAGTGACAAGGAATCAAGAAAAAGCACTTCAGGCTGCATAATGTTCCTGAATGGATGCCCAGTTCATTGGAACACGAGAAAACAAAATTTTGTTTCTTGTTCTTCTACAGAAGCAGAATACGCGTGCGCTTCAGATGCGTGTAACTCACTAATTTGGTTCGACGCTCTAGTTACAGATATTTGGACCAAGCCGACATATCCAATCATCATGATGGAAGACAATCAATCAGTAGTTTACATTTCAAAAACACGTTTCACAGGTTCAAGGTCCAGGCACATTGACATTCGTTATAAAAATGTTAGAGAGGCAGTCAAACAAGGTTTTGTGAAATTTGAGTATGTGCCAACAAAATATCAGATAGCTGACATTTTGAACAAACCATTACCGACAGCCCAACATGAATTCCTGTGAAGTCCAATGTGTGTTGAGTGATACCTCATATTCGCTCAACTGACAAAGAAGGGGTGTCACAGGGTAATTTTCTGATTGTCAGCTGTACTTATATGTATTCATATGTCAGACATTATGACCCAGAGGTTCTTAGCAAAGTAAAGCAGTCACATGGGGTGTGATCTGCGCAGAAGTGAAATTCCTTTGTATTCCTCCATTTTTCTTCTACTGCTAGTCCTTCATTGAGAAGGACGCATATTTGAGCTGCCAAAATGTAATAATTAAGATCTAGGTTTTTATATTTCTTTTGTACCGAAATAAATATTTTATTATTCTTAGAATTTATACTCGAGTTTATTTTGTCAAGAATTGGATTCCGAAAGGTAAGATTCATTACCTCTACAATTTATCTTTCTTATCTTAACATGGTAGCTATCAGACGGCTCGAACTTTATCTATAGTTAACAGGGCATGAAATGCTATCGGTGTGGCCAAGCCGGCCATCGAGCTTCTGAGTGCCTGGCGCCGGCCCCCATCGCGCTACCGAGGGCCCGGCCACCTCCGGGGCCCAAAAAGAAGCCTGTGAAACCACTGGAGCTAGGATGCTTGTACCTACAAGCGGAGGAGTCCCCTTCCCCCTCTGACGACGCTGAGACATCGTCACCGGAGGAATCGCCCCCACGATGGGACGAGGGAGGCAGTGGTGAAGACGACCCGTTGGTGAGTGAAGCAGTTCGCCCCTTCCTCATAAAAGCAAAAATTACAGTGCCAGAGATGGGGAAGGAGGGAGATGTGGATGCTATGATAGACATGGGCTGTTCGAGGTGCCTAATCAGCAAGGCAGTGGTGGAGAAGCTAGGGATCCGCACCAGGCCCCTAGCAAACCTCATCAGATTCCAACAGGTGGACGGATTGTTAATTGGGGGAACCCCCACCACTCTCCTCACAGAGTTGGTAGACTTGCAAATGGGACGCCACCACGAACTTGTCCGGTTCATAGTTGCCCCCAAAATGCCAGAAGCAATCATCCTGGGGCTGGCCTGGCTAGACAAGTGGACCCCCACCATAAATTGGGAGGATGGGTATCGGAAGCTAACCCTGCACATCGGGCCTACACCCCCATCAGGAAATCAGAGCCACCAGGAGAAGTTAACACCCCTGGGCGCAAACCATCCCCAGCTGGCAGCCCCCACAAGGGAGACCACTCCCCCAGGCTCCCAGCAGGTGCCGGCAGAATACTGAGACCTAGAGGGGGTGTTTAGTGAGGAAGACTGCAACTACCTCCCCCCTCACCGGCCTACGGACTGTGTGATAGAATTCGAACCGGGAACCACGCTCCCAAAACCCAAAATGTACTCCATGACCCCGAAGGAACTGGGAGAGTTGAGAAGATACATCGATGCCAACTTGGAGCGGGGCTTCATCCAACCGGCGAAATCGAGGGTCGCCGCCCCCGTGCTCTTCAAAGAGAAAAAAGATGGGGGGGGTCAGATTATGCGTTGATTTTCGTGGGATCAATGCCGTATGCATGCAAAACACCTACCCCCCTCCCTCTCATGAAAGACTTGCTGAACCACTTGTCCAAAGGCAAGATATTTACCAAGCTAGACTTGAGAGAAGCTTACTATTGCATACGAATCAGGGAGGGGGATGAATGGAAGACCGCTTTCAACTGCCCACTGGGGAGTTTCCAATTTAGAGTCATGCCTTTTGGACTGCAGGGAGCCCCCGCGGTCTTCATGCAATACATCAACGAGGTGCTCCACCCCCATTTGTACAAGGGGGTGCTCGTTTATTTGGATGACATTCTCATCTTTAGCGAGACGCTAGAGGAGCACATGAAGTTAGTGTGACAAGTCTTGGAAAATCTTCTAGCCGCCAAGCTATATGCAAAACTTTCCAAGTGCAAATTCCACAAAACCTCACTAGACTACTTAGGGTACCGTATCTCCAAGGAGGGAATAGAGATGGACCCAGGAAAAGTGAAAGCAGTGCTTGATTGGCAGCCCCCACGCACTCGCAAACAACTTCAAAGTTTTTTGGGCTTCGCCAACTTCTACCGGCAATTCATCCCATCGTTCGCTGAGGTGGCGCTGCCACTGACAGAACTGCTAAAAACTGGCCCATCACCCACCAAGCCAAAGCCCAACCAACCGATTGGCTGCACGATGGAATGCCAAAAAGCATTCGAAAGGCTGAAGCGGCTCTTTGCCCAAGAACCAATCTTACAGCACCCCGACCCAGAACGACAGCTCATAATCCAGTTGGATGCCAGCGATGTAGCAGTGGCAGCGGTGCTGTTACAGAAAGATGAGAAAGGCCAACTCCTGCCATGTGCTTATGTTTCGAAAAAACTCACAGCAACCGAGAGGAGATGGGCCATCTGGGAAAAGGAAGCCTATGCCGTTCATTGGGTGCTGCTTACCTGGAGGCAATTCCTAGAAGGGGGCAAGGTACCGTTCGAGGTATGGACAGACCATAAAAACCTCGAGGCCCTGAAAATCCCCAGGAAACTCTCACCCAAACAAGTACGCTGGGCACAATACTTTAGGCCAGTGGTTCCCAAAGTGAGTGGTACTGCCCCCTGGGGGGCGGTGGGATGCCTTAGGGGGGCGCTAAGAGGCAAGGGTGGTGGCAGGGGGTGCTAAGAGGGGCCAGGGGGCGGCAGGTGGTTCGCCGGTCCTGTCCCCGCGCCACTGCCCATGTCCACCCAATCGCCCACTCGCTGCTTTTCCCGCCACTCTTTTCCCGGCATGGGCTGGGCGGGCCGTGAGACGGGCATCTTACTGGACTTTAACAGCTCCGTGTGTCTGTCGGCTGGTCTCTTTAGGGAAAAAAAGCTTGCAAAATACAGAAACTCTTCTCGCAAGGGTGAGCAATTAACAACTTCTCACAGCGAGAAGAGTTTCTGTATTTTGCAAGCTTTTTTCCCTAAAGAGACCAGCCGACAGACACACGGAGCTGTTAAACCAGTAAGACACCCATCTCGCGGTGGGACATAGTTTGGGGGTGACAGGTCAGGTGGGGCGGAGCGGGGCGGGGCGGGGGCTGGGCGGGCCACAAGATGGGCCACATAGAGCTTGAGCGGCTCACGCCGGGGCTCCTTGAGAGACTGAGAAGTGGGGTCCCAATTCAAGGGGCACCAAAGTTGTTTCATTCCTGGTCGGTCAACAAGCTAGGACCCCAATCTATTTACGGCCACGCAGGGGCCGCCTGGTACAGTATATTTCGGCCGTCCGTTCTGGAATCGCTCTTGTAATCACAGCAACTCTTGGCTGTTGCCTCTCCTCCGCACTCATGCCCCGGATGCTTAGACCGCCGGCAACGAAGAGCCCCCTCAGCCAAGGATCCAGCGGCTCCAGACGAAGGCGGGGAGGGGGGTGTAGGCCTTCCGTTCACCGTCCTCAGCCCCATGAGTGACAGTAGTGCTGGGAAGGGGAGGGAGTTGCCCCCGTTTGCTTTCTGCGCAACGTTAAGAGCTCCTCTGTGGGGGACGCATCTCGCAACCAGCAGCCTGCGCCCACTTCCACAAAGCCAAGCGCCTCATGGGACTGAGGACTGTGAACAGAAGGCCGACACTCCCCCTCCCCACCTTTGGCTGGAGCCGCTGGATCCTTGGCTGAGGGGGCTCTTTGTTGCCGGCGGTCTAAGCGTCCGGGGCATGCATGCAGAGGAGAGGCGACAGCCAAGAGTTGCTGTGATTACAAGAGCGATTCCAGAACGGGCAGCCAAAATATACTGTACCAGGCGGCCCTTGCGTGGCCGTAAATAGATTGAGGTCCTAGCTTGTTGGCCGACCAGGAATGAAACAACTTTCCCATATTACGTTCAGCTCCACTCTCGCCCTAATTTAAAAACATGCGCTTCCCATTGGCACATTATGTGCCCAGATCCTATGCTCTCAAGATTGTAATCTGTGCAGGCTGGTGACAATAAAATGGCAGGCATTTAAAAAAGTGCTAGGATTCCTTAGCTGCTCGTGGGCTTTTTGAAATAAAATGAATTATTCATGGTGCTTAAGCCACATTATTTTGCATACTTTTCTCTTTACTGGGAGTAAAAATACGGTTTTTACTGCTCTTCGGCTGTTGCGGGAGAGGATTCCCTTGATTCTGGTCGCTCTTTACCCGGCGGCTTCTGCCTGTCCTGATTCTCCCCCTTGCCATGAGAGAGAGACAGAGCTAGAGCAATCGAGAGGCGGCTATGCGCACACCCCGTGGGACTGGCTCGGCTGCTCTGGGCTGCCTCTGGCAGCGTTTTCAAACACGCCCCTCTTCCTCGCAGACAGAAGCCCGTTTTAAATTGCCATAGGCAGAGCTCAGAGGAGTTGATCTAGTCCCGCGGGGTGTGTGCACACCCACCTCTTGCTTGCTATCGCTCTCGCTCTCACTCTTGTGGCCAGGAGCCACTCTTTCTGCGGCAGGTACTTTTTTGGCCAGGGGAGAGAGAGAGGGGGGGAGAGAGAGAGAGAGAGAGCAATCGAGAGGCAACTAAGCGCACACCCCGCGGGACTGGCTCTGCTGCTCTGGGCTGCCTCCGGCAGCATTTTCAAACACGCTCCTCTTCCTTGGCCAAGCCGCCAACGAGACAATCGGCGCACCTCCCCGCCCAGCCTTCCCCGATGGGGGAAGATGGTAGGAATGAAGGAAGACAGACAGAAAAAGAAAGGAGGAAGGGAAGGGAGGGAATAAGGAAAGAAAAAGGAAAGAAAGAAAGAGAGGGAGGGAGGGAGGGAGGGAGGAAGAAAGAACGAAAGAAGGAAGGAAGGAAGGAAGGAAGGAAGGGAGGGAGGAAGACAGACAGAAAAAGAAAGGAGGGAGGGAAGGGAAGGGAGGGAAGAAGGAAGGAAAGAAAGAAAAACAAGAAAGAAAGAAAAAGAAAGAAAGAAAGAAAGAAAGAAAGAAAGAAAGAAAGAAAGAAAGAAAGAAAGAAAGAAAGAAAGAAAGAAAGAAAGAAGGAAGGTAGGAAGGAAGACAGACAGAAAAAGAAAGGAGGGAGGGAAGGGGAGGGAGGGAAGAAGGAAAGAAAAAGGAAAGAAAGAAAGAAAGAAAGAAAGAAAGAAAGAAAGAAGGTAGGAAGGAAGGAAGGAAGGAAGAAAGAAAGAAAGAAAGAAAGAAAGAAAGAAAGAAAGAAAGAAAGAAAGAAAGAAAGAAAGAAAGAAAGAAAGAAAGAAAGAAAGAAAGAAAGAAAGAAAGAAAGAAAGAAAGAAAGAAAGAAAGAAAGAAAGAAAGAAAGAAAGAAAGAAAGAAAGAAAGAAAGAAAAGATGGTAGGAAGGAAGGAAGGAAGACAGACAGAAAAAGAAAGGAGGGAGGGAAGGGAAGGGAGGGAAGTTGTTTTTCTCAACTTCTGGAGGCCCGACCCAAGACATACCATCTCTGGGGAAGGCAGTGGAAGAAGGAACATCGCAGGAAAGACTCCTGGCATTTCCCGGTGAAAGAATCGCCCGCTGTGAAGTCTGGGAGGTTCCAGAAGCTTTAAGTACGTGAAGTGCTGGGAACGCTGCCGCCATCTTGATGACGAGCATTGGAGAATCTTTAAAATCTTTAAAATCTTACAAAAAACTTTTGAAAAAAGCGGATAATTCGTGGGAGAGCTGGACAGCCCGGAGAAATCATGAACCAGTTATATTAGATTGTTGTGGAGAGCCTTTGGAGTGGAGAACCCCTAACTTGTCCCCTGCGTTACACGAAGATTCGGGCTGTAGCCCGTACATCCCCCCCACCTTTCTGAGAGCCCTTGGACTGTAGAGAGATCGTGTGTGACACCCCCCCTCCCGAACTAAACTATCTTTCGCGAAGACCCTGTCAACGGCCGAGCGGAGAAACGACCGAACTGTGTGGGGGTGTGGCCTCTGAAGAGAAACGGGACGACTGGGGAAGAGGCGATTGGAACGAAACGAGACGGAGCCTCCTGGTTGTCTGTTTCCCCTGCCTTCCTGGCTTTCTACAACGTAGCCAGAACTTTCATCTCTCTGGCTTTCCTTTTTCAACCTAGGAATCGTTCTTTTCCTTCTTCTTTCTCTCGGTCTCCTTTTCCACCAGGTCTGAGACGGTCACACGGGCAAAGGAGACGATGTGGAGGGCTTATGCGGACAGTATAGCAGCCCAGCTAGTCTCCCAAAGATTATTGCAGAAAGGCAATACTGAAAAAACAGTCATCGTGGGGCTTACCCTGGAAATTATAACGCAGATGATGAAGGATGGTTTAACAAACTGGGGGCAAATTGTGTTTTTTATTCTTCTTGATGACTTTACTGCTGAACACCTGAGGCTTATAAAGTATAACACCTGTGGACTAGTTGGGGGTCCTAGGATTATCTGGATATTCTCCCCCACTAAGAAGACTTTTTGGCTAACTGACATTCTTTGTTGGACTATTACATCTATGAAAACTAACTTTACAATCTATTGGCTCTGGTCGTGGGCTTGTAAGGGTCTCTGATTGGCTCTTGTTTATTGCCCTGTATTATTGCTGTTTTTTAAACTCTTCCCCTGTGGTAGTGTGCATGTTGGTATGAATGGAGGTTGGATGTTTCTAAGGATTGGAACTGGAATGAAATTGACTGATGGAGTTGACTGAATTATTTTTATTGATTCTTAATCGCTGATATTGATTATTAACTATTGTAAATTTTTACCCCGGAAGCAGTGTGGTTGATGTGGACTGGGTTGTTATGATTGAACTGAATAATTGTTTAGAGAGTAGAAGAATGGTTTGATAGAATGAGTGAGTCGGGAACAGATGTCCAGACCCCCTTCGCTGAGTGTGCAAACAGAAGCGGAGTGGGGTCCGGCTCTTTCACCCGGCTCAGTGTGAATGGTATGGATGGTGTGAATGGAATGGATGGCCTGCAGGGAGGAAGGGAGACCAGTGGGGAGGGAGAGGGGGTCTCTGGTGGGGACGAGAGCCGGAACATCTCGGTCATAATGGGAAGAGGCAGATATGGCGGGAGCAGAGGGGCGGGCCGCTCTCGGGGAATAAGACCTCGCTGTTTACAAGCGATCCCTTGTTCCGGCCCCTCCGATCCGGTTCCATCTTGCTCAACCCGGATACCTGGCAACCAGGGTTTTCAGGGCCCTGGGTGCAGGATGCTGCTGCTCAACGCCAGGTCAATTATCAACAAAGCCCCCCTGATACGTGATCTAATCACAGAGGAGGGGGCAGACCTGGTGTGTGTTACCGAGACCTGGCTGGGCCAGGAGGGGGGAGTAGCTCTCTCCGAGATATGCCCAGCCGGTTTCTCGGTGCAGCATCATTCTCGACCCCAGGGAAGGGGGGGAGGAGTGGCAATAATAAGGCGCGGAAATCTGCACCCTCGTAGGATCCCTGCCCCGGAGATTGTTAGGTGTGAGACGCTCCTTCTGAAGATGGACTTAGGGGTACAGGTGGGCCTTTTCTTAACGTACCTGCCTCCCAGCTGCGTAAGTAAGGCCCTGCCTGAGCTGCTCGAGGCAGTAGCCGGCTTGGCAGTTGAGTTCCCCAGGCTTATGATGCTGGGGGACTTCAACTTGCCATCTGCTGGCGAAACCTCTGGGATAGCAATACCACTATAGCACTTTACTTATATACCGCTTCATAGTGCTTTACAGCCCTCTCTAAGCGGTTTACAGAGTTCAGCATATTGCCCCCAACAATCTGGGTCCTCATTTTACCGACCTCAGAAGGATGGAAGGCTGAGTAAACCTTGAGCCTAGTGAGATTTGAACAGCTGAACTGCTGAACTAGCAGTCAGCCTGCAGTCGCAGCATTTAACCACTGCACCACTTCAGCTCAGGAGTTCATGGATTCCATGACAACCATGGACCTGACCCAAGTAATCCAGGGTCCGACTCATGAGGGTGGTCACACGCTCGACCTAGTGTTTCTCTCGGGGCAGTGGAGAGATGATCTGAAGATAAGGGATATAGTCATCACCCCACTGTCATGGTCAGATCATTTCCTACTGAGGTTGGATCTCGCAGCCCCATTCCTCCCCCGCAGGGAGGCGGGACCCACTAGGTGGTTCCGCCCCAGGCGCCTAATGGAGCCAGAAGGATTCCAGAGGGAACTTGGGGAGATACCTGAAACCCTGGTAAACAATTCGGCTGATTCCCTGGTGGCCGCTTGGAACACCGCAGCATCAGGGGCTTTAGACCGAATTGCGCCTAAGCGACCTCTCCGCGGCAGTGGATCCCGGAAAGCTCCCTGGTTTACCGAGGAGCTCCGGGAGATGAAACGCCAGAAGAGACGTCTGGAGCGCTGCTGGAGGGCCAGCAAAACCGAATCTGACCGAACACTATTAAGAATTTACATCAGATCTTATTTAGTGGCGATAAGGGCGGCAAAACGATCCTATTTTTCCGCTCTTATTGCGTCCGCAGATTCTCGCCCAGCCGCCTTGTTTAGGGTAACTCGCTCCCTCCTTGCTAAAGGGGGGAGCGAGGAGCATTTGCAAGGCAGAGCTGAGGAATTCGCAGAGTTTCTGTCGGATAAAGTCGCTCAGATCCGGTCGAACCTGGACTCTGGCTGGGCAGAGTCCATGGAGTTGACAGGGGCAAGTCTTAGTCCACCGTTATGGGAAGAGTTTGGGCCTGTTTCTCCTGAGGATGTGGACAGAGCTGTGGGGGCGATGGGTACCTCCACCTGTTTATTGGACCCGTGCCCCTCCTGGTTGGTCTCGGCCAGCAGGGAGGTGGCATGTGGCTGGATCCAGGCGGTGGTCACCGCTTCTTTGAGGGAGGGATCCGTACCGCAGTCGTTAAAAGCTGCGGTGGTGAGACCCCTCCTGAAGAAGCCTTCCCTGGATCCAGCTGACTTGAAGAACTATCGTCCGGTCTCCAACTTACCTTTTTTAGGGAAAGTTGTGGAGAAGGTGGTGGTTACTCAGCTTCTGCAACTTCTGGATGAAACAGAGCATCTAGATCCTTATCAGTCGGGTTTCAGGCGCGGCTACAGTACAGAAACTGCCTTGGTCGCTCTGATGGATGAACTCTGGCGGGCCCGGGATGGGGGGAATTCCTCCATCCTGGTGCTACTTGACCTCTCAGCGGCTTTCGATACCATCGACCATGGTATCCTTCTGCATCGTCTCGGCGAGTTGGGAGTGGGAGGCACCGTTTTGCGGTGGTTCTCCTCTTATCTCGCCGATAGGATGCAGTCGGTGTTAATAGGAGGGCAGAGATCGTCCCCTAGGCCCCTGTTATGCGGGGTGCCTCAGGGGTCGGTTCTCTCGCCCATCCTGTTTAACATTTACATGAAACCGCTGGGGGAGATCATCCGCAGACATGGGGTGTGTTTTCACCAGTACGCTGATGACACCCAGCTGTACATCACCACCCCGTCTGACTTCAGAGAGGCAGTTGATGTAATGTGCCGGTGCCTGGACGACGTTAGGATCTGGATGGGGAGGAACAGACTCAGGCTTAATCCCGACAAGACTGAGTGGCTTTGGATATTGCCTCCTAAGGACTATGACAACTGTCCCTCCTTGGCTTTCGAGGGAGCGAAACTGACCCCCTCGGATCAGGTCCGCAACTTGGGGGTCCTCCTAGATCCACAGCTAAAATTGGATCATCATCTTTCTGCTGTGGCTAGGGGGGCTTTTGCACAGGTTCGCCTGGTGCACCAGTTGCGGCCATACTTGGAGAAGGAGGCTCTACTCACGGTCACTCATGCCCTTGTCACCTCCCGCTTGGACTACTGCAACGCGCTCTACATGGGGCTACCCTTGAAGAGTATCCGGAGACTTCAGTTGGTGCAAAATGCGGCTGCGCGTGCTGTGGTGGGTGTGCCAAGGTACACCCACGTGACACCTATACTCCGCCAGCTGCATTGGTTGCCCATCGGTCTCCGGGTCCAATTCAAGGTGTTGATCACCATCTTTAAAGCCCTTCATGGCTTAGGACCAGGCTATCTCCGGGACTGCATTCTGCCTCACACTTCCCTTCGACTGGTTAGGGCCCACAGAGTTGGCCTCCTCCAGGTCCCGTCAGCCAAGCAATGCCGGCTGGCGGGCCCTAGGGGGAGAGCCTTCTCTGTGGCTGGCCCCGTGCTCTGGAACCAACTTCCCCCAGAGACCTGAACTATCCCCACTCTGCTGGCCTTCCGGAAAGCCGTTAAGACATGGCTTTTCCTGCAGGCTGGGGGTAGAGCTTAATCCACTCGAGCTCACCCCCAAGTATGTATGGTTGTTGAATGGTTGTTGGGTGATTTTAATATTGTGTCTTTTTTGACTTTTATATTGTTTTTAAGTATTATTTATAAATTGGTTATTCTTGTATTTTTTTCTGTTGTACGGCGCCCTGAGTCCTTCGGGAGTTGGGCGGCATATAAGAAAACCAAATAAATAAATAAAGAAAGAAAGAAAAAGGGAGGAAAGAAAAAGGAAAGAAAGAAAGAAAAAGGAAGGAAGGAAGGAAGATGTTAGGAAGGAAGGAAGACAGAAAGAAAGAAAGAAAGAAAGATGGTAGGAAGAAAGAAAGAAAGAAAGATGGTAGTAAGGAAGGAAGGAAGATGGTAGGAAGGAAGGAAGATGGTAGGAAGGAAGGAAGACAGACAGAAAAAGAAAGGAGGGAGGGAAGGGAAGGAAGGGAAGAAGGAAAGAAAAAGGAAAGAAAGAAAGAAAGACTTATGACCACAATTGAGCCCAAAATTTTGGTTGCTAAGCAAGAGCGTTGTTAAGTGAGTTTCACCACATTTTACAAGTTGGCCATGCCCACCCGGTTACCTGACCACCAAGCCACGCCCACCTGAGGGGGTGGGGGTGGGGGTGGGGGCAGTTAGGATGAGTTTGTAGCACCAAGGGGGCGGTGGACTGAAAAAGTTTGGGAACCACTGCTTTAGGCGATTCAAATTTGAACTGAAACACATTTCAGCGGGGAAAAACCTACTGGCTGATGCTTTATCCAGGAAGCCACAATATGACAGCCAAAGAGAAGAGGAGTTCCACTCGGTCATCCCCTCCCCACCAAAAGAAGCAGCAGGCACTCCCCCTTCAGAGGGAGAACTAGCAGCCCCTGTCCTCACTAGAGGCCAAACCAGACGGCCGAGCACACGGAGCCAGGAGGAGTGGACCGCAAAATTGAAGGCAGCCCTGCCTAGCAACCCCTAGCTCAACGACAACAAGGAAATCCTGACCATGAGAGAAGGCTTGGCTTGGAAGGGGTCCAAACTATACGTGCCTGCCAGCCTCAGATTGCAAGTGCTCCAGCAAAGTCATGACTCAAAACTGGGAGGACACTTTGGGTTCCTAAAAACCCTCCACCTAACACGAAGGCAATTTTGGTGGCCAAAGATGAAGACCGAGGTGGAGGACTACGTGAAAAGCTGCGCCACCTGCGCAACCAGAAAACACCGGCCAGGGAAACCGCCTGGACTGTTGCAGCAAGTGGCCAATCCCAGCAAACCCTGGAAAGAAATAGCCATGGATTTCATAGTTGAACTCTCAGATAGCAAAGGGAATACCGTGATCTGGACTGTCATCGATATGTTTTCCAAGCAAGCCCACTTCGTTGCCTGCTCCAGATTACTGTCAGCCAGACACCTAGCAAAATTGTTCCTCAAGCAAATCTACCGCTTACATGGAGTCCCAAAAAGGGTCATCTCCAATCGAGGTGTACAGTTCAATGCCAAGTTCTGGAGAGAATTCCTACGCTCAATTGGATCCACACAGGGACTCAGCTCGGCTTTTCATCCGAGTACAAATGGGGCAGCGGTACGTCCTAACGCAATGGTGGAACAATACCTCCATTGTTATGTAGATTACCAATAAGACAATTGGGCGGAGCTGCTGCTGTTTGCAGAAGTAGCGTATAACAATGCTGTCCACAGCAGCACTGGATTAACCCCTTTCCAGATCACCAGCAGCCAGGAGTTCATTCCCATGCCGGAACTACCTACAGAAGCTCCCACTTCAATGTCCCTGGCTGAATGGATGGAAACGCTGAGAAAAGGATGGGAAAATACCAAGAAAGCACTAGCTTTTTATTTTATTTGTTTATTTTTGTCAAGTACATGTTGGTAATATACATAGATAAAACATTGTTTGTATACATAAGATGGGTACTGATAAGCGGGAACATTAGGACAGGGACGGTAGGCACGCTGGTGCACTTATGCACGCCCCTTACTGACCTCTTAGGAATCGGGTGAGGTCAACAGTGGACAGTCTAAGGGTAAAGTTTTGGGGGTTTGGTGACGAAACCACAGAGTCAGGTAGTGAGTTCCAGGCATTTACCACTCTGTTGCTAAAGTCGTATTTTCTACAGTCAAGTTTGGAGCGGTTCACTTTGAGTTTGTATCTGTTATGTGCTCGGGTATTGTTGTGGTTGAAGCTGAAGTAGTCATTGACAGGAAGGACGTTGTAGCAGATAATTTTATGAGTTATGCTTAGGTCGTGCCGAAGGCGACGTAGTTCTAAGCTTTCTAAGCCCAGGATTTCAAGTCTGGTTGCGTAAGGTATTCTGTTGTGAGTAGAGGAGTGGAGGACTCTTCTTGTAAAGTATCTCTGGACACTTTCTAATGTATTTATGTCTGATATGCGGTGTGGGTTCCAGACAGATGAGCTGTATTCAAGGATTGGTCTGGCGAATGTTTTGTATGCTCTGGTTAGTAGTGTGATATTACCGGAGAAGAAGCTACATAAGATTAGGTTAACAGTTCTTGAAGCCTTTTTGGCGATGTTGTTGCAGTGGGCTTTGGCACTTAGGTCATTTGATATGAGTATTCCAAGGTCTTTGACAGAGTGAGGGTCGTCTGTAAGGTCTTGACTTTTCAGCTTGTATTTAATGTTCTGATTTTTTTTGCCAATGTGTAGGACAGAGCATTTGTTGGTTGAGATTTGGAGTTGCCAGATGTTAGACCATTCTGTCACAAAGTCTAGGTCTTTTTGGAGGATAGTAGTGTTGTCGGTGGTGTTGAAGAGTTTTACATCATCGGCGAAGAGAACGCAGTCGCTTGTAATGTGATCGCAAAGGTCATTTATATAGAGTATGAAGAGTGTGGGTCCTAGTACGCTGCCTTGGGGTACACCGCTGTTAACAGGAACGGGGTTTGATAGGGCGCTCCCTATTTTGACCATTTGTTGTCTGTTTGACAGGAATGCAGTTAACCAGTCATGTAGGGGTCCAGAGATGCTGTAGGATTTCAGTTTCAGAAGTAGTTTATCGTGAACCACTGAGTCGAAGGCTTTACAGAAGTCTATGTAAACTGCGTCTATTGTTTTGCCCTGGTCTGAAGCTGCGGAAGCCTATAAGAAGCAAGCAGACAAGCACCGATCGCTCCAACCCCATTTCCGAGTTGGGGATAAAGTCTTCTTATCCACTAAATGCATCCGATTGAGAATGCCCAGCAAAAAGCTAGGGCTAAAATTCTTGGGGCCTTTCCCAATAGTCAAAATTATTAACCCGTCACTGCACAGCTTGCATTGCCAAGAATATTGGGGAAAATCCACCCAGTATTTCATTGCAGCTTACTAAAACCGATGATCAGGTCCAATTTGAGGCCACAAACCCAACCACCGCCTCCCCCTGTAATAATACAAGGGGAGACACATTACAAAGTGAAAAAAATCTTAGACTCCAGAATGTTTAGGGGTCAATTACAATACCTGATCCATTGGAAGGGGTACCCTTTGTCCGAATCCACGTGGGTCAAAAGTTGGAAAGTGAAAGTTGATAGATTAGTGAAGTAATTCCATGATAAACCGCCCAGAGTCCCCTGGGAGTTGGGCGGTATACAAATCTATTTAAATAAAAATAAATAAATAAAATAAATACCCGGACAAGCCAAAGGGTCCCCCTGGGGGAAGGGGTGGTTAAGAATGCTGAATTAACCCCCTACGATATATTTTCTCTCTCCCTTGCAGGACACATTTTTTTCTTGAGGGGAGGCCGCCTGTCAGGCCAAAGCCATCTTGGATTGGAGACTTTGGCCTGCCACACTTTATGCTTTAGAATGTATTCTTGCTGTGGGAACTTGGGAGGGGCTGTTGCATGAGGGATGTAGAGATGTAGCCATAACAAATTTCTTCTAGATTCTCAAGGTCATCCTTTGTTCAGCACCTGCCCAGAAGCTGATGGGAGTAACGGACACGTTGGCAAAAGACAACTGGTCAATGTGATGAATTTGTGGGTGTGGGGGCAAGGGAATGAACTTTAAACTGGGTGGAGAAACCCTCGTAGCTTTAGATTTGGGTTTCTCACAGATGTGCCAACATGGCTCTGTTAATAAATTGGAACTTTGAGGAATGCTTTGCCTCAGACTCTGATTTAGTTTTGGATGCTATTTGGAACCCTGACAGACAGCATATAGACTTTAAGCCAGAACTATTTTTGTTACGCATAATACCAGAAAAATATGATAAAGGGAATGTATATCTGATATTGCATGTTTTAACAGCAGCAAGAATTGTATTTACACAACATTGGAAAAGTGAGGAAACACCTACGGAGGAAGATATAATATATATCTTTATATTATATATAATTTAAAAAATACTGGACTGTGCAGAAATGGACAGATTAACACTTAAGATAAAAGAAAAAGAAGACACAGAATATTTTTGAACTTGGGACTTGTTTTATCAATGGTTGGATAAAAGGGGTAGAAATTAGGAACGTAAGAAGTATTACTATTTATTTATTTATTTAAATTATATTTCTATGCCGACCAACTCCCGGGGGACTCTGGGCGGCTCACAGCATATCAGAATCCATTCCACAATATAAAAAGTACAGTAATTAAAAACTA
This sequence comes from Diadophis punctatus similis, assembly GCA_023053685.1. Taxonomy (NCBI): domain Eukaryota; kingdom Metazoa; phylum Chordata; class Lepidosauria; order Squamata; family Dipsadidae; genus Diadophis; species Diadophis punctatus. Next base: position 519,982 of record JALIGW010000066.1, read on the forward strand.
CAAACTACAAAAATTAAAAAGAGTGTCTTACATTCATAATCACGGGGGGAGACCCATATCTAACCTAGTTGGTCTCACTTTCACCCCGCCTGCTGGAAGAGCCAAGTTTTTATTGCTTTACGGAAGGCCAGCAGGGTGGGGATGGTCTCTGGGGGAAGCAGGTTCCACAGGGAGGGAGCTCCCACAGAGAAGGCTCTCCCCCTCGGCCCCGCCAACCGACATTGCTTGGTCGATGGGACCAGGAGGAGGCCAACTCTATGGGCCCTGACCGGTCGTAGGATGCGGCAGGATGCAGTCCCGAAGATAACCTGGCCCTGAGCCATGTAGGGCTTTAAAGGTTAAAACCAACACCTTAAATTGGATCCGGAGACTAATGGGCAGCCAATGCAGCTGGCAGAGGATCGGTGTTACGTGGGTGTATCTAGGTACACCCACCACAGCTCGCGCAGCAGCATTTTGCACCAACTGCAGTCGCCGGACACTCTTCAAGGGTAGCCCCATGTAGAGCGCATTGCAGTAATCCAGCCATGAGGTGATAAGGGCATGAGTGACTGTGAGAAGTGCCTCCTTCTCCAAGTAGGGTCGCAATTGGTGCACAAGACGTACCTGTGCAAAGGTCCCCCTAGCCACAGCTTAAAGATGTTGCTCCAATTTTAGCTGTGGGTCTAGGACCGTGATGGCGAACCTATGGCATGGGTGCCACAAGTGGCACGCGGAGCCATATCGGTGGGCACACGAGCTCAGGTCCGGCGTGCATGTGTGCACCAGCCGGCTGATTTTCGGGCCTTCTGGGCCCACTGGGAGTCGGGAAACAGGCTGTTTCCAGCCTCCAGAGGGGGTGGGGAAGGCCGTTTTCGCCCTCCCCAGGCTCCTAGAAAGGCTCTGGAGCCCGGGGAGAGCGAAAAATGGGCGTGCCATTGCATGCTGGGAGCAGGGGGGTCATGCGTGCATGTGCGGGGGTGCATGGAATTATGAGTGTGGGCATGCACACACGTGATCCCCCGCATTCCACCCCCCCCTTTTGGCACGCAAACCAAAAAAGGTTTGCCATCACTGGTCTAGGAGGACACCCAAATTGCGGACCCGTTCTGAGGGGGCTAATTTCTCCCCCCCCCCAAGAACCAAGGAGGGACAATTGGTCAAGTCCTTAGGAGGCAGTATCCACAGCCACTCAGTCTTGTCAGGGTTAAGTTTTAGCCGGTTCATCCCCATCCAGACCCTAACATCGTCCAGGCAGCGGCTCATTACGTCCATGGCCCATTACGTCCACGGCTACTATGTAAACGATCTGACCCAGACAGTATGCTGTTCATTAAGCACATATTGTATGTAAAGAACGTATTGTATATGTGTGTGTATATATATATGTATACACACACACACACACACACACACACACACACACAAACACATAAAAGAAGTTGTGGGTGATTCATCACTGGAGGTTTTTAAGAAAAGACTGGACAGCCACCTATCTGAAATGGTAGTCTCCTGCTTGAGCAGGGGATTGGTCTAGTAAACATCCAAGGTCCCCCTAGCCACAGCTTAAAGATGTTGCTCCAATTTTCGCTGTGGGTCTAGGAGGACACCCAAATTGCGGACCCGTTCTGAGGGGGCTAATTTCTCCCCCCCAAGAACCAAGGAGGGACAATTGGTCAAGTCCTTAGGAGGCAGTATCCACAGCCACTCAGTCTTGTCAGGGCTAAGTTTTAGCCGGTTCATCCCCATCCAGACCCTAACATCGTCCAGGCAGCAGCCCATTACGTCCACGGCCCATTACGTCCACGGCTACTATGTAAACGATCTGACCCAGACAGTACGCTGTTCATTAAGCACATATTGTATGTAAAGAACGCATTGTATGTGTGTGTGTATATATATGTATACACACACACACACACACACACACACATAAAAGAAGTTGTAGGTGATTCATCACTGGAGGTTTTTAAGAAAAGACTGGACAGCCACCTATCTGAAATGGTAGTCTCCTGCTTGAGCAGGGGATTGGTCTAGTAAACCTCCAAGGTCCCTTCCAGCTCTATTCTGATTGATTGATTGTATCTACTTATCAGGCTAATGTGTCCCCCCCCCCCCCGGTAGTTGAATACTCTGAAACCTTTGACACCCTGGCCATCGTCTCTACTCACCATCAAGGAGCTAACCAGGGCCCCCTGATTGTGGGGATGAACACTGACTTAGTCAGATGCCTGCTCTCCCTCATTGTCCTAGCGAATAACTTGGTGTTCGGGGAATGTGTACCCTGCACTGCAGGCAGTATACCAATGACTGGTGCAAGAGCAATGGGCCCCTGCAGAAAGGGTGGGACAGTTGTGGAAGCTGGACCGAGCAAGGAGGGTACTACAACCAGAGGAGGTGGCTTGTTTGCAGGCATCTGTCAGATTGGACTGGGAGCAGCCTGGGCCTTACATCATCCTTGACTCTGACCCCGGAAGAGAAAACGTTAGGGTGGAGGTAATCCTGGAGGTGATCTCCATGAAGGCCTTGCAGCGGGCTCAAAGAAGGATCTCAGTTGGGGTCCGGAATATTACTGACTCCCCAGTGAAGTTGACAGACCGGATGTTTTTGGGATAAGTAAGTCCTGCCACTCCTGTCATACCACACAATGGGAAGAGACTGAGGGCGAGGTTTCCATAGAACGGATCTACCCAAAGAACACACAACTCACCCCAGAGTGGCTGGAGAGGGCTAGAGGCAAACTTTGGAGGTGGCAACATCTGTTCTTGAAGGACGAATTTGATGTGGGACACGGTAGGAATGCCCAACATCAAATTCATTTACAGGAAGATAGCCCATTTGGAGAAAGCTCTTGGTGGATTCCCTTAAGTGACTTGGACAACCACCAAGAACATCTGACAGAATTGAAGAGGACGAGGATCATCCAAGAATCTCGGAGCCCCTATGCCTCTCCCATAGTAGTGGTATGGAAGAAGAATTGGTCCCTGAGAATATGCATAGTTTACCGTACCCTCAATCAGAGGACCATTCCAGATCAGTACACAACCCCTCGAATCAAAGACACTCTACATTGCTTATTGGGGGCAAAGTGGTTTAGTGTGCTGGATCTGAGAAATGGCTACCATCAGATTCCCGTGCATGCAGATGATCGACAGAAAACTTTCATTTGCCCCTTGGGGTTCTATGAATTCAATTGGATGCCTAATGGTCTATCAGGGCCCCCAGCAACCTTTCAGTGACTAGGAGTGGATGTACATGAATCTGATAGAAGTGCTAGTGTACCTAGACAATATCATCATCTTTGGTGAGACTCTTAAACAACATGAGCAGCACCTGGAAAAGATTCTTACCAGGCTCCATGAAGAAGAGTTGAAGCTGTTCCTAGACAAATGCCAATTTTACCAACCATCCATCATCTACCTCAGTCATGTTGTCTCCACAGAAGGGATAGCGACTGATCCCACAAAGCTTGAGGCCATCACTTCCTGGCCCAGACCCCAAAATGTGGCTGAAATACAATCATTCCTAGGGTTCTGCTCATACTATCAGAGGTTTGTTGAGGGGTTTGTGAGGATAGCCTGTCCCCTCAATGATCTGTTCAAAAATGAGGGAGCCGATGATGTGTCCAACAGTTTATTTATTTATTTATTTTGGAGTTCTTCTATGCCGCCCTACTCCCTAAGGACTCAGGGCGGCGTACAGCATTTTAAAGAACACCAGAGAATAAAAAACAGTTAAAAACAATTCAGGCCAGCTTCACCAGAATAAAGGGCCCAGGAAGTTCTGGGAGTCCATTCAATCAGAGTGGACAGAGCAATGTGAACAGGCCTTCGACCAACTGAAGAGGACCCTGACCAATGCCCCCATTTTGGCTTATGCAGACCTAAACCAGCCCTATGAGCTACATGTCGATGCTAGGCGGGATGGCCTTGGAGAGGTGTTGTATCAGGAACATGATGGACATTGGAGGCCAGTAGCCTACATCAACAGGGGCCTCACCCCAGCTGAGAAGAACCACCCCACTCATAAACTAGAGTTCCTGGCATTGAAATGTTTGAGTTTGAGGTCAAGACTGAAAACAACCCATTGACATATCTCCTCACAATGGTCAAGCTCGATGGCACAGGGCATTTGTGGTTAGCTGCCCCGTCTGGATTCTGTTTCAGCCTAAAGTACCAGCCTGGAGTGGGAAACTGGGATGCAGATGCCCTATCAAGAAGGCCTCATGACCTTAGGGCCACTGTCGAAGAATAGACTAGACTGACCCCAGATGGTATACAGGTCTTATATTGAGGGGTTGAACACCACACTAGAGGAACAGCAAGAGCAGAGGCCATTGGGGTCACAACTGCAAGTGCCCCGAGTTATACTGGAACCCCACCCAGGTGAGACGAGGGTGTCTGCCAACATTAACCAAGAAGAATTTGAGAAGGGACCATGTGGAAGATCCACTCTGGAGTTTGACGTTGTATTCAGTGAAAAACCCTAGCCCCCAGGGCTGCTCCAATGAGCCACCTACAGAGCCAAAGACCCATGGAGCTAGTCTGCATTGACTTTCTGTGCCTAGAACCTATTATCAGTGGATAGGGTGATAAGGTGTTAGTGGTGACCGATCATTTCACCCGTTATCCCAAGCATTCCCAATGAAAGACCAATGAGCAGTCACGGTAGCCAAGGTTCTGGTGGAAAAGTTCTTTGTTCACTATGGGCTGCCCCAGCGAACACACTGCAATCAAGGCAGAGACTTGGAAAGCAGGCTCATTAAACAATTGCTCGACTTGCTGGGCATTCAGAAATCACACACCACTCCCTATTATTCCCCAAGGGGACCCGCAGTCAGAGAGGTTTAACTGCACCCTCCTTGATATGTTAGGAATGCTGACCGCAGAGCAGAAGCAGCACTGGACTTAACGTATTTCTGCCATTGTGCATGCATACAACAGTACAGAAAATGATACTACTGGGTACTAGGCTTCCGGCGGTGACGTCATGCTGTAGTGGCTGGAAACGAGCGGGGAATAGGAATACAGAATAGGAACCTAGGCGGATAGAAAGTTAAATATATGGTACTGTGGAAATTTTTTTTAAAAAATATTAAGATGACAAGTACGACATCCACAGTTACCAAAATCGGAGGAAAAAGGGCAACGGTAACAATGGCTTCACCATCAGGACCAAGATCGGTAGAAAGCCTGTTAGGAGGAGAGAAAGCGAGTACTACAGCGAACTTCCAATCCATGCAAATTACCCTGGCATCTATCCAAGAGACCATGATGAAGATGCAGGAGGCGATGGCAAATAACACTGAGGACATTAAAAAAGAGATTAAAAATGATATAGGAGAACTAAAAGGAGAATTACAAAAATTAGATGAGAAAATGGGTGCGATGCAAGAAAAGATAACAAAGAACAAACAGAAAATAAAAGCAATAGAAACAAAAACTGAACAAATAGAGAAAAAACAAGACATAACAGAGGCTAGAATGTCAGCAGCAAATAGAGCATTGGAAGAGAGCATAATTAATTTGGAAATGGAAAGATCCATGCTCTATTTGCGCTTTCAAAATATAGTGGAAAACAAAGAAGATCTTTCGAAAGTAATGGTAGAGCTGCTGGCGGAATTCTTGCAAAAAAACAACAACAAGAATTGGAAAACAATATTGATGAAATATTTCAAATCCACACTAATTACGCATGTAGACACAAACTTCCCAGAGAAGTCCATGTAAAATTTCTTAGGAAAAAAATAGGGGATGAAATATATAGCAAAACACGGCACGAACCACAAATCTTTAAAGGAAAAGAGGTCATCTGTCAGATTCCAGACTCTGCCATTCAAAAGGAGAAGGGGGGTCTTGATTCTGTTTGATCAAACAGTTACAACATACATCCGGATCTTAGACACCTGGGAATCTTCTCATCTTAGGATAGGATTTATGAGGGGCAATGAAAGTCAGTTGAACGGAAGGGTCTGTGGGAACGTAGGCTCATCTGTCCTTCTAGGAAAGAACTTTCACACCTTGTGTATTGGTTACTTTTGCATTCTGCCTAATGGGGAGGGGCACTAAGCTTTAAATGTGTTTGCTTTGCCTGGAGGCATTTAGATCTTGCTTTGAATGAATGGATTGTTATTACAACTGCCAAAAAAGGAATCCTTTTGAATCACTGACTCAGAAGTTCGTACTTTGAAGGTGGATGAGAAGGCAATCCTTACATCATCACTCTTAAACAGGTTCCAAGAAGGATAAGGGACCAAAGGAAAATGTATCAATTCCTATCAAGACAACTATTAAAACATAATGTAATGTTCAAGTGGCTCATTCCAGAAGGAATGTTGATCACCTGGCAAGATAAAAGGTTTCGTATAGACTCAATTGAAAAAGCGCAGGAATTTTATGACCACTATATAAGTGAGGAGGATGAACAAGACAGCAGAGAGGAGGTAGAAACCAAGACTCAGGAGGAAAGAGTACTAGAAGACAGGATAGGGGAACAGGAAACTAGGGAAAGGAGAGAGGAAGAACGCCAAGAAAGAGAAGGAGCCAGAACAAGGGCCCAGACAGAGACCAGAATAAGGAGAGGGGTAAAAATTAATTACAAGGAGTAGGATGGAAGAAGAAATAAGGTTACTATCACTAAACATTAATGGTATAAACTCCCCCAGCAAAAGGAAAAAATCATTAATTAGACTACAAAAAATAAATTTGGATATAGTTTGTTTGCAAGAAGTCCACATTAAAAAAACCATAGTAAAATATTAGAGAATTCTAAACTTGGAAAATTACACTTATCATTAGCGCAAGAAAAGAAAAGAGGAATTGTGGTATATGTTAAAGACTGGATTAACTCAAAGACAATATTCAGAGACAAGGAAGGCAGAATTCTGATAGTGGAAATCAAAACTATATTATAATTTTTTTTACTGGTAACAATCTATGCACCTAAGGACTTTTATTAAAAAAACTATTAAAAGAAATAATAGAATTAGGATATGAAAATATATGTGTGGTAGGGGACTATAATGCAGTGGCAGATAACACAAAGGATTACAAGGGAGCGAAGAAAAATAAGAAGGAAAGACGGAATTTACCGAAAACATTTTATGATATGGCACAAGAACTGAACATAAAAGATGCATGGAGACAGTTGCACCCTGTAATAAAACAATATACCTTTTTCTCGCATCCACATAATTCATGGTCCCACATAGATATGGCATGGATAAGTCCAGATTTGATTAATAACATTGAAAACATAGAAATATTACCAAACACATGGGCAGACCACAACCCGCTGTCAATAAATTGGAAAGGCCAGAGGAAAAAGGGGCGATGGACATTAAATCAAAAAACTGTAAAAGAACAATCTTACGTAGAAATGATGGAAAAAGAATTGTATAATTTCTATAAGGTAAATAAAAAAGAGCATATGACACTACAAAACCTGTGGGATACAACTAAGGCGTATATTGTCGAAGTGTGAATCAGCTTCGTTCCCCCCCTGGGGGAAATTGTAATTAATTAGAGGTGAATGGATCTTGTTTTACATGGTGTATGCTCTCAAGGAAAGAAAAACCCGAAGTACAGTGGTACCTCGAGATACGAGTGCCCTAACATACGAGATATTTGAGATACGAGCTGTCGAGCGAGCGAAGTTTTGCTTTGAAATACGAGCAACATTTGAGATACGAGGAATGGCCGGCTGCACACGACCCACTCATTTCTGCAACATTCTGAAAGGGAGGAAACCTTCAGCCAGATTTGAATATAGATTTAGGTTTTAAAACCCTGTCGCAGGGAACACGGCTCTATCAAAGAGAATTTTCCCCCTTTAGCTTAGCCATCGTGGCGTCCGTAGGGCTCTTCGGGGGGGGGGGGGAGGAGGCAGAGAGAAAGGAAAGGAAGGAAGGAAAGGGAAAAAGAATGGACCTGAAAGGAAGAGAAAGGGGAGAAGAGAGGGGGGGGGAACTTTGGGTGTGTATCCTACAGGAATCAGAATCAACGTTGATTTTTTTTTTTGGGAGGAATGGCCATTCACACCACCGGGGATTTTGCAGCTGAAAGAAAAGTTGCAGATTTCTCGAGGATCGGTGGTGTGTTTTTTTCCCTCCTCCTCCTCCACAGAAACGTGAGATTTTTGGGGGGATGAGGGACGGGAAAGGATGCATCTGGATCCCCCCCCAGCGTGTTTCTAATTCCACCCCCTGGTCTGTGAAGTAAGTGCCTTGTCCATTCTCTGTCCCCGCCAGCTGTTTAAAAGACCAACTCCTTTCTCTCTCTTTCTCTCCTTTCTCTACCTTGCCTTCCACTCACCCATCCTCTTTTTCTCCCTGCGGACATCCCCCCCAGTTCTTTTCCACACTCTTCCAAATTACCTTAACGGGTTCTTCTCCCCCCTTGGGAAGGAGGGAGTTTCCTCGACTTCATAAGCTGCTCTGAGTCTGCGATAAACTGGAAGTGGGGGGGAACCCTCCTCCCCGCTAGAAAATAGTGATTGTCAGTGAAATATGCACTTCTTCCCCGCTGGCCCCCATTCACTCCTCTCCGGAGCACGTTCACAACAGTTTTTCCGTGCTCCCCTTATTTCAGAATGGAGACTTGCCACCTTCCTTCCCACCAACTCGGCAACTTTGCGCAGTCAAACGGCTTAACTTTCGGCAATGGGAAGTTGGTGCCACCTTCCTTGAAGTTGAGGTGCCGACACTCGTTTCTTTCTTTGGAAGGCTGGCAAGGAGCTGGAGGAAGGCGAGGAGTTACCAGAAAGGGGGGGCAACCGATCTGCCTTCCCCCCCCAGCCTAGCCGAGAGCGCGCTTGGACTTGCGTGGGTTTCCTAGAGTGAGCGGGAGGAAAACACTCTCTCTCTCTCTCTCTCTCTCTCTCTCTCTCTCTCTCTCTCACACACACACACACACACACACACACACACACACACACACACACACACACACACACACACCCCTAGCAGCCAGTCAGCCCAGCCCAGCCAGCCAGCCTGGGGGCTGGAACGGATTAATGGCATTTCAATTAATTTCAATGGGAAAATTGCTTTGAGATATGAGCAAATTGACATACGAGCAAGGTTACGGAACGAATTAAACTCGTATCTCGGGGTACCACTGTATATATTCTAATAAACATTTTTATTATAAAAGTAAAAATATAGCTAACTACATCTTACCGGTAGTGATATATCAGAGATGGACAAAAGGAAAGAAAAGTAGAGAAATAATGAAGACGTGCGCAGTAGCTCAGAAAATCACAAGACAGTGTTATCTATGTTGATAAAAGTTCTCTGGCAAGCTACCGTAATGTTCAGAATGGAAGCTCAGCTGGCAATTACAAAAAACGCAGTGACAAACCCCTTCTTTGTCAGTTGAGCGGAGATCAGGTATAGTCATCAATTAAGGCACATCTTCTTATGCAGATACTCGTGCTGAGCTGCTGGAAGCAGTTTGTTGAGCATATCAGCAATCTGGTCACGTGTAGGCACATACTGCAATTTCACAAAACCTTGTTTCACTAATTGTTTGATATTTTTATAACGAATGTCAATGTGTCTGGACCTAGAACCCGTGAAACGTGAGTCAGAAATATAAACCAGAGATTCATTGTCTTCCATCACGGTGATTGGTCGGATCGGGTGTGTCCAGATATCTGTGACTAAAGCATCAAACCACGTTAGAGAATTACATGCATCTGAAACACAAGCATATTCAGCTTCAGTAGATGAACAAGAAACAAAATTCTGTTTTCGCACATGCCAGTAAACAGGACATCCATTTAAGAACATCATGTAACCTGAAGTACTTTTACATGATTTCTTATCACTCGCCTAATCAGAATCAGCAAAACAACATAATTCTGCATGATCAGTATGTGTCGGTTCTAACAATAACTTCATATGTTTAGTGTGTTCTAGATATTTCAATAATTTCTTAACACATGTCCAATGAAACTGTTTTGCCTTACCTACGTGTCGAGACAAGAGATTAACACTAAGTGCAATGTCGGGTCTAGTCCAACTACAAATATATAACAGTGACCCAATAACTGAACGATAAAGTGTTTGATCCTCGAATTCAGGACTTGATTCATGTGCAAAGTTGTGAAAATCTGTTTGCATGGGTATGTGTCCTGTATTAGCATCTTTCATGTTGCAATGATGCAAAAGTTGTTCAATTTTATCCTCTAGTGAATGTCACTGCGTTCTTTTTGTATTTGCCAGCTGAGCTTCCACTCTGTATACTACGGTAGCCAGAGAATTCTTATCTACAAGTGTCTTGTGATTTATGAGCTACTGCACATGTCTTCATTCTTTCTTTCATTATTTGCCTTACTTGCTTTCCTTTGTCCGGCACTGAGATATATTACTAACTGGTAGGATGTAGTTAATTATATTTTTACTTTTATTTTTTACTTTTATTTTACTTTTATTATTATAAAAGTGTTTATTAGAATATATTTCGGGTTTGATTTTCTTTACGGGTATACGCCATGGAAAACAAGATCTATTCACCTCTAATTATTACAGCCTCCCCAAGCAGGGGGAGCAAAACTGTCACGTTTCAACAATTAGTAGCAGAGGCTGCTTTGACAAGATTTATAACATTTTCCCTGGCTGTTGCCCAGCTTATCAGCGTATAGGCTATTAAGGCAGATTTATTGGCGACTGAGGAATGCTAATTAATTGCTGAAAATATGCCAAGAAAGAAAGGGCAGAAGAAAGCCGGGGACTGGGGTTCGGACCCCCTCTGCTGAGTGTGGAAACAGAAGCGGAGGGGGGCCTGACTCTGTCTCCCGGTTCAGTGACGAAGGTATGCATGGCCTGCAGGGAGAAAGGAGGACCAGCGGGGAGGGGGAGGGGATCTCTGAGGGGGTGGAGAGCCGGAATATTTCGGTCTTGATAGGGAGAGGTAGGTATAGCGGGAGCAGAGGGGTGGGCCGCTCTCGGGGAATAAGACCTCGCTGTTTACAAGCGATCCCTTGTTCTGGCCCCTCTGATGTGGTTCCATCTTGCTCAACCCGAATACCTGGTGACCGGGGTTTTCAGGGCCCTGGGCTCAAGCTGATGCTGTTGAATGCCAGGTCAATTGTCAACAAAGCCCCCCTGGTACATGATTTAATCACTGACGAGGGGGTGGACCTGGCATGCATAACTGAGACCTGGCTGGGCCAGGAGGGGGGAGTTGCCCTCTCTGAGGTATGCCCAGACGGGTTCTCAGTTCTGCATCAGCCACGACCCCAGGGAAGGGGGGAGGAGTGGCTGTTATAGTGCGCCAGAATCTGCATCCTCGTAGGAGCCCTGCCCCGGAGATTGTCGGGTGTGAGACTCTCCTTCTGAAGTTGGACTTAGGAGTTCAGGTGGGCCTTTTGTTAATAATACCTGCCTCCCAGCTGCGTTACTAAGGCCCTGCCTGGGCTGCTCAAGGCGGTAGCAGGCTTGGCAGTGGAGCTCCCCAGGCTTATGGTGCTGGGGGACTTCAATCTGCCTTCGGCCGGCAAAAGCACGAATGCGGCCCAGGAGTTCATGGATACCATGACAACCATGGACCTGACCCAAGTAATCCAGGGTCCGACTCATGAGGGAGGTCACATGCTTGACCTAGTATTTCTCTTGGGGCAGTGGAGAGATGATCTGAAGTTAGGGGATATAGTCATCTCCCCGTTGTCGTGGTCAGATCATTTCCTATTGAGGTTGGATTTCAGAGCCCCACTCCTCTCTCGCAGGGAGGCGGGACTGATTAGGTGGTTTCGCCCCAGGCGCCTAATGGAGCCGGAAGGATTCCAGAGGGAACTTGGGGAGATACCTGAAACCCTAGTCCACAATTCGTCTGAGTCCCTGGTGACTGCCTGGAACAACGCGGCATCAGGGGCCTTAGATCGGATTGCACCTTTGCGACCTCTCCGTGGCAGTGGATCCCGGAAAGCTCCCTGGTTTACCGAGGAGCTCCGGGAGATGAAACGCCACAAGAGACGTCTGGAGCGACGCTGGAGAGCCAGTAAGGCTGAATCTGACCAAACACTACTAAGAACTTTTATTAAGTCTTACCTAGTGGTGATAGGGGCGGCAAAACGCTTATATTTTTCCGCACTTATTGCATCCGCAGACTCTCGCCCAGCTGCCTTGTTTAGGGTGACATTCCACCTCCTTGCAAAAGGGGGTGGCGAGGAACACTTGCAGGGCAGAGCTGAGGAATGTGCACAGTTTCTGACGGATAAAGTCGCTCAGATCCAGTCGAACCTGGACTCTGGCTGGACAGGGCCAGTTGAGTTGACAGGGGCGAGTCTTAGTCCGGTTTTATGGGACGAGTTTGAGCCAGTAACTCCTGATGATGTGGACAAGGCCGTGGGAGCGATGAGCATTTCCACCTGTTTATTGGACCCGTGTCCCTCCTGGCTGGTTTCGGCCGGCAGGGAGGTTTCATGTAGCTGGATCCAGGCGGTGATCAACGCTTCTTTTAGAGAGGGACCGTACCGCAGCCCTTAAAGGTTGCAGTGGTGAGACCCCTCCTTAAGAAGCCCTCCCTGGACCCAGCGGACTTGAAGAACTTTCATCCGGTCTCCAACTTGCCTTTTTTAGGTAAAGTTGTCGAGAAGGTGGTGGCTCTTCAGCTTCTTCGGCTATTGGAGGAAACTGATTATCTGGATTCTTTTCAATCGGGTTTCAGGCGCGGCTACAGCATGGAAACTGCCTTGGTCGCCCTGATGGATGATCTCTGGCGAGCCCGGGATGGTGGTTATTCTTCCATCCTGGTGCTTCTTGACCTCTCAGTGGCTTTCGATACCATCGACCATGGTATCCTTCTGCACCGACTTGGCGGGCTGGGAGTGGGAGGCACCATTTTGCGGTGGTTCTCCTCCTACCTCGCCGATAGGTCGCAGTCGGTGTTGACAGGAGGGCAGAGGTCGTCTCCTAGAACCCTAACTTGTGGGGTCCCTCAGGGTTCGGTCCTCTCATCCATCCTGTTTAACATTTACATGAAACCGTTGGGGGAGATCATTCGTCGACATGGGGTGAGATTTCAACAGTACACTGATGACACCCAGCTGTACATCTCCACCCCGTCACAATTCAGGGAGGCAGTGGATGTGATGTGCCGCTGCCTGGATGATGTTAGGATCTGGATGGGAAGGAACAGGCTCAAGCTCAACCCTGACAAGACAGAGTGGCTTTGGATACTGCCTCCTAAGGACCACACCGACTGTCCCTCCTTGGTCTTTGAGGGAAACAAATTATCTCCCTCGGACCAGGTTCGCAATTTGGGGGTGCTCCTAGATCCGCAGCTAAAATTAGACCAACAACTTACGGCTGTGGCTAGGGATGCCTTTGCACAGGTTCGCCTGGTGCACCAGTTGCGACCTTATTTGGAGAAGGAGGCTTTACTCACGTTCATTCATGCCCTTGTCACCTCTCGATTGGACTACTGTAATGCGCTCTACATGGGGCTACCCTTGAAAAGTATTCGGAGACTGCAATTGGTGCAAAATGCGGCTACGCGAGATTTTGTGGGTGTCTCTAGATACCCACGTAACAACCATACTCCACCAGCTGCATTGGTTGCCCATTGGTCTCCGGGTGCAATTCAAGGTGTTGATTATCATCTTTAAAGCCCTACATGGCTTAGGACTAGGCTATCTCCGGGACCGCATCCTACCTCATACATCCCTACGACCAGTTAGGTCCCACAGAGTCGGTCTCCTCCAGGTCCCTTCAACCAAACAATGTCAGTTGGCGGGACCTAGGGGGAGAGCCTTATCTGTGGGAACTCCAGCTCTCTGGAACCAAATACCCCCAGAGATCCGAACTATTCCCGCCTTGCTGGCCTTCTGGAAAGCCATTAAGACATGGCTCTTCCTGCAGGCGGGGTGATTGAGTGGGTTGCTTGTGTGGTTTTTTTATTCTTTTAATTATTTTATTGTTGTTTTTATACTGTATTATAGCAATAGTACTTAGACTTATATACCGCTTCATAGTGCTTTACAGCCCTCTCTAAGTGGTTTACAGAGTTCAGCATATTGCCCCCAACAATCTGGGTCCTCATTTTACCGACCTCGGAAGGATGGAAGGCTGAGTCAACCTTGAGCCGGTGAGATTTGAACAGCTGAACTGCTGAACTAGCAGTAGCCTGCAGTGCTGCATTTAACCACTGCACTATCTCGGCTCTATAGCTGTTCTTATATATGTTGTACGCCGCCCTGAGTCCCTAGGGAGTAGGGCGGCATATAAGAATTGCCAAATAAATAAATAAAATAAATAAATAAAGCGAAACCAGACAGGGCACAGTCCTTTGAAGACATACATTTGATTTCTCTCTCTGATGATGAAAGCGAAAGGATGCAGCCAAACAGATTTTCAGCTCTTCAAACACAGCTCATTTCTGTGAGCAGACCAGGTGCAGTTGAAGGTGCGGCTGGCATAGCTTATCCTGAAGAAGACATAATGAGGTCAGTGACTCCTCCATATGTTTCTCCAAGCACCCAGTTTATTACTGAAGGATTCCCTAAAGACGCCCTGGAAATTGAAAGGCTTGGTGCCAGATCTAAAATTCCACAAGTGGCCGAGCAGTTTATTCATAGAGAGAGGGAGATTCACTATTCTCCATTGAGCCCTGAGGAATCTTCACGTGATGCAGCAATATAAAGTTATCATGATCAAATTAAATTTATGGAAACTGAGCTGAAAAAAGCAAAGGAGGTTTTTTCTATGCTTAAGCCAGATGGGCGGGGCTCTTGTCTTTTTCACATTCCAGAGTCCTCCATGTTGGCTCCTTCTTCGCAGACACAGACACACCCTCAGGAGGGTTTTGTGTCAGGCAAATCAGATCAGAGGGCTGCAGTCGCGTCACATGGGTCTCGTGATGTACCTTTGTATGATGTGTATAGAGAAGGAAAGTTTTCTGAAATGGCCAAAACTAATGTTGCAGCACCACCTGCGGGCGAAAGTAATTTACAAAATAAGCCTGAAATGCATTTCACATTACTGCAGCAAAGACAAGTGCCAGTCCCTGAAGCAGGCCAGATTCATGCACCAGTGGCAGACAGAGTGCAACAACCACAGGTACAGCAACCTCAGCCTCAGCCACAAGTGCAGCAACCACATGTGCCTTTACTACCACAGCCAGTACCTCAGGTGTACATTCCTCAACAGGCACCTTCTATTGTTCCACTAGCTGGTGATTCAAAATTAAAGCGTTCAGGACAGAATTATAAAGCATGGTCAGTAAGATTGGTCTTTTACTTCATAGAGAAGGTACCCATTGCATGGTGTTTAACCCTCCTGGCCAGCCAATGGTCTCCTGCCATAAGAGACTTAAATAATAAAGCATGCACAACATTATTTTTTTCCAATTTTTTTTCTTCCATCACTTTTACAATTCAATAGACATATATCTTAAATTATTACAATAAGAAACACAATTTTATATTTATAATCCATCATTCAAAAGTCAATATCTTATACAGACGCTTACATCATCAATCATCAGTCTGTTCTACTTTTATTTCCCATCACACTCCCCTCTCTCTATCTCCATCATCTCCTCACACTTTCTTACTCATTCACTCCTCCTACTCTCTCTACTCCTTCTCTTCCTCCCCTTCTACTTCCTCTTACACTCTCTTTGCCTTCCCCTGAGTACTTTTTTGTGCTAAGTCCTCTTATATTTGACAGGCTGATGACACAATCTCAAATTTAGACTCATCATATCTCTTCTAAGAATTTTTTTTAAATTATTATTGTTACCGTATTTTTCGGAGTATAAGACGCACCTTTTTACCCCCAAAAAGAGGGTGAAAACTTGGGTGCGTCTTATACATCGAATGTAGCCCTACCCACCCGCCGGCCCCCACCCTTCGGAGGTTAACTGGAATTAAATGGGGGGCCCTAACAACCCCGCAGGAGTCCTCAGTCCCCGCTCAGCCCCGCAGGAAGAGAAGCCGCTTGGCTCCTCCGCTGGCCAGAAGGGCATCGCGATCGAAAAAGTGCGGAGCGGAGGCTCGGACAGTTTATTGTGCCTGGGACACAATGCGTGGTACAGGGAACTTTATCTGAGGAAAAGCGAAGCGAGATGATAATTGAAAATAGGGAATGTGGCGGTGCACCCGCGAGATAAACAGCGCAGGAGCTCTCAGCTCAGAGCTGAGCACGCTGCTCTCCAGCCTGTCTCGCTATTTCCATCGCTGTGGTCCTTCCTTGCCTGCTGGGGGCCTTCTGCCCTCTCCCCAGGGAAAACCCTCCTCCAAGCTGGGGCCAGAAAGCCAGGAGCCCCTCTTCCAGCTGGTGCAGGCTTTCGTTAGACACGTGCAAAGATAAAGGCCACCCACCCCGGCTGAAGACGATTCCCATTCAAGTTTGTCTCCCATCCATTCTGGGACTTCCACCACAAGGGAGGCGTTGGCTGGTCTCTTCCAGCGAAGGATCCCGTCTGTGGGAAAGACCCCCCCAGACACCCCCCCCCCCCAAGCAATGTGTTGCGAGTAAATCTGGCTTCATAAGCCTGTCCCTTATTTTTCTAGCTTAACGTGCTGCCCAGGATGGAAAGCAGATGGAGAGCGCTTGAATATCCCTTCGGAAAACAATATCGGGCATTAATCTCAAGGATGGTTTTTCTGAGGCGCTTTGCCAACAAAGGGTAGAGACCCTCTTCCTCCCTCCTGCTTCCCACGGACCCGTCTCTGCTTTTCCGAGGGCAGAGAGGAGATTTTTTTATAAAGTCCTCGATCCTCTTTGCAGACGGGATCGAAAACCAGAATCCCATTGCTTGAGTCTCCCTTTTTTTGTATGAGTTGTTTCCTCTTTATATTGATTAAACACGTTTCTAAGCAAAAAAATAAGAAAAAGAAAGACCGGGCATGCCAAAAATCTGAGAGGAGGCTTGTTGGAAACTACCCCTCCCTAAACCGTTCTTATGGCAACCAAGCCGGAGCGATAAACACTCAATCAGGATGAGGTGAGTTGCTCTGCCAGCACAGAGGGAGGGGAGGGGAGGGGTGTGGTTTGGTTGGGCTTTTTTACATGTCCAAGGAGGAATCACCTATGCATATTCCTTTCCTGGCAGGAAGCGGAGAGCAGACTCGGTGGGGTCTCACCTGTAGCTCTGATCTGCTTATGTTGCCTTTATTACTTCAGGACAGCCTGTTCTTGGCTGCCCTATTTGATTTCCCCTTTGTGTATCCCATTCCATCATCGGAGGGCAGGTAATTCCGAGCCCCCCCCCATTTCAAAAGTTAAGCTTTGCTCTGGTCTTGCCCCTATTCGCACCCTTGTCCATTCTCTATGGCACTTAGAAGAAATCAAAAGAGGAAACCACTTAATCATTCATTATGGATGGACCTAGTGATAAAATTCCATTCTAGAAACATGCAAGTAAATCCTGAGGAATAAATCCTCACTTTGTTGAATGAGCCTATTTTAACAAATTAGCATAGGGCTGTTATCCTTATTTATAATTTATCAATAATGACATATTGCTCTTTTGCAAGTTGGTTTGTCCTTAATGCCACCCTACCCACTCCAGTTAAATGCCCATATGGTGATAGGGTTTGTTTTAAATGGATAAAAAGATCTGTACTGCTCCTTATCAAAATCTGAGTGGAAGTGAGGATGTAGCTGATCCTGATGCTGGTAGGCAGAGGCAGAATTGTTTTTTTCTTGTTTTGCTCCCCAAAAATTAAGGTGCGTCTTATACTCCGGTGCGTCTTATACTCCGAAAAATACGGTATATCATTTCTTTATATATAATACTTTATTCTAGGTATATGCTGCTAACTACATCTTACCTCCTAAAAAGAAAAAGAAAAAAGTCTAATTTTGTCATCTGGGATATTCACCGGTTAATTTTTAAGTTCACCTTCCGAATTTTCCACTATTAATTTAATTTCCAAGATAATTACTATTTCTTCTGTTTCTTGATTTTTGGCCATATTGCTTCTTCTAATTTTTTGTCTCTTTATTCATCGTTTATGTTTTTTATCCTTATTGTATCACAAAAACTAAATGCCCAATTATATATTCCAATTTCTTATATTAATCATCAAAATTCTTCCTAGGTTATTTGTATTCTATTAGCTGTTTAACTCTTAAAATAGGGGGAAAAATTAACATTTAAACAGATCTCATATGTATAATAATAATAATAATAATAATAATAATAATAATAATAATAATAATAATAATAATAATAATAATAATAATAATAATAATAATAATAATAATAATAATAATACTAATAATACTAATAATACTAATAATACTAATACTAATACTAATACTAATACTAATAATACTAATAATAATAATAATAATAATAATAATAATAATAATAATAATAATAATAATAATAATAATAATAATAATAATAATAATAATAATAAACCTTTTCACATATTGATCATCAAAATTCATTCTAAATTATTCAATTAAGTATCCAATTCCTAAGATAGTACATTTTACCCTTTTAAAGTTTTCACTTAACCCAAATTCATATATGTAAAAAAAAGCAAAATACACAATCATGATATATCTTTTAAGCTCTAGTATTCCCGTTTATCATTCATACCTCATATTAATTAACATTGTTTTATCTAAAATATCAAATCTTTTAAATCATTAATCAATATTAATCTATATATAAAGAACATAGAAAAAAATTCTTAACTCTTAATGAAATAATAATACTAAATAAAAAAGAAACAGAAGAGAAAACATTTCCATAATATTTCAATGCCATCATCCATTTCCTTTTAATTTCTCAATTCTTTCATTTTTGTATATATATTTCCTCCACCCCCATCTCCTTGACTTCTTGTCCCTTTTTTAAAAATCTTGTGCCAATAGATTCTCTTTCCCCACGCTCTTTCCCTTCCTCTTAAGTTTATTTTCTGTGTGTATCTAATTTTCTCCGGTCTTTTTCCCATTTTATATATCTCAAAATCCTTATCATCAATCTGGATATAATTATTTTTAATATCTTTATCTCTATTATCACTATCTTTATCTCTATTATCACTGTTATGTTGTGCAGCATGCACAACATTATTGATGTCCATGGATACTGAACTGCAGGTTACATTTCCACCTGATGAAACTGCCCAACAAATTTGGGCTCAATTAGAAACATGCTATCGGCCTGTTTCAATTGAATCTACATGTTTGCTCTTGTCTGAGTTTCATGGTTCGAAATTAAAACCTGGTGAATATATTGGAGAACATTTAACTAAAATGAAAGGAATGAGGAAGGATTTGGGCGAAAGAGGCTATAATATTGATGATTTTCAAATGATCAGCATTATTATTAACTCATTGAATTATGAATGGAAAGATGCCATTACAAAGATTAATCAAGTGCCAATTGCTCAACGCACAGTAGATCATTTGTGCAGAATTTTAAGAGAAGAAGAGG
This sequence comes from Diadophis punctatus similis, assembly GCA_023053685.1. Classification (NCBI taxonomy): domain Eukaryota; kingdom Metazoa; phylum Chordata; class Lepidosauria; order Squamata; family Dipsadidae; genus Diadophis; species Diadophis punctatus. The sequence goes on from JALIGW010000066.1 coordinate 539,361, forward strand.
CATTTATGCTAGCCAAGCCACATTTGAGAGGACCACCCGCAGCAAGTGCTCCAGCGAGGAGCCCCTTCTGAGGAAGAGCCTACGTTCCAAGGATACCAATATGCTACATCTGCAATTGTGTGGGACATGCCACCCGGGATTGTCCCCAACTATTTCCTGCCACGTACCAGCCCAGAGGAACAGACTCCAGAGGAGGCAGAGGCGGAAGACAAGGTCGTCGTGGTCCCAGGCATGATCCGCAAGCTCCACTCGCAACATTGGCTTTAACCAACGATCCACATCCGTGTCCAGAATACGACAGACAACTTTTGTGGACTCTAGATAGTGGTGCAGCATTGCATGTTACTTACAGAAAAGAACTTTTTACAGAGATGCACGAGCCTGAACCTGAAGTATGTGAACTTTATCCTTTTTCCAATCATCCTTGTCAGGTCAGAGGAAAAGGAACTGTCTACATTGAAGAGATATATTCATCCCTGATGTGTATTACATACCAACAGCGAAAAATAGCTTGTTTAGCCAGGGTCACTTATCTACAGTATTAAAGTACCAGGTCCACCATCTTGAAAAAGCAAGTTATATAGTTAAAGATGGAGATAGTGTTGCTGAAACCATGTTAATTGGTGGTGTTTATAACTTAAAGCCAAAGTTGGAACCGCAAGCACAGGCAAGTATACAGGTAAAAGAAGAGAGCACAGGCCCAGAGAGAGATGTCCCAGTGAGAGATCCTGTTGCTACTCCAAAGGCTCCTAAAGCCAACAAAAAGAAAATTATGAAACAGGTTGCTCAGAGCAAGCCTGAGGTTCCTCATACTACTGTTAATGTTGAAAATTCGCTAACTGTTAAACCTTTGCATTACAGGTGTATTCATAAGTGGCATAGAAGATTGGGGCATACCAGTTTTCATGTTCTTCGGAAAATGCTGGAGTTCGCAAAAGGTTTGGATCTAAAGGGGTGTAAGGTGTTTTTGGATTGTGCTGTCTGCAAAAAGGCCAAATCCAAAGCAGCAGCCATTCCAAAACGCGCTACACGCCAGTCAACACACATATTTGATTTGGTACACACTGACATAGTAGGTCCGTTCAAGCAGCCAACACTTGGTAGCAGAAAATATTTTCTAACAATTGTTGATAATTACTCTAGATATGGATATGGATATCCTATGAAAGAAAAATCTGAGACCTTTCAGATATTTAAAGACTTTGCTGCTCTCGTTTATAACCAACACGGAGTGAGCATCACCAGAATTCAGAGTGATTGTGGTGCTGAATTCATGTCTCAGCGTTTCCAGGACTGGATGCATAAGAATGGAATTCTCCATCAGACCTCAGCCCCTTACACACCGGCTCACAACGGAGTGGTAGAAAGGCGACAAGGGGTCCTGAAAACCATGATGCGTTGTCTCCTAGAAGACGCCAACCTCAGAAATCCATACTGGGGTGAAGCTATTAAATATGCAAATTATATTGTCAACCGTACTTGGAGTAGTGTAATGAATCAGACTCCTTTCTTCATGTTGTATGGGTACAAGCCCGACCTCAAGAACCTCCATATTTTTGGTTCATATGCTATGGTGAACATCCCCTTGGCTCAAAGAAGGAAAGGAGGTCCAGTAGCGAAAAGGATGAGATTTATGGGTATTGATGATAATTCAAAATGGAGCAAATTTATTGACTCTAATCATGTAATAGTGATTTCTCAATCTGCCAATTTTGAGGAAGATTCTGACTGGTCCAGGATTCATTCCAATGATCCTGGAGTTTATTTTCCTAGAGATGATGATGCTGAGGCCACACAGCCTGATGACCAAGATTCACAGGTAGATGTTCCATCCACTAGTTCTTCTCAACCTGATGTTCCGTCTTCACAAGCCGCAGATGCTGACGCTATCGACGATGATGAAGACGAGGACGAAACGGAAGAAGAATGGATGACTGTTCCAAGGCGTTCCAAGAGGGCCACAAAAGGGATTCCTCCACAGCGATATTCGTGGCAACTGACAAAAACACCCTTGCCTTTGATTTGCAATGTTACACTTCCTCCTGATAAGTTCACACAAATCAAGCATCTTCCTGAATCAGAGCAAGAGAAGTGGTATGAGGCAATGCAGGCTGAAATGGACAGTCTAAAGAAACTTAAGGTGTTTACGCCTTCAAAACCTCCAGCTAACAAAAAAGTCATTGGCACTCGATGGGTCTACAGAATCGAAAAGAAGCCAAATGGTGAGTCATTGTACAAGGCCAGACTTGTAGCTCAGGGTTTCGCCCAACGTTATCCTGAGGACTACACAAATACTTACTCACCGACAGTACGGACTGAAAGTGTAAAAATTGCTTTAGCTACCACTACTATCCTTGGTTTAGAAGCTTTCCAGTTCGATGTTCACACGGCTTATCTAAATGCTGACCTGGATGAGGAGATCTATGTCAAAGGTCCTCCAGGGTTTCGACATCAAGAAGGGGATACCTGGTTTCTACACAAAAGTCTTTATGGTCTGAAACAGTCTGGTTTAATGTGGTATTTATGTCTTACTGACAAACTAAATTCAATGGGCTTTATTAAGTCCGACACAGGTGAATGCGTGTTTACAAAAAGATCTGATAATACATATGAGATAATTCTTGTTTATGTTGATGATATTGTTTATATTGGTCCAAATAAGCAGATGAGTAAGAGGTTTACTAAAGGCTTACAGAGATATTCACATTGAAATCTTTAGGTCATATTAACACTTATCTAGGTGTTCAAATTGTCAAAACACAGAAGGGGTTTAGTCTTTCACAAGAGGATAAAATTGAACAACTTTTGCATCATTGCAACATGAAAGATGCTAACACAGGACGCATACCTATGCAAACAGATTTTCACAACTTAGCACATGAAGCGAGTCCTGAATTCGAGGATCAGACACTTTACCGTTCAGTTATTGGGTCACTGTTATATATTAGTAGTTGGACTAGACCCGACATTGCACTTAGTGCAGGTGCGGGTTCCTAAACTTTTTACTACCACTCTGTGGGCGTGGCTTAATTTTGTGGGCGTGGCTTAATTTTGTGGATGTGGCTTGATGGTCATGTGACCGGGTGGGAGTGGCTTGATGTTCATGTGATCGTGGGCGTGGCTTCGTGGTCATGTGACTGGGCGGGTGTGGCTAAGTGGTCACGATCCTAGTTCCCCCTACAAGTATTCCTGCATCTGGACCTTTTACAATCCCCCAAAGGATTAAAAGAAACCAGATTCCATACAGCTCTGAACCCTTAAGGCAAACCAAATACAAGTGGTCCTCGCTTAATGGCTTAGCAATTGCTTAGCAAGTGTTCAAATTTATGACTGACCTCCTCAGAGCTACTTGACCTGTTTTTTGAGTTTTGACAGCCTTATGCATGCACACATGTACACACACGCGCACACATACACATTTATGACCAGTTACAACATCCCACAGTCATGTGACTGAGGTTTTCTATGTGTTTTGCCAGTTCCCAACAATTTCTTCTGGTTTCCGGTTAAAAATGCCCATAGGGGAAAATGGACTCATTTAACAATCAGTGTTTGCTTAATGACCACAAGGTTCACTTAACAACCATGGTGTTTGCCTAACCCAGGGGTCTGCAGCCTTAAACACTCAAAGAGCCATTTTTCTATTTTCTTTTAAACAGGTATCTCTCTGTGTGTCTTTCTCTTTGTTTCTCCCTATCTCTCTTTCTCTTCTCTCTCTCTCTCATATTACTCTCTCTCATCTCCTGTCACTCATCTCTCATCTCTTTTTCTTTCTCCCCCCTCTTTCTTTCTCATCTCTCTCTCCCCCGCTCTCATCTCTTTCTCCCTTTCTCTCTCTCATGTTTCTCTCTTTCCTGTCTCTCATTCTCTCCCTCCATCATTTTCTCATTTCTTTCTCTTTTCCTCCTCTTTCCTCTCTCTCATCTCTTTCACGCGTGAGTCCAGTCCCCTAATCATCTTTGTTGCTCTTCTCTGCACTCTTTCCAGAGTCTCAACATCCTTTTTACATAGACTAACAGTGTTTTCAAGCTTCATACTTTTATGGCATTTGGCTCCTAAAATTCTCCAGCCAGCATGCTGGCTGGGAAATTCTGGAAGTTGAAGTCCATACATCTTAAAATTGCCAAGGTTGAAAAACACTGGATAACAATTAAATCTATTTCAAGGACATTTATATTAAATTAACTTAGGCATAGTGCAGGAATTTAAAATGTACAATTTGCTGCAATGGTTCACCCCTTTAAAAAAATTGCATTTGGCACAAAATGCTGCTCCAATAGCTGCATGCTTTGCAGTCAACTATATCTCTTATTTTAGAGAATGAAACCATAAAAATATCTGAATTCATATTACTATCTCTTACTTGTATGTCTGGTATTAAATAATGACCTCTCCATTCTAATGAGTTCTGCCATCAGACATTCCACTAGGGATTTCATCCATGTAAGCCCCACTGTGGGGGGGGGGAGTGGGGAAAATGGACATAGAATTCAAAAGAGATTTTTGCAGGAGAATCTTTCCCCCACCAACATTTTCTGCTTTGTTTCTTTTGGATAACCAAAATGCAGACTGTTAACATTTTCTGACACTGCCAAGGGAAGCCCCTCCTTAGTCCTGATAATTCTGCAACATGTGTTCAAATCCTTGATTGTTTAGTTAAAAGAATTGTGTTTTGACCACAAGAGGATTTGGGTTCATATGTTTTAGCCTCCAGTCCAGTCCCCTAATCCAGGAGTCTCCAACCTTGGCAACTTTAAGATTTGTGGACTTCAACTCCCAGAATTCCTCAGCCAGCAAAGCTGGCTGAGGAATTCTAGGAGTTGAAGTCCACAAGTCTTAAAGTTGCTAAGGTTGGAGACCCCTGAAATCACCTTAAACATTCAAAGAGCCATTTGGACATTTTTCCACAGAAGTTGAACCCCCTTCACATCCTTACTCGTTCCTCCCTCCCTCCTTATTTTACCTTCCTTCCTTCCTCCCCCCCCTCTCTCTCTCACACACAGTCTGGTTGCAGGCAAGCTCCGTTGTTTAAAAGGGCTCCCTTCTTCCCCCCTCCCCCCTCGCTTTCTTTTGCTTTTAGGAAAACCAAATATCTCCGTTTATATTTGCCTCCGTTTGCAAGGGAAATGGTGCCTAGCTGTAAATTAGAGAAAGGCATTTTCTGGGGCTGAAAAGTTGAGGGGACCCAAGCAGAGTGGGTTCTAACTTACCTCTCTGCGGGCTGCCTTCCTCAAGATGGCGACTGCATGCACAGGGCCAGAAGCTCGGCTTCTGCACATGCTCAGAAGAAAAATAAAAAAGAAAAGAAAAGAAAAGAAATTCAAAAAAATAAAAAAATAAAAGAAAGCCAAAAACAAGATAGCGACCGCATGCACAGGGCCAGAAGCTCGGCTTCTGCACATGCTCAGAAGAAAAGAAAAAAAATTCAAAAAAAATTCAAAAAGGATGGCGGTCCCAGGGACCTGTAACTGACCATGACGTCACCAGCCAGTTGCAATAGAGTGGGCCGCACCGCTAGGAACCCACCACTGACTTAGTGTCAATCTCTTGTCACGACACGTAGGTAAAGCAAAACAGTTTCATTGGCTATGTGTTAAGAAATTATTGAAATATCTAAAACACACTAAACATATGAAGTTATTGTTAGAACCAACACATACTAATCATGCAGAGTTATGTTGTTATGCTGATTCTGGTTGGGCAAGTGATAAGAAATCACGTAAAGGTACTTCAGGTTATATGATGTTCTTAAATGGATGTCCTGTTTACTGGCAAGTGCGTAAACAGAATTTTGTTTCTTGTTCATCTACTGAAGCTGAATATAGCAATAGCAATAGCACTTTACTTATATACCGCTTCATAGAGCTTTACAGCCCTCTCTAAGCGGTTTACAGAGTTCAGCATATTGCCCCCAACAATCTGGGTCCTCATTTTACCGACCTCGGAAGGATGGAAGGCTGAGTCAACCTTGAGCCTAGTGAGATTTGAACAGCTGAACTGCTGAACTAGCAGTCAGCCTGCAGTCGCAGCATTTAACCACTGCACCACTTCAGCTTGTGTTTCAGATGCATGTAATTCTCTAACATGGTTTGATGCTTTAGTCACAGATATCTGGACACACCCGATCTGACCGATCACTGTGATGGAAGACAATGAATCGGTGGTTTATATTTCTGACTCACATTTCACGGGTTCTAGGTCCAGACACATTGGCATTCGTTATAAGAATATCAGACAATTAGTCAAACAAGGTTTTGTGAAATTGCAGTATGTGCCTACACGTGACCAAATTGCTGATATGCTCAACAAACCACTTCCAGCAGAGCAGCACGAATATCTGCGCAAGAAGATGTGCCTTAATTGATGACTATATGTCCACTCAACTGACAAAGAAGGGGTTTGTCACTGCGTTATTTTTGTATTTGCCAACTGTGATTTATGAGCTACTGCGCATGTCTTCATTCTTTCTTTCATTATTTGCCTTACTTGCTTTCCTTTGTCCGGCACTGAGATATATTACTAACCGGTAGGATGTAGTTAATTATATTTTTACTTTTATAATAAAAGTGTTTATTAGAATATATTTCGGGTTTGATTTTCTTTACGGGTATACGCCATGGAAAACAAGATCTATTCACCTCTAATTATTACAGCCTCCCAAGCAGGGGGAGCGAAACTGTCACGTTTCAACAGTGAAAGACTAAACCCCTTCTGTGTTTTGACAATCTGAACACCTAAATAAGTGTTAATATGACCTAAAGATTTCAATGTGAAATATCTCAGCAAAGACTTAGCAAAATTCTCGCTCATTCGCTTATTTGATAATTTGATATTATTTGAATATCATCAACATAAACAAGAACTATCTCATATGTATTATCAGATTTTTTTGTAAACACGCATTCATCAGTTTCAGACTTAATAAAGCCCATTAAATTTAGTTTGTTAGTAAGACATAAGTACCACATTAAACCAGACTGTTTCAGACCATAAAGACTTTTGTGTAGAAACCAGGTATCCCCTTCTTGATGTCGAAACCCTGGAGGACCTTTTACGTAGATCTCCTCATCTAGGTCAGCATGTAGATAAGCCGTGTCAACATCGAATTGGAAAACGTCTAAACCAAGGATAGTAGCGGTGGCTAAAGCCATTTTTACACTTTCAGTCCGGACTGTCGGTGAGTAGGTATTTGTGTAGTCCTCAGGATAACGTTGAGCGAAACCCTGAGCTACAAGTCTGGCCTTGTACAATGACTCACCATTTGGCTTCTTTTTGATTCTGTAGACCCATCGGGTGCCAATGACTTTTTTGTTAGCTGGAGGTTTTGAAGGCGTAAACACCTTAAATTTTCTTTAGACTGTCCATTTCAGTGTGCATTGCCTCATACCACTTCTCTTCCTCTGATTCAGGAAGATGCTTGATTTGTGTGAACTTATCAGGAGGAAGTGTGGCATTACAAATCAAAGGCAAAGGGTGCTTTTGTCAGTTGCCACGAATATCGCTGTGGAGGAATCCCTTTTGTGGCCCTCTTGGAACGCCTCGGAACAGTCATACATTCTTCTTCTGTTTCGTCCTCGTCTTCATCATCGTCGCTAGCATCAGCATCCACGGCTTGCGAAGACGGAACATCAGGTTGAGAAGAACTAGTGGATGGAACATCTACCTGTGAATCTTGGTCATCAGGCTGCGCGGCTTCAGCAACCTCACCTCTAGGAAAATAAACTCCAGGATCATTGGAATGAATCCTGGACCAGTCAGCATCTTCCTCAAAATTGGCGGATTGGGAAATCACTATTACATGATTAGAGTCAATAAATTTGCTCCATTTTGAATTATCATCAATACCCATAAATCTCACCCGTTTTGCTGCTGGACCTCCTTTTCTTCTTTGAGCTAAGGGAATGTTCACCATAGCGTATGAACCAAAAATATGGAGATTCTTTTTTTTCCCAAAAAGTTTTATTAGTACAAAGTACAAACATTTTTCTCTTTTCTCCTCCCCTTCCCCCCAAACCCCTCCGCACCCCTCCACCCCCTTACCCTCCCCCCTTTCACCCCCCCAACCCCCCCGACTTCCCAGAAAAAACACAGGGTATAGTATACAATAAGCATAATATTAAAATATACTAACAAATTGTTAATTTCAAAATTTCTCTAGTTCTTTAACTCCTGATTACTCAAAACTTTTAGAACATAATCTAAAAATTAAGTGTATAACATTGGTAATATAACATTCCAATATATGAAATTGTAACTATATATCTTTCATTTAAATAGTCCTTATAATATAATATGATAATACAAAAAAAGAAAAGGGAAATTTTCTTCACTATCCAGCCAGATGCACGACCGTCGACATCCATTCCTCAGTAATAAATGATCCTTCTTTCAGCACTAAACCTCCGTGGTGGCATGCCATACCTGGCATTTAGAGTCATCTTGCTTAATTACAGTACAGTCCATAGTTGTTCTCAACAAGAAAAATTATGTTATAAACTTAATCTTTTCTGTAAAATATTTTAAATGGTCCACCATATTTTTATCCAAAAGGCCTAGGTTTTCTTTTCTTTTTTTCTTAATATAACCATCATATACAAAAATACATAACATCTTCATATCACCCACAATTAGGTTATAAATTTGGTCTTTCCCCATATTACCATCCTTATAGTTTCTCCGGCATTTTAACCCAATTTTCATACAGTCCTTAAACTCATTTTCTCAAAATAATTCCATTAACACTTTATACAACCTTTCTATATGCATTTAACTATTTTTTATTTCTATTATCAAATTGTTCTCTTAGTGCTAAATACAATTTTAAGTCTTCTCTCCATCTGGCCTACGATTACCCATACTAAAGCCAAATTCTAGTTGTTCCTTCTTCTCATTCGACCTTTAAATCCAACTCTTCCACCCGCTTGTGATTTGATAATTTCTTCAGTTGTCAACTTGATTTGTTGTTGTGTTGATTCATCCTTAAATATAGCTGCTGCTCTGGTCTGACTCTGATCCTTTATCTCTCCTTGTACCACAAATGAATCCAAATTGCAGATATCACTCTGGTTCTGTAAATCCCCCATTCTTCTTCCTTCTGGTATTTTAGATATCTCGGCCTCTAGCACTTTTTCATAAAAATCCCTTGCTTTCCATATCGTATTGAGCCAATATCTTTTTCCCAAGTATATTAACGATAAACCAACTGGGGCTTCCCATCTGTACTGTATTTGCTGTTTTTTCATTTCATCCACCAAAAAGGCATAATCCTTTCTAGCTCTCAACATTCTAGGGGGAATTTCTTTCATTGTCATCACCTCATGTCCATTTATCTGGAGCTTATTCTTGAAAGTCGCCTGTAGGATTTTATTACGTAATGTCCTTGTAGTAAAATATATTACTATATCTCGTGGCAGATGTTTCTGTTTAGCCACCCAAGAATTGGCCCGATATATCTTGTCAATCTGCATATCCAGTTCCTCTTTTGACACCCCCAGCATTTGCACAAATGCCTCCACCATCATTGGTTTTAGATGTTCTTGTCTGTTCTCCTGTACTCCTCTTATTCTTAAAGCAAACTCCATATTTCTATATTGGATCATTAATGTCTCAATTTCATACTTTTCAATTCTATTTTGAACCTCTTCTATGTTGTCACTCAAAGTTGTCACAGATTGCTTAATTTCTGCCACCTCCTCTTCCAAAATTTCCATATTTCCTACCAGTCCTTTAAATGTCATAAATGTGTCTTCCCTTAATTGCTGGTTCCTAATTACAGTCTCTTCTGAAACAGCCTGTATTTTTTCATTAAGATCATTAATTTTTGAAGTAAACTCCATAACCAATTCATCTTTCCTGGCTTTTAAAACTTCTTGTAACTCTTCAAGCGTTAAAGTCTGTTGGGGTGTTGAATAAACATTAGATTGCATACTTGAAATATAAGCAGGAGGACCATAAAATCCTTTGTTAGAAACAGTCTTTCCAGATTTTAAAGCCATTTAGAATTTAAGGATTAAACTTTATGTTTTACTCCGAAGTCAGAAAAAAAAGAGAAAGTTCATCAAAGTCAGACGTTTTCATACAGAGGACTGCTAGCAAAACAAAGCTTTCTTTTAACTTTCACTTTCACACCCTTTGAAACTTCAATCGCCATTTTGTAGCTCATTAACTCATTTAGTTTGTCACTTCCGAAGTGTAAATTGGAGTTAAGTTTGAATACTTGCCAACTGTGTCTCCTGGCTTTTTCTGTCTGCTCTCTGCTGTAAATCCTGAAGTTAGAATTGCATGTTAGGAGCAGAAATTGGACGCGGCTTCTTGCTCCACAAAAGCGGAGGCGTCCCGGGTCCCGGAGCAGATGAAAGGCTGCCTGGGGAGCCCTCACCCTTCGCGCCCCAGATTGTCTCCTGGGGCACTAGGGGGGCTCTACCCTTGCCTGCCAGCTCTCATCTCTCCCCTACACCCAGGGAGAAGATTTTCCAAGCCGCCAGACAGCTGATCTTGCGTCTTGACAGAACCCGGGAACGGGCGCCCAACAAGGAGCGTCTTCGAAGCTCGCGGCGCCAACCGGAAGTCCCCAAAATATGGAGATTCTTGAGGTTGGGCTTGTACCCATACAACATGAAGAAATGAGTCTGATTTATTACACTACTGCAAGTACGGTTGACAATATAATTTGCATATTTAATAGCTTCACTCCAGTATGGGTTACTGAGGTTGGCGTCTTCTAGGAGACAACGCATCATGGTTTGCAGGACCCCTTGTCGTCTTTCTACCACTCCGTTGTGAGCCGGTGTATAAGGGGCCGAGGTCTGATGAAGAATTCCATTCCTACGCATCGAGTCCTGGAACCGCTGAGACATGAATTCAGCACCACAATCACTTTGAATTCTGGCGATGCTTACTCCGTGTTGGTTATAAACAAGAGCGGCAAAGTCTTTAAAGATCTGAAAGGTCTCAGATTTTTCTTTCATAGGATATACATATACATATCTAGAGTAATTATCAACAATTGTTAGAAAATATTTTCTACCACCAAGTGTTGGCTTGAAAGGACCTACTATGTCAGTGTGTACCAAATCAAAAATGCATGTTGACAGGTGTGTAGCGTGTTTTGGAATGGCTGCTGCTTTGGATTTGGCCTTTTTGCAGACAGCACAATCCAAAAACACCTTACACCCCTTTAGATCCAAACCTTTTGCAAACTCCAGCATTTTCTTAAGAACACGAAAACTGGTATGCCCCAATCTTCTATGCCACTTATGGATACACCTGTAATGCAAAGGTTTACCAGTTAGTGAATTTTCAGCATTAACAGTTTTATGAGGAACCTCAGGCTTGCTCTGAGCAACCTGTTCCATAATTTTCTTTTTGTTGGCTTTAGGAGCCTTAGCTCCTAAAGCCAACAACAGGATCTCTCGCTGGAACACCTCTCTCTGGGTCTGTGCTCTCCTCTTTTGGAGTTTGTATACTTGCCTGTGCTTGCGGTTTAGACTTTGGCTTGATATAATAAACACCACCAAGTAACATGGTTTCAGCAACAATATCTCCATTTTTAACTATACAACTTGTTTTTTTGAGGTGGTGGACCTGGTACTTTAATACTCTAGACAAGTGACTCTGACTAAGCAAACTACTATTTGCTGTTGGTATATAATAAACATCAGGGATTAATGCATCGAGCTCTTCAACATGAACAGTTCCTTTTCCTCTGACCTGACAAGGATGATTGGAAAAAGAATAAAGTTCACGTAGTTCAGGTTCAGGCTCATGCATCTCTGTAAAAAGTTCTTTTCTGTAAGTAACATGCAATGCTGCACCACTATCCAAAGTCCACAGAAGTTGTCTGTCGTATTCTGGACAAGGTTGTGGATAAATGGTTAAAGCCAATGTGGCGAGCGGAGCTTGCGGATCACGCCTGGGACCATGACAACCTTGTCTTCCGCCTCTGCCTCTGCCTCCTCTGGAGTCTGTTCCTCTGGGCTGGTACATGACGGGAGCTGGAAATCGTTGGGGACAATCCCGGGTGACATGTCCCACACGATTACAGATGTAGCATATTGGTATCCTTGGAACGTAGGCTCTTCCTCGGAAGGGGCACCTCGCTGGAGCTCTTGATGCGGGTGGTCCTCTCAAATGTGGCGTGGCCAGCATAAATGCTTCTTCTTCGGTCAAAATTCTGGATACATGATCTACTGTGCGTTGAGCAATTGGCACTTGATTAATCTTTGTAATGGCATCTTTCCATTCATAATTCAATGAGTTAATAATAATGCTGATCATTTGAAAATCATCAATATCATAGCCTCTTTCGCCCAAATCCTTCCTCATTCCTTTCATTTTAGTTAAATGTTCTCCAATATATTCACTAGGTTTTAATTTCGAACCATGAAACTCAGACAAGAGCAAACATGTAGATTCACTCGAAACAGGCTGGTAGCATGTTTCTAATTGGGCCCAAATTTGTTGGGCAGTTGCATCAGGTGGAAATGTAACCTGCAGTTCAGTATCCATGGACATCAATAATGTTGTGCATGCTTTAGTATCTAAGTCTCTTATTGCAGGAGTCCATGGCTGGCCAGGAGGATTAAACACCATGCAATAGGTACCTTCTCTGTGAAGTAAAAGTACAACCTCACTGACCCATGCTTTATAATTTTGTCCTGAATGCTTTAATTTTGAATCACCAGCTAGTGGAACAATGGAAGGTGCCTGTTGAGGAACGTACACCTGAGGTACTGGTTGTGGAAGTAAAGGCACTTGTGGTTGAAGCTGGGGTTGCTGTAATTGACCCTGTAGTTGCTGTACTCCGGCTGCCACTTGTGCATGAGCTGCCATATTAATCTGGCCTGCTGGAGGGACTGGCACTTGTCTTTGCTGCATTAAGCGTCTTTGCGCCTCATCTAAATTAGGACTTCGGACAAAATAGCCATCAGCACCACAGGGGTTGCTGATCATTGAGCCTGTGGAGACACGTGTGGCGTTGCAGCCTGCAGACTTGATTGAGTTAGGGACATGGTTGAAAAAACCCGATGTAAGTTTTCTAACTGCTGTTGCATAGTGGAATGCATCTTAGCTTTATCTTGGCAAATACAAAAAACACCAAAGTCTCCAATCCAAGATGGCTTTGGCCTGACACTGTCTTAACATTTTTCCCTAAACAAGTATGCATTTTTGTCCAAATATTTTTTGCTTTTGGGCACGTCCACCACAGGTGATAATATGTGACGCACCCACAACTTCTGAAGGTAAGCTGTTCCACTGGTTATTGTCTTCACTGTTAGGAAGTTTCTCCTTAATTCCAGGTTGCTTCTCTCCTTGATTAGTTTCCATCCATTGTTTCTTGCCTTGCCTTCTGGTACTTTGGAAAATAAGTTGAACCCATCTTCTTTGTGGCAGCCCCTCAAATACTGGAATAGTGGAATACTGCTATCATATCACCCCTTGTCCTTTTCTCTAGACAACCATAAGCAATTCCTGCAACCATTCTTCATGTTTTTGTCTCCAGGCCCTTAATCATCTTAGTTGCTCTTTTTTTCCAAAGTCTCAACATCTTTTTTGTAATGTGGTGACCAAAACTGGATGCAGTATTCCAGGTGTGGTCTTACTAACGATTTATAAAGCAGTAGTAATACTTGACATGATTTTGATTCTATGCTTCTGTTTATACAACCAAGGATTGTATTAGCTGGGCTGTTGGTCTGATATTATATTCAAATCTATATATATAAAAGCGAAAACCACTCACACCGTAATCACGAAATCTCCAGAACCATAAAGCCTACAAACTTGAAATTTGCCACATATGTTCCTCTTGCCTTCTAGGTGCTCACTAAGAAAGGATTTTTCGAAACGACCATCAGAGCATTAGTATTTACTATATTATTATTAACACGCTCTGATGCTAAGGAGTTCTACTCCCCCTCCCCACCTTAAAATAAATCTGTTCCAAATGCAAAACACAAGGAGAGGAGAGGAGTTTCAGTTTCAGTTTTACTTTCACAGCAGCAAGCAGCTTTACTACAGAACAGTTGAGCTAAGCCACGCCCAGCCTCCTTCCTGTCTCCTTCTTCCTCACACAGCAAATAGTGTTTGAGTTTCCAAACACTCCTCAACTCTCTCACACACTGACAGGATGCTCGCCACATGAATACCGATGGATGCTGGTAGGCAGAGGCAGATTCCCCCCCCCTTTATTTTCCTCCTCAGCTCAGATGAATCTGTTCCTTCTACTGTAACACCAGTTAAAGGGACAAGAGGCAAAAACGCAGAAAAAGATTTACAGATGCGATTAGGAAAACACAAGTAAGGGAAGCTGTAGACAAGTATCGTCAAACTCAGCCCCAAGTCGGTACACAGGCTGTAAAAAGTATACATCTAATAACCCCTATGTTAATCAGTCACAAATTACATCAATGCCTTGGACTAATAAGTATTTGTCTGGTTTTAAATATGAACCTCAGATTGATTACTCCAGGGACAAGGTTGTTGATCTTGGACCCTGGTTACCCTGTGCCTGGTGCCGTGCTCTAAAGTGGCAGGATGAGAGTCCCGGGATGTGCTGCAGTGGTGGTAAAGTCCATCTCCCTCCCCTTCAGCCCTCCCCTGAACCCTTACACAGCCTTCTTACCCACCAGCATCCAATGGCAAAGCACTTTCTTTCTGCTGTCCGGAAATACAACGGATGCTTCCAAATGATGTCTTTTGGAGCCAGAGAGGTGAAGGAAGGAAATTTTATGCCACCATTCAAAGTGCAGGGGCAGGTCTACCACAGGATAGGGAGTATCATGGCGGGGCCTCAGCAGCAGCCTTCATTTCTCCAGATATACTTTGTTGGTGATGATGACAACGAGAGGGACATCCGTTGTGGAATCTACCCAGGCGTTAATCCACAACTGGTTAGCCAACTGCAGAAGTTGCTGCGTGAACACAACAAGTATATTCTGGAACTTAAGGCTGCTGTTGCTTCTGTTCCTAAGGGCCACAAGGACTTCCAAGTGGTGATTAACGCCGATAGGAAGCCTTCTGGAGAGCACCAAGGTCGTTTCAATGCCCCCACGACTACAGAAGTGGCTGTTCTCATTGTCGGCCAGGGTTTTGAGAAGAGATATATCGTTCTCCACAGCAGAGACAACAGGTTGTTATGAATCAGTGAGACGCACCGTGCCTATGACACTCTCCAGTACCCTCTGATGTTCTGCCGTGGAGAAGATGGCTATTACATCAATATACCTCAGTGCGACCCAAAGACCAAGGTTCCTCTCAAGAAGACTGTGTCTGCTGCTGCCTTTTACAGCTACAGGATAATGGAGCATGATGGTGAAGAATGCTACCTACTGCTGTTCCGCAACCTTCTCAATCAATTTCTGGTTGATATGTATGCGAAAATTGAGAGTGAAAGACTCCATTGGATTAGTAGAAACCAAAAAAAACTGAGAAGTGAGGAGTATGTGCACCTGAAGGATGCCATGACAAGAACTGACGGCCACTTATCACAGCTTGGCAAGATGGTTGTGTTGCCATCTTCTTTCACTGGAGGACCCCGCTACATGCATGAGCAAATTCAAGATGCGATGACGTATGTGTGCCATTTCAGACGACCTGATCTGTTCATTACATTTACCTGCAATCCGAAATGGCCAGAAATCGTACAGATCTTGAAACACGGACAAAAATCTCACGATAGACATGACATAGTAGCAAGGGTTTTTCACGTGAAAGTAAAACATATCATGAAGCTCCTCAGTAAAGGTTGCATCTTTGGAAATACCAGGTGTCACATGTACTCCGTGGAATGGCAGAAACGTGGACTCCCCCATGTTCATATTCTTCTGTGACTAGAAGAGAAGAGAAGACCAGAGTCCATTGACAAAGTTATAAGTGCTGAGGTAACTGATCCCGACCTAGACCTAGCCCTCCATGACATTATCAAGACGACAATGATCCACGACCCATGTGGACCCCTCAACAGGAACTCACCCTGCATGGTGGATGGCACCTGCAGCAAGAAGTACCCCCGGCCCTTTTTGAAGGAAACTCAAACCGGAGAGGACGGCTATCCTCAGTATCGCAGGCGGTCCCTGGCAGACGGTGGCTTCACTGCCAACATCACTGGACTCGATCTTGACAATCGCTGGGTGGTGCCATAAAACCCCGTCCTGTCTCGCACCTTCTCGGCTCATATAAATGTTGAGTACTGCAATTCAGTTAAATCCATAAAATACATCTGCAAGTATATTAACAAAGGGTCTGACCAGGCAGCGTTCACCATTGAAGATGTGGACGAGGTGACGAGGTATGAGGCAGGACGATACATCAGCAGCTCTGAGGCAGCCTGGCGCATTCTCTGCTTCCCTATTCACGAAAGGTTTCCTCCTGTTATGCACCTTGCCATACATCTCGAAAATGGCCAGAGAGTTTATTTTACTGAGGACAATGTTGTTGAGAGGATGAATAACCCTCCAAAAAGAACACTTCTGGCCTTTTTTGAGCTCTGCAAAGTCGATGCTTTCGCAAGGACCCTTTTATATTGCGAAGTTCCAACTTACTACATATGGAAAAGCAACCAGTTCTGCAGGAGGAAACAAGGGAAGCCTGTACCAGGTTATCCGGGGGTGAAGAAAGATCAGGTTTTGGGTAGAGTGTACACTGTCCATCCCGGTAATGCTGAGTGCTACTACCTACGCCTCCTCTTGCACAAGATCCTTGGCCCAATGTCATTTACTGCCCTAAAAACTGTGGCAGGGGTACTTCAACCAACATTTCAAGCAGCGTGCAGTGCACTTGGCTTGCTGGAGGACGATGCTCACTGGGATCGCACTCTGGAAGAAGCCTCCATCTCTGACTTTCCTAAGAAACTCCATCAACTGTTTGCCATCATGTTGGTTTTCTGCCAAGTTGCAGACCCCCTAAAATTGTGGGAGAAATACAAAGACAGTCTTGCGGAAGATGTTAGAAGGCTAATGGAGAGAGAGTGTGCAGATGCCCAACTGGTCCTCCAAATTGTTTACAACCAATGCCTTATCCTTCTTCAGGATATTGTCATATCCATGTCGGGTAAAACAATCCTACAGTTCGGATTTCCACCACCTTCACGAGAGCAAGGAGCCACTGTCAGCAACCGTCAATACCTGAGTGAACTATTTTATAATATCATTCAGCTGACACAAACAGTTGCTCTGAATGTTCCAAAATTAAATCAAGAACAGAGGAAAGCCTATGATGAAATCATGCACAGTATTGCTTCTGATTCTGGGCAGTTGTTTTTTCTTGACGCTCCTGGTGGCACTGGCAAAACGTTCTTGATCAATCTCTTGCTGGCCAAAATTAGAAGCAGAAGGAATATCGCCCTAGCCGTTGCTTCCTCAGGAATTGCAGCTACCTTGATCGACAGAGGCAAGACGGCTCATTCTGCCTTTAAGGTCAGTGAAAGAATATATTTGAATCATAGAATCATAGGGCTGGAAGGAACCCTCTTTTCCCCCCTAGCCTCCTTTTGCCAGCATTCAGCAGGCAGGCTCGGCAGGCAGTAAAAGATGGGTTTTTATTTTGTCAGCCCATGGGGGGGGAGGTACGTAGGAAATTGCCCTGTCTCTGCAGCATCGGTCATGTGACTGAGTAGGCGTGGCCAACTCGATGTCACTGACAGCAAGGTGCCATCCCACCTTGCTGTGAGCGACGCCGAGTTGACCACACCCACTGTCACATGACTACCAAGCCACACCCACTATCACATGACCACCAAGCCACGCCAACATCACATGACCACCAAGCCACACCCACCAAGCCATGCCCACAGAACCGGCAGGGAAAAATTTTAGATTTCACCACTGCTGTAGAGGCCCCTCACTACCCAGCCGAAGGGGGGGGACTCCTGCAGATGACGACCAATCGCCAGAACCCTATGACAGTGAGGACAAGGGGGAAAACACCCCGATGGTGAGTGAACCTATTCACCCTTTCATCTTCCTGATACATCTCACAGACTCAAAAAAAGGGACCCAGGGCACTTTTGAAGCTCCAATAGACTCAGGCTGTACCAGATATTTGATTAACATGCCCACAGTCCTGAAATTAGGGATCAGAGCAAAGAAATTGACCTACCCAATTAAGTTTGAGCAAGTCGACGGGTCCCTATTGGGGGGAGCCCACGCCACCCACCTGACCGAACCAGTGAGGCTAGAGCTAGCGGACCACTGGGAATCAATTTGATTTGTAATAGCTCCCAAAATGACAGAGACAGTCATACTAGGGCTCTCTTGGCTAGAAAAGTGGGGCACAACTATCTGGTGGAAAGGAGGCAGCCGGAGGCTAAGAATAGCAAGAGGCCCCCAACCCCCTCCGAACCAGCAAATAGAGGCACCGCCCACACAGGAAACTCCCCCCAGGGCCCCAGCAGAACAACTGGTGGCCACCTCTGAACAAACCCCAGAGGTTGAACGGATCCCTAGAGAATACCAGGTCCTTGTCGAAGTGTTCAGTGAAACAGAGTGTGATGTCCTACCCCCCCACCACGCAACGGGCTGCGCCATCAAAATCATCCCCGGGGCCAAGCTTCCCAAACCCAAACTGTACGCCATGGCGCCCCAGGAAATGCAAGAAATGCGCAAATACATAGACAAAAACCTAGCAAGAGGGTTCTTCGATATGACCAAGCCACGAATCGCAGCCCCAGTCCTATTTAAAGAGAAAAAAGATGGGACTATGATATTATGCGTGGACTTTTGTGGGATAAATGACGTTTGTGTGCACAACTTATATCCCCTCCCCTTCATGAAGGACATTCTGTCCCACTTAACCAAAGGCAAGGTCTTCACTAAACTAGAACTCAGAGAAGCATATTACCAAGTCCGAATCAGGGAGGGAGACGAATGGAAAGCAGCCTTCAACTGCCCCCTAGGAACCTTCCAATTCAAAGTAATGCCTTTTGGGTTGCAGGGCCCCCTGGCAGGGCTGAAATCCTCCCGGTTTGCTCTTACCTGTTGGTCGCCGCAGAGCCGATGGAGCCGGTGGCGGTTGCAGCGCGGGGCTGCCCCGCCCGCTTCCCCCGCCCGCCTGGACGCCGCCATTTGAGTTATTTTGCCCTCTGCGCATGCAGAACGCTTTGCGCATGCGAAGAGGGCAAAAGAACTCAAATGGCGGTGTCCAGGAGGGCGGGGGAAGCGGGCGAGGGCAGCCCCACGCCGCGAAAGCCACCAGCTCCATCGGCTCTGTGGCGACCGACAGGTAAGAGCGAACCGGGAGGATTTCACCCCTGCCCCCCGGCGGTGTTTATGCAATTGATAAACGAAGTGCTGCATGAGGACCTCTCCTCGTCTACCTGGGCAACATCCTCATGTTTACTGAGACCATAGAGGACCACATACCCCTAGTCCGCCAGGTGCTTGAAAAGTTATATGTCAAGCTGTCAAAATGTGAATTTCATCACTTGCGGCTAGACTGCTTGGGCTACCGAGTGTCAAACAAGGGGATAGAGATGGACCCAGCCAAAGTACAAGCCGTCCTAGAGTGGCAGCCCCCTCGCACCCGCAAACAACTACAAAGTTTCCTGGGATTAGCAACCTTCTACAGGCAATTCATCCCCTCCTTTGCGAAAATTGCCAAACCCATGACAGACCTTCTGAAAACAGGGAGTCCAGGGACGAAGCCCCATCCTGGGCAACCTCTACAGTGGGACCTCACTTGCCAAGAGGCATTTGAAACTCTAAAAAAGCTGTTTGCAAAAGAACCTGTACTGAAACATCCCAACTCAGAGCAACCCTTCATCATGTAAGCTGTAAGGCAGTAGGAGCCGTTTTACTCCAAAGAAATTGCCAGGGAAAACTACAGCCTTGTGCCTATACCTCCCGTAAACTCACTGACACGGAAAGACAGTGGGCAGTGTGGGAAAAGGAGGCTTTTGCGGTAAGATGGGCACTGCTAAACTGGTGCCACCTTTTGGAAGGGGGGGAGAAACTGTTGAAGTCTGGACTGACCATAAGAATCTGGAGGCCCTTAGGACCCCGTGGAAACTATCGCCCAAACAAGTCCATTGGGCTCAATACTTCAACCAATTCAACTTCGTGCTAAAACACATCCCAGGGGGGAGGAATTTCCTAGCTGACGCCCTCTCCCGCATGCCCCAATACAAATGCGAGCGGGAGGAGGTAGTAGACGCCATCATCCCCCTTACCCAAACTGCGGCCCAAGTGACCACCCGCCAACAATGCTGCAACTGGCAAGGCCAACTCACAAGCAACTTAACTGCAAAACTCAAAACCAAACTGGAAGTAGACCCCTGGTTCCTTGACAACCAACACATCTTGACAAAAAGGGAGGACCTAGTGAAACTCTACATCCCCGAGTCCCTACGGACCTCAATCCTCCGGAGAAGCCATGATGTCAAATCGGCGGGCCACTTTGGGTTCCTAAAAACCTTATATGTAGTGAGGAGACAATTCTGGTGGCCTGGCATGAAAAAAGACGCAGACAGTTATGTAAAAAGCTGCACCATCTGTGCCACTATGAAAAGGAGACCAGGAAGACCCCCGGGATGCTGCAACAGGTGGCAGAGCCAACGAGACCATGGGAGGAAATTGCAATGGACTTTATAGTTGAGCTGCCAAATAGTGGGGGAAACACAGTAATTTGGACCGTGATTGACTTATTCTCCAAGCAGGCACACTTCATACCCTGCAGCGGACTACCCTCAGCCCATCAACTAGCCAAACTCTTCCTGAAGCACATCTACCACCTCCATGGAGTACCACACAGAATCATCTCGGACAGAGGGGTCCAGTTCACGGCTAAGTTCTGGAGGGAGTTCTTGTGGTCCATTGGGTTGTCCCAGGGCCTTAGCTTGGCTTTCCATCTGAGTACCAATGGTGGGGCAGAGAGACTAAATGCCATGGTAGAACAATACCTGAGGTGCTACGTGAACTATCAGCAGTCCAATTGGGCGGACCTCCTGCCTTTTGCTGAGGTCGCGTACAATAATGCTGTTAGCAATAGCAATAGCACTTAGACTTATATACCGCTTAATAGTGCTTTTACAGCCCTCTCTAAGCGGTTTACAGAGTCAGCATATTGCCCCCAACAATCTGGGTGCTCATTTTACCCACCTCGGAAGGATGGAAGGCTGAGTCAACCCTGAGCCGGTGAGATTTGAACTGCTGAACTGCAGCTAGCAGTCAGCTGAAGTAGCCTGCAGTGCTGCACTCTAACCACTTTGCCACCTCAGCTCCTGTTCACAGTAGCACGGAATTAACCCCTTTCAAAGCATGACAACGCCTCCCTGAGCACTGCACAGCTGAACGGCACGCGGCTTCTGTGGCTCGCGAAGGACGTACCGGTGGAGGGGTGGTCCTGGTGGCCTTCCCTGCTGTGTCCAGGACTGCGTGAAGCCTGCTAGGGCTGGATGTGTGGCGAGGCCTGCATGGTGCGTCCGCAGCATGCATGGCCTGCATGTGGGGCTGCATCATCACGGGATGTCACGTAAGGGGTGGGGAGTTATAGGGGCGGGCCCCGGGAGTGGAGCATGGGGGTGGGGCTGACACTATTTAAAGGGTGGAGGGATTAACCTTGTTAGCACTGACTTTGCTTATTGCCTGTTTGTCACTCTGTGCCGGTTGTTACAAGCTTGTGGGATAAAGTTTGTCAGTTTAACCATCTTTGGCTCTGTCTGAAGTCCATGCTGATGATCGGAATGTGACAGTAAGTCAGTGCTAACTTGGTTAATCCCTCCACCCTTTATATAGCGTCAGCCCCACTGAGGGTGGCCGGAGCGGCTGATGGTGCACCAATTTAAAACCGGCCTTGACCGCACCGTACGCCAGGCCTGCATCTACCAGGGCTTGCCTCCCCGCTTGGGTGCATGGTACCAAGAGGCAACCGAGCTGGAGGCGGAGCTGCATGACTTTAAGCCAAAGGATGAGGTGACCATGAGGCCACGACGGTTCCCCAACTGCACCGCCAGCAGCATCCCAGTCCCTCTGACCTCTCAGGGGGGGTTTCCACCTGAGAAGACCACGCCCGCTAAGTTGCCGATGTTGTGTTTCCGCTGTGGGAAACTGGGCCATCGAGCCGCGGAATGCAGTGGCCCTACTCTGAAAGCAAAGATTGGCCAGCCAGGGACAGGGCTTGGCACGGCATGGAAAACTGCCAGGAAAATTCTGGAAAAGTCACACAGCGCTCACCAGTCAGAGGCGGGGAGCCCAGCAGGGACTGCTGACAATTCACAAGCGATGGCAGACGGAGGACCCCAGCTTGATAGTTGTGATCGCGATGACGATGGTGAGAACGACCCCATGGCCCTTCGGCCCTTCTGGCTATCAGTGGTACTAACAGCCCAGAGGCATCGATGTTGTGACGCGCTCATTGACTTGGACTGTATCTGATGCTTGATAAGCCTCGCTACGGCGGTCGGGTTGGGGGTCAAGGTAAGGAAATTGTCCCGGCCTATGCACTCTGAGCAGGTGGATGGTTCACTATTGGGTGGGGCCCCGGCTACGCACGTCACAGAACAGGTGAGACTAGAATTCTGTCAGCATTGGGAACTGATCCGCTTTATAGTGGTCCCAAAGATGATGGAGAAAGTGATCCTAGGGCTTGCTTGGCTGGATAAGTGGGGTCCCACTATCTGGTGGGGAGGGGGATGTTGGCACCTGCATATAGGGGTTGGTTCCGAGCCACCGCCGCATGAACAACTGCGGCCAGGGGTCGGCAGCACAGGTGGCTGCCCTGGACCTGAGGTGGTGGAGGAGGACAATGCCGTGGGAGAGGCGCCCACCTTCCCAGCAGTGTATAAAGATCTGGCTGAAGTGTTCAGCGAGAAGGAGTGTGACGTCCTTCCTCCCCACCGTCCAACTGACTGTGCCATAGAGATACTGCCAGGGGCTCAGTTGCCAAAATTGAAGATGTACTCTATGAACCCTAAGGAGTTGGATGAAATGCGGCGATACATAGAAAAGAATCTAGCAAGGGGGTTCATACAGCCTGCTAGATCCTGGATAGCGGCCCCGGTCCTCTTCAGGAACAAGAATGATGGGGGGCTGCGATTATGTGTGGACTTCCGGGGCATTAACGGGGTATGCATTGAGCACATGTACCCTCTTCCCCTCATGAAGGACATGCTGGCCCGATTGGCGGAAGGACGGTTCTTCACCAAACTGGACCTAAGGGAGGCCTATTATCGGGTCTGAATAAAAAAAGGGGACAAGTGGAAAACAGCATTCAATTGCCCCATGGGAAGCTATCAATTCAGGGTCATGCCTTTCAGGTTACAAGGGGCCCCGGCAGTGTTCATGCAGTTGATCAATGAGGTCCTGCATGAGCACTTGTACAACGGAGTGCTCATCTATTTGAATGACATCTTGATTTATTCTAAGTCCATGGATGAGCACTTCAGTTGGTACATAAGGTCTTACATAAGTTACTGGAGGCCAACCTGTATGTCAAGCTAATGAAGTGTGAATTGCACAAGACACGGTTGGACTACCTTGGCTACTGGGTATCCCGAGAGGGGGTGGAGATGGACCCGGCTAAGGTACAGGCAGTACTGGACTGGCAGGCCCCAAAGACCCAGAAACAACTGCAAAGCTTCCTGGGCTTTGCAAACTTCTACCACCAGTTCATACCGTCCTTTGCCAAAGTCGCCCTTCCCCAAAAAGTCTATTGAAAACGAAACACCTAGCCGGAAAACCGCAGCCAAGCCACCCACTACAGTGGTACCTAATGTGTCAACGGGCCTTCGAAACCCTGAAAGCTTTATTCACTCAGGAGCCGGTGCTATGACACCCGGATCCTGCAAAGCCATTCGTGGTGCAGGCAGACGCTAGCGAGGTGACTATGGGAGCTATCCTCTTACAGGCCAATGAAGAGGGGGCCTTGCAACCATGTGCCTACACCTCCCACAAGTTAAATGAAATGGAGAGGCATTGGGCTATATGGGAGAAGGAGGCCTTCGCAGTCAGGTGGGCCTTACTGACCTGGATACATCTACTAGAAGGGGGTGGGGTCCCATTTGAGGTGTGGACAGATCATAAAAACCTCGAGTCCTTCCAAACCCCACGCAAGCTGTCACCCTAACAAGTCCAGTGGGCATTGTATTTCAGGCTGTTTAACTTCCGCTTGAAGTATATCCCGAGAGGGAGGAATTTCCTGGCGGATGCCTTATCAAGAAAGCCACAGTTTAATGGTGGTAGAGAAGACGTAGTACACGCCATGATTCCACTGCCGCACGTGGCCTGCATGACTGACCAGACCCCGGGACAGGTCCAGAGTGGTGGGGTCCTGGATGACGTAGTCCAGGCCATATGAGCCGCCCTGCTCACCAACCCTTGGTTGCAGGCAAACCAACAGGTTCTGACACAGCGTGATAGTGTAGCGTGGAAGGGCTCTAAAATATACGTTCCCGACTCCCAACGCGTGGCTGTACTGCAACAATGCCATGATTCCAGGGCCGTGGGACATTTTGGGTTTCTGAAAACCCTTCACCTAACAAACCAACAGTTTTGGTGGTGTTGTGTCCCAGCACGGAAACCCCTCAGAAAGGACGCACACACAACTGTTTGCTAAATAATAAGGGGTCTTTACTAATAAAGTTGCTTAGTAAAAATCAGATTTAAAGTCCAGGGGAAACAGAGAGAGAGATCTTGGTGCATAAAGTCTGATATTATCTCTTCGTGAGCTTTGGCCAAAATTCAAAGTCCAAAATAAACAGGCAATTAATCCTTCCTTATCTCTTACTCACTAAACTTGGCTGAAATCCCGGAACCAATTAGAACAGGAGCCGACAGTCCAAAATATGAGTCTCAGAGCAGTAACACGAATGCAGAGAAATCCCAAGTGCAAATAAATCACGTTCGTTGCTTCCAGCAACAACTGCTGCCTGCTCAAGCCTTAAGTAGCCTGAGGGCGTGGCCAATTAGCCCTCAGCTCTACATGCGAGGAGACCTCCGTCTGTAGAGCCATTCCTGCCTGCTAGCTGCACTGCGTGCCCAAGCATCCAGCAGAGGCTCCTCCTCTTCTGATGAATCCCTCAGCACCAGCTGAGAAGGTGCAGAAGGCCCTGGTTGGCTTTCCTCCTCTGGCACCGAGTCCTCCTCGCTATCGGACTCAGGTGCCAGGTGCATGGGATGATAGTGCCGCGCCACAGTCGGCTCTTGGTCCTCTGGATCCATGACCAGCTGTGCGGGACGCAGGCAAGACACAACACTATCCCTCACTGCAGGGCCCTTCCCCCGGGTCTGTTGGTCCGGATGTGGTCTCGAGGGGAATTGCGCATGGAAGGCACGAACCAGGTCCGGAGCGTGAACAGAGGTCGCATCCTCTCAAGTGAAATATTCCGGGCCGTACCCTTTCCATTTGATGAGGTACTGGAACCGGCCCTTCATCCACTGGGAGTCTCGAATGCTGGCAACCTCGTACTCGGGTGGTTCATCGTGTGCGCTGGGTACAGGTTGGGGCTGAGCAAGAGGGTGGAGCGGACAGGCAGAACGGTCGGGAACAAGGAGGGAGCGATGAAACACGGGGTGGATATGGAGCGAGCGAGGCAAGGTCAAGCGATAGGCCACGGGATTGATGACCGCTTCCACCGGGAATGGACCCAAAAAATGGTGGTCTAGCTTGCGAGCCAGTCAGTCGGAGGGGAGATGCTTGGTAGAAAGCCAGACACGATCCCCTACCACCAAAGGTGGTGTTGCTCGCCGGGAGCAGTCCGCGACACTCTTATAATCCTCCTTGGCCTTGTTCAGGTATCGCTTCACCAGCTGGTGCACGGCCTGGAGCTCAGACAAGAACTCCTCCGCCACAGGAACCGGGGAATCCAGGAGCGTGAGTGGGAAGAAGCGAGGGTGGTAGCCCAAGTTGGCTAAGAACAGAGTGGTTTGGGTGGAGGTATGTTGGGAATTGTTGAAGGCGAAGTCGGCCACGGCAAGGTACTCTGCCCAATTGTCCTGCTGTTGATTCACAAAACAGTGCAGGTACTGCTCAAGGATGTCGATCACCTTCTCTGTGCCTCCATCAGTCTCCAGGTGATGCGCAGATGACAGACAGATTTGGACCTCCAGAGCCGCCATCAGACCCTTCCAGAATTGGGCGGTGAACTGGGCCTATCCGGCAGGCCGTGTAACCGGAAGACATGCTGAATGAACATGCGGGCGGTGGCGCGAGCTGTCGGCAACCCTTGACAGGGGATGAAGTGCACCATCTTCGTCAGCATGTCCACCACCACGAACACGGTTGTGAAGCCGGCGGACGGGGGCTAGTCCATAAGGAAGTCCATGGAAACAGCCCCCCAGGGTCTCTCCGGCGTCGGCAGGGGCTGCAACAGGCCAGGAGGCGCTCCAGGGGCGTACTTGGCCTGGCGACAGCTGACGCATGAGGTCACGTAAGCCTGGACGTCATGCCGGAGTTTAGGCCACCAAAAGGTCCGGGACACCAGGTGCAGGGTCTTGAACAGGCCAAAATGTCCTGCCGCAGGGTTGTCGTGGCACTGATTGAGAATCAACCCATGGAGTGGCCCGGCGGGAACATAGATCTTGTCCCGGAAACAGAGCAAGTCTTCCAAAAAAAGTCCAAGGGGACTTGGGCCCTATCTCCTGCCTCCGTTGCGACACGTATCCGTCCTGATGCTGCGCCTCACAAATCTGTCCGCGGAGATCCACAGGAGACTGGACAGCCACGATGGACTCGACGGGCAGAATCGTCCAAGGTGGCAACAGGTCCTGGGTGTGGGCGTATTTGGGTTTGCAGGATAAGGCATCCACCTGTTGGTTACGCCCACTCGGGATATACGTGATCCGGAAGTTGAAGCGGGAGAAGAAAAAGGACCATCGGATCTGCCGTTGATTCAACTTCCTGGCGGTCTGCAGAAACTCGAGGTTTTTATGGTCCGTCCGCACTTTGACTTGATGTCAGGCCCCCTCGAGGTGGTGCCGCCAGGTCTCGAATGCGGTCTTGATAGCCAGCAACTCTTTTTCCCAAATCGTATAGTTGCACTCAGACTGAGTGAGTTTTCGGGAATAGTAAGCGCACAGGAACAGGGGACCGCCATCCTGTCGAGTCTGCAGCAGTACAGCTCCAACAGCAATATCGGATGCGTCGGCCTCCTCCACAAACGGATGGTGAGGGTCTGGGTGCTTAAGGATCGGCTCCTTCATGAATGCATCCATGAGGACCTTGAACGCCTGCTGTTCGGGAGCGCCCCACTGGAAGGGAACTTGCTTCTGCAGGAGCCGAGTGAGGGGCGCGGTCAGAGTGCCGAACCCCGGGATGAAGGTCCAGTAATAGTTCGCGAACCCCAGGAGTTGCTGGACATCCTTCACCCAGCGAGGAGGTTGCCATGTCTTCAAGGCCTCAACTTTGCCACGATCCATCGCTATGCCTTCTGGAGAAATGCAATGGCCCAAGAAATCGATGGTCGTTTGATAGAATTGACATTTCTCCAGTTTGGCATAGAGATGGTGTTCTTGCAGCCACTGCAGGACTTGGCGGAGGTGGTGGAGGTGACTACTCTGGGATGTGGAGTAGATCAGAATGTCATTAAGATAGACCACAACAATCTGGTCCAGCAAATCCCGGAAGATGTCATTCATGAAATGCTGGAACACAGCCGGAGCGTTGGTTAATCTGAACGGCATGACTGTGTACTCAAAGTGGCCATACCGAGTCCCAAACACGGTCTTCCACTTGTCCCCCTCACGAATCTGCAGCAGGTTGTACGTGCCGCGCAGGTCCAACTTTGTGAAGATGGTCGCTGATCGGAGCCGTTCCATGAGCTCCGGGATGAGGGGCAAAGGGTACCGGTTGAAATAAATGAAATAAAGTTCTGGGACCAAACAATCCGAGGGACGTGGGTGCGCAGCCATGCCAGTCCTAGGACCAGGGGAAAATGGAGTCCCGACGTGACATAAAACTGGATGGCCTCCTCATGCTGTCTGATGGTCAAGCGCACTGGTTGAGTGATGGCCTTGATCGGACTGGACAGCAACACCCGACCATCGATCGTCTCGACCATCATCGGTGGATCTATGGGACACAAGGGGACGTCAATATGCTGACTGAACTCCTCGTCCATGAAATTCGTGGTCGCTCCGGAGTCCACCAGGGCGTGCGCGGTGATCCCTCGGGCCTGGTGGTCGACGAAGACCTTGGTCTCCAGCAGCAAATGCTGCGGAGGTCCAGAATCCACATCAGCCGGGCGGGAGTCCTTCTGTATGCGTGCCCGACCCAGCATTTCCCCTAGGCCAGGCTCCGCCCGTTTCCCGACAGGGACGGCAGGAACTGTAAAGCAGGACCATAAACAGAGGCCCCATGACCCTTCCTGGGGCAAGAGCGGGCAAAATGGCCGGGCTCCCCGCAGTACAAGCAAACCCCCCCAGCCTGACGCCTGTCCTTTTCTGCACCAGACAAGCAGGGTCGAGCAGCACCAAGGTCCATGGGCTCGTCTCGTGGAGCCGGGGCCGACCGAACGACAGGATGAACTGGAGGGGCCTGGGCAGCACGTTGTGGAGCTGGGACCAGCCAGACGTCAGGTTGAACAGGAGGTGCCTGGGCAGCACGACGAGAGTTCCTCCCCTGCAACCTGGCATCAATCCTCAAACAGAGCTGCACCAGTTCATTTGTGGTGGAAGGAATGTCCACTCTCGCCAGCTCATCCAAAAGACTGTCCGACAAGCCCTCCTGGAAGGCATCCAATAAAGCTGCCTCATTCCAGGCCGAGTCCTGGCTGAGCAGCCGGAACTCACTAATGTATTCACGGAGTGGTTTCCGGCCTTGCTTCAGATTCCTTAATTGCCTCGTCGCCGTCTGGGCCTTGATGGGATCAGCAAACAACTCCAAATGAGCACAAAAACGCCCAAAGTCCTGGAGGAGAGGACTGTTCTGTACAAGCAAAGGTGTGGCCCAACGAGCTGCAGTGCCAGACAGCAGGCTGATAACGAACCCCACTTTGTCCCGGTCATGGGGGAAATCGTCCGGCCGTAAGGACATAAACAACTGTCACTGGCACAGGAAAGCAGGGAACATAGACTCATCCCCATTAAATTTGTCCGGCATAGCTATCGGGCAATTTCTCCTCGGGGCGGGAGCCAAAGCGGGAGCAGCTGCTGCAATCTGATTTTGCTGCTGAGTCATTTGAGCAGCCATGGCTGCAAGCTGCTGCCTGAGCTGGGCGCTTTCGTCCCGAAGCTGATCCATGCTAAGTCCTGGGGTGTGTGTGGTCTTGGGCTGGAAGCAAATTGTTGTGTCCCAGCATGGAAACCCCTCAGAAAGGACGCACACACAACTGTTTGCTAAATAATAAGGGGTCTTTACTAATAAAGTTGCTTAGTAAAAATCAGATTTAAAGTCC
Source organism: Diadophis punctatus similis (assembly GCA_023053685.1). Lineage (NCBI taxonomy): Eukaryota > Metazoa > Chordata > Lepidosauria > Squamata > Dipsadidae > Diadophis > Diadophis punctatus. The sequence continues at coordinate 568,684 of JALIGW010000066.1, forward strand.
AGGGGAAACAGAGAGAGTGTTCTTGGTGGATAAAGTCCCATATTATCTCTTCGTGAGCTTTGGCCAAAATTCAAAGTCCAAAATAAAGAGGCAATTAATCCTTCCTTATCTCTTACTCACTAAACTTGGCTGAAATCCTGGAACCAATTAGAACAGGAGCCGACAGTCCAAAATACGAGTCTCAGAGCAGTAACACGAATGCAGAGAAATCCCGAGTGCAAATAAATCACGTTCGTTGCTTCCAGCAACAACTGCTGCCTGCTCAAGCCTTAAGTAGCCTGAGGGCGTGGCCAATTAGCCCTCAGCTCTACATGCGAGGAGACCTCCGTCTGTAGAGCCATTCCTGCCTGCTAGCTGTCCTGCGTGCCCTAGCATCCAGCAGAGGCTCCTCCTCTTCTGATGAATCCCTCAGCACCAGCTGAGAAGGTGCAGAAGGCCCTGGTTGGCTTTCCTCCTCTGGCACCGAGTCCTCCTCGCTATCGGACTCAGGTGCCAGGTGCATGGGATGATAGTGCCGCACCACAGTCGGCTCTTGATCCTCTGGATCCATGACCAGCTGCGTGGGACACGGGCAAGCCACAACAGGTGGCCCAGGATGAAACAGGACCTGGAAGAGTATGTACGGAGCTGTGCCACCATGAAAAACCAGCCAGGGAAGCCTCCTGGCCTTCTACAGCCAGTGGCAAACCCTACCAGGCCGTGGGAGGAACTGGCCATGGACTTTATTGTAGAACTCCCAGAGAGCCGTGGCAATACTGTGATATGGACAGTGATTGACTTGTTTTTGAAACAGGCCCATTTCGTGGTCTGTTACAGCCTCCCATTGGCTAGAAAGCTAGCAAAGCTGTTCGTGACTCACATATACCGCCTGCATGGCATTCCCAAAAGGATAATCTCCGATCAGGGGGGTACAGTTTACTGTCAAGTTTTGGCACAACTTCCTGAAGATGGTGGGGTACTCTCAGGGCCTGAGTTCCGTGTTTTATCCAGCCACCAATGGAGCAGCGGAAAGAACCAATGCAATGGTAGAACAGTACTTCCGCTGCTATGTGCGGTATCAACAAACGGACTGGGCCGACCTACTGCCTTTTGCCGAGGTGGCTTATAACAATGTGGTCCATAGCAGTATGGGGTTCACCCCTTTCCGGGTAGTAAACGGCATCGATTTTGTTCTGATACCTGAGTGCCCACGGGAGCCTCCTACTGATGTGAGCCGGAATACCCAAGGGAATCCCCCTTCTCAGTCAGTTTGACCAACTGGCTGTCAACGCTAAAAGAGGCATGGGAAAATGTCAAGAAAGTGCTAGCTAAAGCGGCACAGACCTATAAGCAACAGGCAGACAAACGCCGATCCCCACAACGCAGCGTTCCAAGTGAGGGAAAAGGTCTACCTATCCACAAAATACTTAAGGCTGAAGCTGGGACCTAAATTCATAGGGCCATTCCCCATAGTAAAGATTATCAACCCAGTCATGGTGCAATTGAAACTGCCCTGACTGCTGGGGAGAATATATCCGGTATTCCACAGCAGCCTCTTAAAACCTGTGGTTGGGTCGACCCTGAGACCACCACCCCGTGAGCCCCCAGATCCAATGGTCATAGGGGGCCAAACCCATTACGAGGTGCAACGCTTCCTCGACTCTAGGTGGCACAGGGGGCAACTCCAGGGGTGGGTTCCTCCCGGTTTGGACCGGATAGCCCGAACCAGTAGCGACCTGCTGGTGACGTCACTGAACTGGATCAGCTGGTGCTGGTCCGTGGGCGCCGTCATCTTTTTTTTGGAAGTCTTTGCGAATTTTTTACTGTTTTGAAGGTTTTTCCTGTTCTGCTGCTTGTAAAAGGGCCCTCCTGCCTGCCCCCGGGTTTAAACTGACCTTTATTCCTTTGCCCGAAGCACAGCTGATCAGCTCCTCAGCTGTGTTTCGGGCTGATTCCAGCTACTGAGCATGCGCGGAAGCCAAATTGCATGAGGGAACGTGCACGTGCGCGTGAGCAGAGCAGGCGCAAAACATTGCGATGTGAACCGGTGGCGAAGGTAAGTGGCACCCACCCCTGGGCAACTCCAATACCTAATTAAGTGGAGGGGCTACCTTCTATCAGAGGCATCCTGAGTGAAGAGCAGAAACATCCAAGCTGACCACCTCATAGCCAGATTCCATGAACAGAACCTAACCAAAACTGTGGGGGATCACACCCTTAAGTGATACACCTGTACTCAAATTGTTTTTGCTTCACTCAGGTTGCCTTCAGGAAGTGAGGGAAGCCGAATGTCAACTTGCGAAGCTTTCCTGACCTGCTCCCAAGTTGCGATAGGCAGGGGGATGGGAATTGCGCCTCACAGCTTCACCAAGGAATTCACACCTCAGTCAAAACAAGACATAGACTAGCCGGCCGAAGTCAAGGCCATCTCCACGGAGACCCACAACGGCTGGAGGGAGTGACTTCTATGACCTGCGAAATTGCTTTGTTGGGGAATGTGACTGGTGACACACTCTGGGGGGAGCGGGAAACAGGGTCAGAGGCAAGGCACGAATTGAGTGAAGCCAGAGCTGGCTTCACCTAGGTCAGTGGTTCCCAACCCTTTTTTGGCCATGCCCCACCTAAGCATCTCTAAAGTCCTGATATCCCCACCCCCCGTGACATATAATTCTTACTTTACTCAAAAACTGAACTCTACTCACGTGGAGGAAGCCTAAAAGGCCATTAACTTTGTTTAAACATGGCTCAAATTGCCCCCATTAAAAATCAAATTGCCTCTTGTAGGGCGTGGGCCCCACGTTGGGAACCACTGACCTAGGTCATGCCGACATGGTGCTCCTAATAAACAACTGGATTGTTCTTGCTAAATGGTTTGAGACTCTTAATTTTATTAGGGCATTGGTCGGAGCCCTGACACCTTGCCATCTTCTCTGTTTAGTGGACTAACTGTTTACTTGATTTTTTTTCTTTTTATTTATACGTTGAAAAAAACTTTTTTTATTATCTTTTACTTTTGTTGCAAGTCTTTGTTCATTCTGAGCCTTTGGTTTCCTGACTTCATCTTTGCAGATTCAGGCTATCTGCTGATATTCTGCCTTAGTTATGTGTCCCTCTTACCATTTTTTGTACTTATACTTTTTGTCTTTCAGTTTATTAGAGGGATCTGTGGGCAACCATGCTGGTTTTTTCTTGGATTTCTTGTTTTTCTTTTTCAGTTGTATTGTGTTGGACTGGGCTTTTATTACCATATTTTTTCAGAGTTTCCCAGTCTTCTTGAGTTGCTTTCCCCTATAGGATTTTCAACCATGGAATTTTTCTTAGGCTCTCTCTGAGTTTGTGAAAATCAGTTCTTTTAAAGTTTAAGACACTGGTTGGATTATATTCTATTGCTTGTGTTTGCATTATATTGAATTCCAATATGATGTGGTCACTCTTGCCCAAAGTTCTGGCAATTTCAACACCCTCTATCACTTCTTCTCTTAGGTCCAGTATAGCTTTTCCTCTAGTTCCCTCATCTACCTTTTGGATGACAAATTTGGCAGCTAAGTTGGTTAGGAATCTGTTCGATCTCCCACTTGCTGCAGAGTTTGTCTCCCAGTTGATATAAGGGTAGTTAAAGTCTCCCATTAATACTGTGGTATGTTTCCTACATACATTTGTTAATTGATTAGCAAAGAGTTCATCTACGGTATATTTTTTTCTGCTTGGTTGGGTGGCCTGTAGTATACGCCTATAGCAATGTCACACACACACACACACACACCCTTTTATATTGACCCATATGGATTCTATGAGGTTTTCATCCTTGGTTTTGTGTATTTCTGTACAGATGTAGTGATCTTTTATATATAATGCAACTCCACCTCCTCTTTTGTTAGGTCTGTTTCTTTTGAATAGTTTGTATCCTTCCATTAGTACATTCTAGTCATGAATTTCATCCCACCAAGTTTCTTTCTTTTTAAATTTTTTTTAATTATTTTTCAGCTTTAAACATCATAATATCATAACACAGATCTACACCTATTCACATCTATTATTTTTGCTTATACAAAAATTATACACTATTTCCACATATTTACAGTCTTACGTCTTACATGCAACCTTATTTCTTAATCCTTTATCTTTCCTGACCCATTCGTACCATTTTGACCATACTTCATAGTAGTCCGAATTATTTTGATTTTTGAGTTCAATAGTCAATCTGTTCATTTCTGCACATTTGTAAATTTTGTCCAATAATATATTCTCCGGAGGTATTTGGCTGTTTTTCCAATATTGTGCATACGCAATTCTTGCTGCTGTAATAATATGTAGCATCAGATATTGTATATTCCTGGGGTGTTGCTTTTTTATGATTCCTAGTAGAAAGAGTTCCGGGGTGTGTTCCACTGTTCTTCCTGTGATATCGCTTAGCCATTTATGTACCTTATTCCAGTAGCGTCTCGCTTTGGGACACGTCCACCACATATGAAAGAAGGTACCTACGTCTTTTTTACATTTCCAACAAGCCGAATTCAAATTTGGATATATTTTCGCCAATCTTGCTGGGGCCAAATGCCACCTATAAAACATTAAGAGAGCTGAAGTGGTGCAGTGGTTAAATGCTGCGACTGCAGGCTGACTGCTAATTCAGCAGTTCAGCTGTTCAAATCTCACTAGGCTCAAGGTTGACTCAGCCTTCCATCCTTCCGAGGTCGGTAAAATGAGGACCCAGATTGTTGGGGGCAATATGCTGAACTCTGTAAACCGCTTAGAGAGGGCTGTAAAGCACTATGAAGCGGTATATAAGAAAAGTGCTATTGCTATTGCTATATTTTATAATAATTCTCTTTGTAAGCTGTTGATTTTGTTCTTTTGCAATTTATGTTCCAAGTCCTCTCCCAGTCAGCCAAAAGTATATTGTGACCTACATTTTTAGCCCATGCTATCATTGGACTTTTTACTATGTCTTCAAATTTGTCGAATTCCAATAAGTAATTATATAATTTTGATACCAATTTTTCTTCTGGTCCTATTAATATTTTATGTTTCTGTGTCTATGCCAATTTCTTCCATATCTTTTTTATATCTCGAATTCAGTTGTAAGTAGTGCCACCAATCAATTTCTATGTTTTCCTCAGCCAATTGTTCTCTACTTTTTAATTTTCCAAATGTGTCCAAAATATCTTTATACTTGATTACTTTTGTCAGATTCATTAAATTTGGGTAGGTCATAGCTTCAATGGTGGAAAACCAATTAGGTATTTTTAGATAATGTTTCTTTCTAATTTCAGACCATATTTTCATAAGGGAGTTTCTAATTAGATGGTTGTTGAAGCTTTGATGTTGTTTATTTCTATCATTCCATAGATATGCATGCCATCCCAACTGCTAATCATGTCCTTCTAATAATAATGTTCATTTGTTTGTCAGATTAATCCATTCTTTTACCCATGTTAGGGATGCTGCTTTATAATAGAGTTTCCAATCAGGTAGTCCGAGGCCACCCCTGCTCTTGTTATCTTGTAAGTTTATTAATTGAATTCTTGGTTTTTTGTTTTGCCAGATGAATTTAGAAGTAATTTTATTTAGTTCTGTAAAAAATTTTGTCTCTAATTTAACGGGGGCTGTTTGAAATAAATATAGAAATTTTGGTAAGGTGCTCATTTTAATTGCCGCTATACGTCCCAATAAAGATAATTGTAATTTCCCCCATTTTTCTAATTCCAATCTCGTTTGATGTATTAGTTTCTCGTAATTGTCCTTTTTTATTGATGAGCACCTGTTTGTTAATATTATACCCAGATATTTAATTTTTGTTGTTGTTTGCAGGCCTAATTTCTTTTTCAATTTGTCAATTTGTTGTATTGTCATATTTTTAGTTAAGAATTTGGTTTGTTGTTTATTAATTTTTAATCCTGCCGATTCTCCATATTCTTCAATATTTTTAAGCAATTTCTGTCCTGATTCTAATGGTTCTTCCAAAAAGAATACTAGATCATCAGCAAATGCCTGCAATTTACATTCCTCGCCTCTCACCTTAACTCCTTTGATCTCCGGGTTATTTCGAATTGTATTAAGCAGTATTTCCAGTGTCAAAATAAAGAGCAGAGGTGACATCGGACATCCCTGACGGACTCCTTTAAATATCCCAAATGATTTGGTCATTCCACCATTTATAATTATTTTGGCTGACTGGGAGGTGTAAATTGTCCCTAGTATCCTTTCAAATTTATCGCCAAATTTCATTTTTTTAATCAATCCTATCATGTATTGCCAATTTACGTTGTCGAACGCTTTCTGCGCATCCAGAAAAACAAGCGCTGCTTGCTTTTCTGGATGCGCTTAGTAATATTCTATTATGTTTAGTACTGTTCTTGTATTATTTTTTATCTGCCGCATTGGTAAAAATCCATTTTGATCCGAATGTATAATTTTGTTTAAGATTTTTTTTGTTCTTTCTGCCATAATTGTCATAAAGATTTTATAATCTGCGTTCAACAACGAAATTGGCCTATAGTTTTGTATTTTATTTGTCTTGGTACCTTCTTTCATAATCATTGTGATGTATGTCTCCCTCCACGAGTTTGGTATCTTAGCATTCAGAAGTGCATCATTGTATATATCTAATAGTAAGTTCTCTATTACTTCCCCTAAATTCTTGTAATATTCTCCGGGAAACCCATCTGGTCCTGGTGATTTATTGTTGTTTTGTTTTTTAATTGCATTTTGTATTTCTTGTAATGTGATTTCTTTGTTTAATATCTCCTTATCTGCTTCTTCTATTTGTGGTATTTTTCTATCATTTAAGTAACTATCTATTTTATTTGGTTCTATTAAATCCTGTCTATATAATTCCGTGTAATATTCTGTAGCAATCTCCTTTATTTTTTCCTCTGTGTGTTGTATTTCCACTGTTGTATCTATTAGTTGATGGATTATTCTATTATCTTTTTCTTTTTTGATTTTATGGGCCAACCACCTACCCGGCTTGTTTGCGTTTTCAAAAAATGTTTGTCGTACGAATTTAATGTCCTTGGCATATTCTTGTTGTTGCATTAAATTTAATTCATGTCTAGTACCATTCAGTATGAATGGAATGGATGGCCTGCAGGAAGGGAGGGGGACCAGTGGGGAGGGGAGGGGGTTCTCTGGGGGGGGTGGAGAACCAGAACGTCCCGGTCATAATGGGGAGAGGTAGGTATGGCGGGAGCAGAGGGGTGGGCCACTCACGGGGAATGAGACCTCGCTGCGTACAAGCGATCCCTTGTTCCGGCCCCTCCGATGTGGTTCCATCTTGCTCAACCCGAGTACCTGGCAACCAGGGTTTTCAGGGCCCTGGGCTCAGGATGCTGCTGCTAAACGCCAGGTCAATTGTCAACAAAGCCCCCGTGATATGTGATTTAATCACCGAGGAGGGGGCGGACCTGGTATGCATAACTGAGACCTGGCTGGGCCAGGAGGGGGGAGTAGCCCTCTCCGAGATATGCCCGGACGGGTTCTCAGTGCAGCACCATTCACGACCCAAGGGAAGAGGGGGAGGAGTGGCCATTATAACGCGCCGAAATCTGCATCCTCGTAGGATCCCTGCCCCGAAGATTGTCGGGTGTGAGACGCTCCTTCTAAAGTTGGACTTAGGGGTTCAGGTGGGCCTTTTGTTAGCGTGCCTGCCTCCCAGCTACGTTACTAAGGCCCTGCCTGAGCTGCTTGAGGCGATAGCCAGCCTGGCGGTGGAGTTCCCTAGGCTTATGGTGCTGGGGGACTTTAACCTGCCTTCGGCGGGCGAAACCTCTGGTGCAGCTCAGGAGTTCATGGATTCCATGACAACCATGGACCTGACCCAAGTAATCCAGGGTTCGACTCATGAGGGAGGTCACATGCTTGACCTAGTGTTTCTTTCGGGGCAGTGGAGAGATGATCTGAAGGTAGGGGATATAGTCATCACCCCGTTGTCATGGTCAGACCATTTCCTACTGAGATTGGATTTCAAAGCCCCACTCCTCCTCCGCAGGGAGGCGGGACCGACTAGGTGGTTCTGCCCCAGGCACCTAATGGAGCCGGAAGGATTCCAGAGGGAACTTGGGGAAATACCTGAAACCCTGGTACACAATTCATCTGAGGCCCTGGTGGATGCCTGGAACACCGCGGCAGCAGGGGCATTAGATCGGATTGCGCCTTTGCGACCTCTCTGTGGCAGTGGATCCCGGAAAGCTCCCTGGTTTACCGAGGAGCTCCGGGAGATGAAACGCCACAAGAGACGTCTGGAGCGTTGCTGGAGAGCCAGTAAAACCGAGTCTGATCGAACACTTCTAATAACTTTTATTAAGTCTTATCTAGTGGCGATAGGGGCGGCAAAACAATCTCATTTTTCCGCTCTTATTGCGTCCGCAGATTCTCGTCCAGCCGCCTTGTTTAGGGTGACTCACGCCCTACTTGCAAAAGGGGGGAGCGAGGAACACTTGCAAGGCAGAGCTGAGGAATACTCGCAGTTTCTGACGGATAAAGTCGCTCGGATTCGGTCGAACCTGGACTCTAGCTGGGCAGAGTCCATTGAGTTGACAGGGGCAAGTCTTGGTCCAGCATTGTGGGAGGAGTTTGAGCCTGTTTCTCCTGATGACGTGGACAAGGCTGTGGGGACGATGAGCTCTGCCACCTGTTTATTGGACCCATACCCCTCCTGGTTGGTCTCGGCCAGCAGAGAGGTGGCACGCGGCTAGATCCAGGCGGTCGTCAACGCTTCTTTGAGAGAGGGGTCCGTACCACAACCGTTAAAAGTTGCGGTGGTGAGACCGCTCCTCAAGAGGCCTTCCCTGGATCCAGCGGATTTGAAGAACTTTCATCCAGTCTCCAACTTGCCTTTTATAGGCAAAGTTGTGGAGAAGGTGGTAGCTTTTCAGCTCCTTCGGTTATTGGAGGAAACTGATCATCTGGATTCCTATCAGTCGGGTTTCAGGCGCGGTTACAGCACAGAAACCGCCTTGGTCACCCTGATGGATGATCTCTGGCGAGCCCGTGATGGGGGTAATTCCTCCATCCTGGTGCTACTTGACCTCTCAGCGGCTTTCGATACCATTGACCATGGTATCCTTCTGCATCGTCTCGGCGAGTTGGGAGTGGGAGGCACCGTTTTACGGTGGTTCTCCTCTTATCTCGCCGACAGGATGCAGTCGGTGTTGGCAGGTGGGCAGAGGTCGTCTCCTAGGCCCCTGACTTGTGGGGTGCCTCAAGGTTCGGTCCTCTCACCCATCCTGTTTAACATTTACATGAAACCGCTGGGGGAGATCATCCGCAGACATGGGGTGTGTTTTCACCAGTACGCTGATGACACCCAGCTGTACATCACCACCCATCTCAATTCAGGAAGGCGGTTGATGTGATATGCCAGTGCCTGGATGACGTTAGGATCTGGATGGGGAGGAACAGACTCAGACTCAACCCCGACAAGACTGAGTGGCTCTGGATATTGCCTCCGAAGGACTATATCGACTGTCCCTCCTTGGTTCTTGAGGGAGAAAAATTAACTCCCTCAGAACGGGTTCGCAATTTGGGAGTCCTCCTAGATCCACAGCTAAAATTAGACCAACACCTTGCAGCTGTGGCTAGGGGGGCTTTTGCACAGGTCCGCCTGGTGAACCAATTGCGACCATACTTGGAGAAGGAGGCTCTACTCACGGTCACTCATGCCCTTGTCACCTCTTGATTGGACTACTGCAATGCGCTCTACATGGGGCTGCCCTTGAAGAGTATTCAGAGACTTCAACTGGTGCGAAATGCAGCTGCGCGTGCTGTGGTGGGTGTTTCAAGGTACACCCATGTAACACCTATACTCCACCAGCTGCATTGGCTGCCCATTGGTCTCCGGGTACAATTCAAGGTGCTGATCATCATCTTTAAAGCCCTACATGGCTTAGGACCAGGCTATCTCTGGGACCGCATTCTGCCTCATTCTTCCCTTCGACCGGTCAGGTCCCACAGAGTGGGTCTCCTCCAGGTCCCGTCAGCCAAACAGTGCCGACTGGCGGGACCTAGGGGGAGGGCCTTCTCTGTAGGGGCCCCTGCTCTCTGGAACCAACTCCTCCCAGAGATCCGAACCATCCCCACCTAACTGGCCTTCCGAAAAGCCATTAAGACATGGCTCTTCCAGCAGGTGGGGTGAGTTTGAGACAACTTTATATCTGATGTCTCCCCCACGTATGTATGTTGTCTATATGTTTTTTAATTGTTTTAAATTGCCTTTTTAATGATTTGTTTGGAGTTTTTTATAGAATGTTGTACGCCGCCCTGAGTCCTGAGGGAGTAGGGCGGCATAGAAAAACTGCCAAATAAATAAATACCTGTTAGTAATTTATATATTTTATCGTCGTTTGGTTTCTTTTGAAGTTCATATTCTAATTTTTTAATATCATCTAATTTTTTGTTGTAATCTTGCCATTTCTCTTTATTTTTCTTTGCAGTATAAGATATTGTAATCCCTCTTATATAGTGTGTCCCAAAGATTTTGTATAGTGGTTGGTTGCTTCCTGTTTTCCTCTAAGAATAGGTTTATTTCCTTTGTTATTATTTGTATATATTCCTTTTCTTGTAGTAATTTGGTGTTTAGAGTCCACCTCCTTATTCCTTTTTTCCCCCCTCTCCATGTCACAATCAGGGGATTATGGTCTGCCCAGATATTTGGGGCTATTTTAACTGATGCTATATTTTTACATAATTCCTTACTTATCCATGCCATATCTATCCTTGAACAGGATTGATGGCATCTCACCAAGTTTCAGTAATGGCAACTATATTATATTATATATTATTATTTATTACGGTTTTCTTATATGCCGCCCAACTCCCAAGGGACTCAGGGCGGCGTACAACAGAGAGAAGATACAAGAATCACCAATAATAAACGTTACATTAAAAGCAGATATAAAAATTAAAAATTCATATTAAAAAAACCGTCCAACAATCAAACATACCCAGGGGAGAACTCAGATGGATTAGGCTCTACCCCCAGCCTGCAGGAAGAGCCATGTCTTAATGGCTTTTCGGAAGGCCAGCAGGGTGGGGATAGTTCGGGTCTCTGGAGGCAGTTGGTTCCAGAGCGCCGGGCCCGCCACAGAGAAGGCCCTCCCCCTAGGGCCCGCCAGCCGGCATTGCTTGGCCGACGGGACCCGGAGGAGGCCAACTCTGTGGGCCCTAACCGGCCGGAGGGAAGTATGAGGCAGAATGCGGTCCCGGAGATAACCTGGTCCTAAACCATGAAGGGCTTTAAAGATGATGATCAACACCTTGGATTGGACCCGGAGACCGATGGGCAACCAATGCAGCTGGCGGAGTATAGGTGTTACGTGGGTGTACCTTGGCACACCCACCACAGCACGCGCAGCTGCATTTTGCACCAACTGAAGTCTCCGGATACTCTTCAAGGGTAGCCCCATGTAGAGCGCGTTGCAGTAGTCCAGGCGGGAGGTGACAAGGGCATGAGTGACCGTGAGTAGAGCCTCCTTCTCCAAGTATGGCCGCAACTGGTGTACCAGGCGAACCTGTGCAAAGGCCCCCCTAGCCACAGCCGTAAGATGATGGTCCAATTTCAGCTGTGGATCTAGGAGGACCCCCAAGTTGCGGACCCGGTCCGAGGGAGTCAGTTTCGCTCCCTCGAGATCCAAGGAGGGACAGTTGTCATAGTCCTTAGGAGGCAATATCCAAAGCCACTCAGTCTTGTCGGGGTTGAGTCTGAGTCTGTTCCTCCCCATCCAGATCCTAACATCGTCCAGGCACCGGCACATTACATCAACTGCCACACTGAATTCAGACGAGGTGGTGATGTACAGCTGGGTGTCATCAGCGTACTGGTGGAAACACACCCCATGTCTGCGGATGATCTCCCCCAGCGGTTTCATGTAAATGTTAAACAGGATGGGCGAGAGAACCGACCCCTGAGGCACCCCGCATAAAAGGGGCCTAGGGGACGATCTCTGCCCTCCTGTTAACACCGACTGTATCCTATCGGCGAGATAAGAGGAGAACCACCGCAAAACGGTGCCTCCCACTCCCAACTCGCCGAGCCGATGCAGAAGGATACCATGGTCGATGGTATCGAAAGCCGCTGAGAGGTCAAGTAGCACCAGGATGGAGGAATTTCCCCCGTCCTGGGCCCGCCAGAGATCATCCATCAGAGCGACCAAGGCAGTTTCTGTACTGTCTGCCTTCATGTACTAATGCTTAAAGTTCACCCTATCTGTTCCCTAAACTTTGAGAGTTAGTGTATAGGCATTTGAGTCCTTTATGGGTTTTGGGTATGTTTCTTATGTCTCCTACTTTGTAACTGGGATTTCCATCCTTTCCATCATTCTCTACTTCACTATATTTTTAAAAAAATTCTTCTTTCTCTTTACTCCCTACCTTCTTATGTGATTGGTTATCTAGTGGTTTCTGCTTGGAATTAGGTTCTATAGGTCATGAAGATTGCCCCCCTCCCCCCTCAATTTTAGTTTAAAGCCCTTTTTATAAGACGAGTCAGTCATTTTCTGAATATATTCTTTCCATTTCTTGTGAGGTGTAGTCCATCCTTGCCAGTAGCACTTTCCACCTTGACTAAATTCTTGAATTTAATTTCAGTTCTTTTCACCTTGACTAAAGCGCCAGTTCCAGCTGAAGAAAAGCAGCCCCAAAGAACAATGCTGCCAACACCATGCTTCACTTTGGGTATGGTGTACTTTTGATGATGTGTAGTGTTGATTTTGCACCGTATGTTTTGGAATTCTGGCCAAAAAGTTCAGCCTTGGTCTCATCAGACCATATAATACATTTTCTCATCAGGCCATAACACATTTTCCCACATGCTTCTGTCAGACTTGATGTAGGTTTTTGTAAAATGTAGCCAGGCTACAGAAAAGAAGTTATTCTGCTCCTTCTCCTTCTTCCTTCTTCCTTCTTCTTTCTTCCTTCTCTTCCTTTTTTTAGATTGAAAATACAGTTTGTGAAGGGGGAAAAGCATTTTCAAATTGTGGGGATATTTTCCTGTTGGTTTTTTTAAAGCCTCCAGACACACCCTATTTCCTCATCCGATGCTGCTTTCCTTTTTGTTTTGTGTTTTTGTTAATGTGAAATTTTCATTCTGTATTAAGAAATACTTGCACAGATGCTTCTTAATACATTAGGAATCACATTCTGCAGTATACTATAATAATAGTATGTAACCATCTTAAGAATTGTCCCTGTAGCTCACCAAGAGATAGGGACATCTTGATCTTTTTGAAACGATACTTATTTAATTAAGCAGACTGATTGGTGGAAGCATTTGTGAGCAGTAGCTGAGAATGATGGTTAGAAAAGTTGGGTGGTAGGTCTATTTTATAATTTTTACTAGAACATTTAGACAACAGGAGTATCTTGTTGTTGGAAGTAAAATCCAGTCCGGTTCCAAGCTGGGAGAAAGACGCAGGAGGCAATTAATTTGGTGGCAAGCTGCAATCGGACAGGAGGTCTTCATTTATTTAGGAATCAGAAGCGAAATGACATAGCAATCAGTTCTGGGACAGCTAACAACCTGGTCTGGTGAGTGGATGCACTTTTATATTGTTTTGGGGCTATGTGATTGAGATTTCTGGGCTTGTTGGGCAATAGGTTTCAAGTGTGCATCTTTGGTTATTCTAATTGTGGTGGCTTGGTTTCCATTGTGGCTAGGAGGTCATGCCCTGTCCTTGAGGTTGGGTGGGGGGATGCAAAATTTGAGTGGCATTGTCTTTATATGCTTCATCTATTAGGTTTCCTCTCTCTGTGCTGGCTGTAGCTGGCAGTGCTTTGCCTATGAATAGGCTGCACCCGGCAGTGCTTTTGTTTATGAATGGAGCTGTCCAGCTACCTAGTTTCCATTCACAGAGAGCGTTCTGCTTTTATGAATGGATACAAGTTTTCCATTCAAAGGTACTTTGGGTTATTGTGAAAACTGCTCTGGGCGATTTCCTATTAGTGGGAGGATGAGAGTCGGCTCTTGTCAAAGGGGAGCTTTCTCCTTACTTTTGGGAAGGGGTTTTCCGTTGACTATTTTAGAAAAAAGAAGGGTTTGTGTGTCTGACTTCCTACAAGTCCCCCATTTTGTGCTAAAATATATCTTTCTCATAAATATATTTTGCACAATTTAGGTCTAGTCTGAGTAGACTTGGCATTTGCTGTCTATTTGACTCATCATTAAGGAGACTTGCTTTGCCTTTTTGTTTGGTGTTGGGATGGCTGAGAGACAGATTCTCTGTCAGTTGAGGCAAGGGGGGATGCACTGGCAGAGACAGCAGAGGAGAAGTCCTATAATGACCACTGTGGCTGTTCCTAAGATGAGAATTTTTAGCCAGTGAAGGTCTGATAGCCATGAAAAAAAAAGTCTGGACAAGTCGACAGGAAATTTACTGTATCCAATGTCTTGTGCTAATTCTTTTAGGTGCCTAATGTTGCTCTCTATGAGTTCTGAGTTTTCGGTTAGGTTAAAATATCACATGTCTCACTTGTCCAAATCCCCAGGCCTTACGAACACAGAAACAAACAAGCTCTGGAACTGTTTGATACAGGTTTATTCAAGCCTGAGGCCTGGCACAAATGAGTATGTAGCAGTTCGTTGCAAAGTTGCAAAGTCAGCGCTGGGAGCTACCACCTCCCAGCGCTCTATATAGGCAGGGCCACGCCCCTCAGTCCCACCCACGCAACCAGCATCGGCATTCTATTCCACATTAGCAGTCCACCATCTCGTGCATAGGCTGCCGGCCTCCGTCCGGCCTCCGACCGCTTCACCCCGCACGATGTTGCATCTGTCACCAGCCAGCTGGGTTCCGGAAAGCCGGCAGTCAGCTGTGCCGGGGAGAATGCCGCCATCACCCTCTCACTGCCATGACCGCTGCCCCTGCCCCTGCCCCAGCCAGGCACCTCGTCACTGCCCGGGTCATCACTGCGCCATGCGGCTCTTCCTGCCGCCGCCGCAGTTTCTGCCTCCCCCCTTCCCCCCAGGTATGGCAAGCCAGCCAGGGCTTTACAGGCGGCTCCCCCTACCAGGGCCACACCTGGAAGACAGTAAACATATATATGTTAATCACGGTTGTCCATGGATGCCTGGTTCCCATCCCTCCCCCCTGGTTTGTGAGGATAAGCCTTGTGGAACTTTCGGATTAGTCGAGTGGCCCGCATGTCCTTCTCTGCCACCCAGGTGGCCTCTGTCGAGGGGTACCCTTTCCACCGCACCAGGTATTGTATTTGACCCCTGTGAACTTGGGAATCTGGTATTCGATCTATTTCATATTGATCATTGCCAACGGGTCCTGGCGGCTGTGGCGGGGTCCTGATATGGGTGTCCTCTACTGGCTTTAGCAAACTGCTATGGAACACTGGGTGATTGCATCCCAAAAGGTGAGGCAGTTTCAACTCCACTGTGACCCTCACTATGGGAAAAGGACCAAGAAACTTTGGGCCTAGTTTCCTACAGGGTATTTTCAACCGAAGGTATTGGTTGAGAGATACACTTTCCCTCCCACCTGGAACGGTTTGTGCGGAGCATGCTTTTTTTTTAATTCAAAAAGTTTTATTAGTACAAAGTACAAACATTTTTCTCTTTTCTCCCCCCTTTCCCCCCCACCCCTCCCACCCCTCTTACCCCCCCCAATCCCCCTCCCACCCACCCCCGACTTCCCAGAAAAAGCACAAGGTATAATATTCAGAAAACATATAACTAAAATATGCTAACAAATTATTAATTCAAAAAATTTTCTAATACTTTAACTCCTTATTACTCAAAACCTTTTAAACATGATCTAATGATTAAACATTTATCATTAATAAACTATTTGGGTCTTCTTAATCTGATACTTTTTTTTAATATAGTCAGTCCATCTACTCCATTCCAATATATATCTTTCATTTGAATAATCCTTAAGATATGATGAAATTTTAGCCATTTCAGCCAGATGTGCAACTTTTAATGTCCATTCTTCAATAGTAGGTGTGTCTTCTTTCTTCCAATACTGTGCCACCAGTAACCTGGCAGCTGTTATTAGATTCAAAACCAAGTTAATCTCTATAACAGTACAATCCGTAATTATTCCCAGCAAAAAGAACTGTGGTGTAAACTTGATCTTTTTCTTTAAAATATTTTGCATAATCCACCATATTTTTTATCCAAAAAGCCTTAATTTTTTTACATGTCCACCATATATGAAAATATGTAGCATCATCACATTCACATCTCCAACATTTAGGTGGTAAGGTTGGATACATACAAGCTAGTTTTTTTGGGTCTAGATGCCATCTATAAAGCATTTTATAAAAATTCTCTCTTAAATTTTGAGCTTGTGTAAATTTTACATTTCTAACCCATATCTTTTCCCATGTTTCCATCATTATAGGTTCTCCAATATTTTGAGCCCATTTTATCATACAATCCTTAACTAGCTCTGTTTCTGAATCTAATTCCACTAACACACTATACAATCTTTTTATTTGCATTGGACCCTTATCTTTTATTTGTGTTATCAAATTCTCATCATTCTTCAAAATACCAGTTTTTTGGTCTTGTCTCCATCTGACCTGTAATTGTCCATATTGAAACCAAGTTCTAATTATTCCTTCTTCTCTTAATTGCTCCATTGGTTTTAGTTGTAATCTAATTCCTTCTTCATAAAGAAGTTCTTTATATGTAGTCTTATCTAGTTTTTGCTCTAAATTTATATATATATATATATATATATATATATATATATATATATATATATATATATATATATATATATATATATATATATATATATATATATATATATATATATATATATATATATATATATTTATTCAAAAAGTTTTATTAGTACAAAATTACATAGATAATAGCTAAATATTGAATATAAAGTACAAACATTTTTTTATTTTTTCTCCCCCCTAACCCACCCCCTTCCCTCCCCCCTCCCCCCCGGACTTCCCAGAGAGAATACAGGGCATAATATCAATTAAATAAATTTAAATTAAGTTAATAAAAAAGAACATTATTTTTTGAAAGCTTCAACTCCAAATTATACACTAATACTATATCGTCTATGTATACAATAATAAAGATACAAAAAAAAGAAAAAAAAGAAAGAAAATAGAGAGAAAAATCTCTTTAACAATATAAGAAAAGAAAAGCACAACTAAAATAAAATAGAGAAAAAAAAGGACAAAGATAAACAAACAAACTTCCTTCCTCCTCCCTTCAATCCTTTACCTTGAGCAAGGTAAATATTATATAAATGATAGCTAAATATAAAATACAAAAATCTTAAATTAATATTATTAACATTAAAAATAACCTCAAAATTAAATAAAACTTAACTAAATATTACATAGGTAATCATTAAATATTAGATTTCATCATAATATTAATAACATAATATCATACATTAACTTATTAACTTCAAAAAAACAAATAATCTTTAAAGTCTTAAAAAACAAACAAACCAATCTTCAGAAAATATATATATGTATATATTAAAAAAAGGGGGGGGAGGGGAAATAAAAAGAAAAAATACAATCGTATTAATCTCTATCCGTCCAATATATTTCAAGACCACATCTTTTTGTATCTTGATAGTTGCATCTTTTAATAGTTCAATGATTTTGAGTTTATCAACTCGTCTCCCATCTGGTCCCGATCCTCCATCTCCTTTTCCCCGACCGTCTGGCTCTGGCACTCCTCTTGGTTTTTTAAATCTATTTCCTTTTGATCCAACAGGGATGGCTTCCCCTCCTCCTCCTCTTTTACTTTCATACATCCTTCCTCTGGAATTTTGGATATATCAGCCTTTAAAACATTGACATAAAATTCAGTAGCTTTCTTTATCGTATTGAGCCGGTATCTTTTTCCAGAAAATTTCACCACTACTCCAACTGGCGCTTCCCATTTATATTGTAAATTTAATCTTTTGAGTTCATCAATCAGAAAGGTGTAACTTTTTCTGGCTTTGAGCATTTTAGAGGGGATTTCTTTCCAAATCTTTAATTCCTGACCATTCACCTTGAGATTGTTGTTGAACGTTGCCTGTATAATTCTATTCCGTAAGGCTCTTGTAGTAAAATATATAACAATGTCCCTTGGTAAATGTTTTTGTTTAGCATACCATGAATTGATTCTGTATATCTTGTCAATTTGTGTAGCCAGTTCCACTTTAGAAATTCCAGACACCTGGTCCAAAGCATCAACCATCCTTCCTTTTAAATCTTCATATAACCCCTCCTTCAATCCTCTGACCCTTATAGCAACTTCCATTGATCTGAACTGCGTCATCAACACCTCTGTTTCAAAATTTGCAATGTCATTTTGAATTTTATCTATATATTCCACCGAGGTTGCCAAAGCTTGTTTATTTGTTTCAATACGTTCTGCCAAAACTTCAATGTTTGTTGCTAAACCTTTGCAAACCTCTAACACGTCCAACCTAATTTGTTGATTCATATTCTTCAAAGCAGCCTGCATTTTCTTGTCTATCTCACTAATTTTCTGATTAAATTCCAAAGTCAGTTCATGTTTCATAATCTTTAAATTATTTAATAAATTTTCAGGTGTCATAGGCTGTGGAGGTGTTAACTCAGTATTAAGTTGCATTTTAGAAATATAGCCAGAGGGATAGTCATTTCTTTTACTCAAAACAGTCTTTCCAAATTTTGAAGCCATTGTGATGTTTCAAAAGAGTACAAAGAGAGAAAAAAAAAGCCAAGTCTCTAAAGTTCTTTCCAGTTTCAAAACCAGGTAGTCTTTTATTATTAAAAATCTATCAGTTATAACTTTAATCCAGGGTTAGGAGACAGAGAGAGAAAAGCCAGTTTTCCAAGTCAAAAGTTTTCATAAGAAAAAAAAAAGCCTCTGGGAAAACGAAAGTCACTTTCACTTCTTCAATCGCCATATTGTTACTTTGTTTCCTTGCCGAAGTGAAAGCTAACAAGAAGTTGAAGAAAAAGGAAAAAAGAAATTTCAGTACTTGCCCATCTCACGCCTGTTTCTCTCTGTCTGCTTCTATAAGTGAAAAAATAGTTGTAAATCCAATTCTGAAGGCAGCGGCGGTCACGACATCTAGCTCCGCAAAAGCGGAGGTTTCCTGATTCCCGGAACAGGAGACAGGCTGCATGGGGAGCCCTCCCTTCGCGCCCTTAGATGGTTCCTAGGGCACTGGGGGGGCTCTACCCCACCTGCCAAGCTCTCATCTCTCCCCTTTGCCCGGGGAAGAGATTTCAAAGCCGCCAGACAGCTGTTCTGGCGGCTTTTTACGGGGATCGGAAAGGCGCCCGACAAAAGGGAGGTCTGCGATGGCGCGATCCAAACCGGAAGTCTAAATTTATATTTTCTATCATGTGTCTGGGTACTGTCCATAAAGGTAACTTATCATTTAATTTACATTGGTACTTTTTCGAGACACGCAATAAAGCATTTCTTAATATATGACTCTTAAAGGCTTTATCTACTTTTTTTATCATACACTAAATAGGCATGCCACCCGTAAATCAAACCATATCCTTCAATATTTAATACCCTGTCCTCTGCCAAATTAATCCAATCAGTAATTGCTGAGAGGACTGCTGCTTCATAATACAATCTTAAATTAGGCATTTTAAGATCACCTCTTTCACGTGTATCTTGCATTATCTTCTGATTTACTCTCGGCTTCTTCCCTGCCCAAATAAATTTATTTATACCCTTTTGCCATTCCTTCAAATTTTCATCTTTTTAAAGTATTGGTATCATTTGAAAGAGAAATAAAAACCTTGGTAAAACATTCATTTTAACTGCAGCTATCCTACCCAGCAAAGACAATTGCAATTTTTTCCAGTTTTCCATGTCTTTCTGTATTTTTTGCCATAGTGGTTCATAATTATATTGATATAATTTCGTATTTGTGGACATAATATAAACCACTAAGTATTTAATCTTTTTGACTATCTCAAAACCTGTTACCCTTTCTATTTCTTCTTCTTGGCTTCTTGTCATGTTTTTAGCTATTATTTTTGTTTTAGCTATATTTATTTTAAAACCAGATACTTGTCCATATGAGTTAATTATATCCATCAAAGCTATAGTAGATTGTACTGGTTGGGTTAAAGTGACAACCAGGTCATCCGCGAATGCTCGTAACTTATATTCTTCCTGCCTAATTTTTGTTCCCTTTATTATATCAAATTCCCTTACTTTGCTAAGTAAAATTTCCAAAGTCAAAATAAACAATAAGGGAGACAAGGGACAACCTTGTCTTGTTCCCTTTTCTATATTAAAAGTATCTGTTAATCCACCATTAATTATTATTTGCGCTGTTTGTTTTTGATATATCGCCCTAATAGATTGTGCAAAATAATCTCCAAGTTGTAACTTTTCTATTAATTTTAATAAAAACTGCCAATTCAATCTGTCAAAAGCTTTCTCAGCATCCAAAAATACTAATACTGCGGGTACCTGGTTGTTCCTTCCCAAATATTCTAATAAGTTAACAATTTGTCTAACATTAGTCTTCATTTGTCTACCAATTAAAAACCCAGTTTGATCGTGATGAATCATTTGTTGCATAACTATCATTAATCTATTTGCTAAGATTTTAGCAAAAAATTTATAGTCTATATTTAAAAGTGAGATCGGCCTATAATTTTTTGGATCTGTATGATCTTGACCCTCTTTTGGGATCAGATAAATAAAAGCAGTCTTCCATGTTGGAGGTACATTACCTCCCTGTTGTATATTGTTAAACAATTCCTTGAGCGGTTCCACCACTTCTTTCTGCAGTTTTTTATAATAAACAGCTGTTAAACCATCTGTCCCCGGGGCTTTACCCACTTTTAACTGTTTAACTGCCAATAAAATCTCCTGTGAAGTTATCAATTGATTTAGAGTATCCCTCTGCTCCTTGGAAGTTATATAAATGTTCTGTTTTTGCAAATAATCTATATCCTCTTCTTTAACTTTACCACCAGTATACAATCCTGAATAAAAGTCTAAAAAGGATTTTTTAATAAGTTCTTGTTCGAAAACTTCTTTGCCCTTATATTTTATTCTTTCGATAATCCTTGATCTCTGCTTCTTCCTTAACGTGTATGCTAACCATCTACCAGGTTTATTAGCATTACAAAAAGTATTATATTTAGCATATTGTAAATTAGTTGCCACTTGATCTGCCATTAACATGTTAAATTGACCTTTTAATAAATTAATTGTCTCCTTGGTTTTCTTATCTGTTGGGTTAGAAATTAAAGCTCGCTCTTGTCTTTTAATCTCTTCTTCTAATTCTTTCCTTTCCCCCCCTTTTTCCTTCTATATTTATTATCCAAATATATCAAAATACCTCTCATGTAAGCTTTACTTGCATCCCAAACCATCTCCATAGAGATGCCCTTCTGCATATTCATAACAAAAAATTCTTTCATTAATTTTTTACACTCCTTTACATTATCATCATATCTAAACAAATTATCATTTAACCTCCAATACCTTCTAGGTCAATTTCCATACTCCAGTTCCAGCCAGACCGGGCTGTGGTCTGTCAGTGTTCTTGAACATATCTTCATCTTCTTTACCCTAGAAAAGAGGTTGTTAGTAATCAGTATGAAATCAATCCTTGAGAAAGATTGGTGTCTATCAGAGAAAAAGGTAAAATCCTTTTCTTCTAAATTTCTTTCACGCCAAATGTCTCTCAACTCCCAGTCCGCCATCATCTCAAAAAAGGATTTAGGCAATCTTGCTCTTGAAAAAATATTTTGCTTAGGACCCTTCTTGTCTTTTTTCACATCCAAGACACCATTCCAATCGCCTAAAAGGATGCAAGTTTTGTAATCCCATTGTGTCAGCTTTGAGTGTAGAAGATCATAAAATTTTTCTTGTTGTTGATTCGGGGCATATACACCAATCACAAGTATTTTCTCTCCTTTTATTAAAAGTTCAATAGCTAGAAATCTTCCTTGATCATCTGCTTCAATTAACTTAACAAACAAGTGTCTTTTTGCGTATATAACAATACCGTTTTTCTTCTCTGGTGCTGCTGCTACGAAATGTGTTCCTAATCTTGTATTTGTCAAATATTTTTGATCTTGTATTCTAATATGTGTTTCTTGTAAACAAATTAAGTCATTGTTAAATTGTTTGAGATAGTGAAATATTTTCCTTCTCTTCTGTGGAGAATTTAAACCATTAAAATTCCAAGTTAGGAGTCTAATTCCCATCTTTGGGCTTCTGAAGCGCCTGGAGCATTGTCTGAAGGTCTAGCTTCTTTCGTTCCTTTGGTCTCGCTCCTCCCACCACTTCTAATAATAATAATAATAATAACAGAGTTGGAAGGGACCTTGGAGGTCTTCTAGTCCAACCCCCTGCTTACGCAGGAAACCCTACACTACTTCAGACAGATGGTTATCCAACATCTTCTTAAAAATGTCTAGTGTTGGAGCATTCACAACTTCTGGAGGTAAGCTGTTCCACTTACCTCCAGAAGTTGAGGTAAGCTGGGATAGCGCAGTGGTTAAAAGCAGCATTGCGACCTTCAGCTGATTGCTAGTTCAGCAGTCCAGCTGTTCGAATCTCACTAGGCTCAAGGTTGACTCAGCCTTCCATCCTTCCGAGGTGGGTAAAATGAGGACCCAGATTGTTGGGGGCAATATGCTGAACTCTGTAAACCGCTTAGAGAGGGCTGGAAAGCACTATGAAGCGGTATATAAGTCTAAGTGCTATTGCTATTCTAACTGTCAGGAAATTTCTCCTTAGTTCTAAGTTGCTTCTCTCCTTGATTAGTTTCCACCCATTGCTTCTTGTTCTACCCCCAGGTGCCTTGGAGAAAAGTTTGACTCCCTCTTCTTTGTGGCGACCCCTGAGATATTGGAACACTGCTATCATGTCACCCCTGGTCCTTCTTTTCATTAAACTAGACATACCCAGTTCCTGCAACCGTTCTTCATATGTTTTAGCCTCCAGTCCCCTAATCATTTTTGTTGCTCTTCTCTGCACTCTTTCTAGAGTCTCAACATCCTTTTTACATCGTGGTGACCAAAACTGTATGCAGTATTCCAAGTGTGGCCTTACCAAGGCATTATAAAGTGGTATTAACACTTCGCGTGATCTTGATTCTATCCCTCTGTTAATGCAGCCTAGAACTGTGTTGGCTTTTTTGGCAGCTGCTGCACACTGCTGGCTCATATTTAAATGGTTGTCCACTAGGACTCCAAGGTCCCTCTCACAGTTACTACTGTTGAGCAAGGTACCACATATACTGTACCTGTGCATTTTGTTTTTCTTGCCTAAATGTAGAACCTTACTTTTTTCACCATTGAATTTCATTTTGTTTGATAGCGCCCAATGTTCAAGTCTGTCAAGATCCTTCTGTATCTTGAGCCTATCTTCTGGAGAGTTGGCTATTCCTGCCAGTTTGGTGTCATCTGCAAATTTGATGAGTTCCCCATCTATCCCCTCGTCCAAGTCATTGATGAAGATGTTGAAGAGTACTGGGCCTAAAACAGAGCCTTGGGGTACTCCACTGCATACTTCCCTCCATGTAGATGCAGTTCCATTGAGCACTACACGTTGAGTGCGGTTGGTTAGCCAGTTTCGAATCCATCTGGTGGTGATGCTGTCTAACCCACATTTTTCTACTTTATCTAGTAGTAGGTTATGATCTACTTTGTCAAATGCCTTACTGAAGTCCAAGTAAACCACATCGACAGCATTCCTCTGGTCCACTAATTTTGTCACTTTATCAAAGAATGCAATAAGATTAGTCTGGCATGATCTGTTTTTGACAAACCCATGTTGGCTTTTGGTTATTACTTTGTTTGCTTCTAGGTGTTCATTGATTCGTTGCTTGATTATCTTTTCCAAAATCTTCCCTGGTATTGAGGTCAGGCTGATAGGTCTGTAGTTTCCTGGATCTGTTTTTTTCCTTTTTTGAAGATGGGAACTACATCAGCTCTTTTCCAGTCCTCTGGCAGTTCCCCGGTGCTCCAGGATCTTTGAAAGATATAGTTCAGTGGTTCTGAGATCTCGTCTGCCAGTTCCTTCAGAACCTTGGGGTGTAATCCATCTGGTCCTGGTGATTTGAATTCGTCTAGGGTAGACAGGTGTTCACTTACCATTTTCTTCCCTATTTTAACTTGTGTTCCTAATATGTTTTTTGTGATGCTGTTTTTGATAGGTTGGACTGTTTTCTCCCTTTGTGTAAAGACAGATGCAAAAAACGTGTTAAGTAGCTCTGCTTTCTCCCTGTTGCTTGTCACCTTCTTGCCACTTTCTCCCTGTAATGGACCAATTGTTTCCTTGACTTTTTTCTTGTTTTTAATATGTTGGAAGAAGCTTTTTTTGTTACTTTGTACTTTTGTTGCAAGCCTTTGTTCATTGTGAGCCTTAGCTTTCCTCACTTCATCTTTACAGGCTCCAGCTATTTGCTGATATTCTGCCTTAGTTATTTCCCCTTCTTTCCACTTTTTATACTTGTCCTTTTTGTCTTTCAATTTGTCAGAGAGTTCTTTATGCAGCCATCCTGGTTTCTTTTGAGACCTATTATTTTTCTTCTTCATTGGTATTGTGCTAGTCTGGGCTTTTATAATCTCACTTTTCAAAATTTCCCAAGCTTCTTGAGTTGTTTTCCCCTTGAGGATTCTCATCCATGGAATCTTTCCCAAGTTCTCTCTAAGTTTATTGAAATTAGCCCTCTTAAAGTCCAAGACTCTAGTTTTAGAAACTTCTGTTTTAGAAGTTTCTTTAGATGCCAACTGAAGTTGCTGTTGTCTTATTTCTTGTTTGCGCTTAGCCGTTGTCGCTCTAGTCTGTCTTTGATCTTTTATCATTTCTTGTTCAAATACATCCAAATTTTGATCCATATGAATTGTAACCAAGTCACTTTGACCAGACGAAGCTCCTTCTTCTTGGACTACTTTCAGTAACTCTTCTCTCTCTCTTTCTATAACATCCTCCTTTCTCTTTATTTCTGGTGATCTTAGTGTCCCAGCCTTTAACACGTATGTATAAAATTCTCTTGCTTTCTGTACCGTGTTAAGCCGATGTCTTTCTCCAGCATAAGTCAACGCTATTCCAGCTGGGACCTCCCACCTGTACTGTATTTGTTGTTTTTTCAATTTGTCTACCAGAAATGCATAATCCTTTCTGGCTCTTAAAATTTTTGGAGGAATCTCTTTCATTGTCATCACTTCTTGCCCTTCAACCTGAAGCTTATTTTGGAAAGTTGCCTGTAAAATGTCATTACGCAATGTTCTGTTGTAAAATATATTACAATATCTCTTGGCAGGTTTCTCTGTCTGGCCACCCACGAATTAACACGATACATTTTGCCAATCTGCCATCCCAAATCTTCCTTCTTTGCTCCCAACACTTGTGCAAACGCCTCCAACATCAAATCTCTCAAATTTTCATGTTTATCCTCCTTTACACCTCTAACTCTTATTGCAAATTCCATATTTCTGTATTGGATCATTGTGATTTCAGCTGCATCCTTTTCCATTTTGTTCTCAATTTCTTTTACTTTTCCACCCAAAACTGCTGTAGACTGTTTAATTTCTTCCACATCCTGGTCCAAAATTTCATAATTATTTGCCAAACCTTGAAATGCCATTAAAATATCCTCCCTGATTTGATTATTGCAAACTCCAATTTGATCTGAAACAGCCTGTATTTTTTCATTAATTTTCTCATTAGTTTCATCAATTTTTGCATTAAAAGCAATAGCCAGTTCAGCCTGCACAGCTTTAAGAGTGTCTTGTAACATCCCTAGAGTTAGAGGCTGAGTTTGTGTTGAGCGGGCTTGCAATCTGGAAGTGTGGATGGGTGAGCTCTCAGCACTACCCGCTCCTTTAGAAGGAGCCGTCTTCCCGGGTTTTGAAGCCATTTGAAATTTAAGCAGATCCTTATATTGTTCAAAATTATTTTCTTTATTCAGAAACCAAAAAGAAGAGTTCCTCAAAGTCAAAATCCAGATCAAAATTAAAGTCAAAAGTTCTCCTGCAAAGGGCTGCTAGCAAAATGAAACTTTCCTTCTAACTTTCACTTTTCCACGCCCTTTCAAGCTTCAATCGCCATTTTGTTACAACTTGCTAATTTGTTACTTCCGATATAAGAATCAACATAGGAGTTAAGTGTAGATACTTGCCATCCTGGTCTCCTGGCTTTTTCTGCCTGCTACGAATTTCAATGTTGAAATGCTGTTGTTATAAGCAGAGTTGGTCGCAGCTTTCTAGCTCCGCTAAAAGCAGAGATGTCCCAGGTCCAGAGCGATTGACAGGATTCTAGGGAGCCCTCGCCCTTCGTGCCCCAGGATTTCTCCTGGGACACTTGGGGGACTCTACCTATACCTGTTGGCTCGTCTCACTCCCCTTTGCCCGGGGAAGGGATTTTCGGCCGCCAGACAGCTGTTTTCCCGCTGTTCTGGCGGCTTAAACGGTGCCGGGGGCACTCGACGTGGAGCTTCTTCGAAAGGGGAGGAGCCAACCGGAAGTCGCGGAGCACGCTTTTTGTCTGCTTGGGCTTTGTATGCCTTGGCTGCTTTCATTAGTGCTGTTTTTACGGCGCTCCATACACTGTTATGGTCCGCCAGCGGCCTGCGGAGCTGGCAGCAGAGTCGGACAGCGAGGATGCTGGGGAGGAACATGGGCCAGGCCTGGAGTCTGGAGAAGGCTCGGTGCCAGAGGCAGGGATCCAGCCCGGGCCATCTGGGAGGTCTGTGCTTACTCTAGAGCCTCCAGAGGCTGACATGAGCGAGGCAGAGGAACAGGGGGAGCCTGTTCTCTTTTTTTTTATTGAAAAGTTTTAAAAGTACAAAGTACAAACATTTCCCCCCATTTTTCTCCCCTCCCCCCTCCCCCTTCCCCCCCTCCCCCCCTCCCGGACTTCCCAGAAAAAGCACAAGGTATAAATCTAAAAAAACTAACATAAAACTTACTATAAAAGAAAAAAAGAAATTATTAGTTCAAAAATACCCATTCATCCTTAACTCTTTAACATTCCAAAAGCTTGAAAATATAGTATATCTTTTCACAAACTTCTAACATTAATAAACTATTTAAATTATTTTGATCTGATACTTTTTTTGAATATATTCAGTCCACCTACTCCATTCCAATATATATCTTTCATTTGAGTGGTCCTTTAAATATGATGAAATCTTGGCCATTTCGGCCAAATGTATCATTTTCAACGTCCATTCTTCAATTGTAGGTATATCTTCTTTATTTATTTATTTATTTATTTAATAGATTTGTATGCCGCCCAACTCCCGAGGGACTCTGGGCGGCTCACAACATGTCCAAATCCATTACAGTAAAACATATAACAATTAAAAGATATATAAAAATTAAAAAGAAATCTCCAACATTCATAACTAAAGGGGGGAGACCCCGAGATACTCAACTCGGTCTCACTTTCACCCCGCCTGCCGGAAGAGCCAAGTTTTTATTGCTTTACGGAAGGCCAGCAGGGTGGGGATAGCTCTGATCTCCGGAGGGAGCTGGTTCCATAGGGAGGGAGCTCCCACAGAGAAGGCTCTCCCCCTAGGCCCCGCCAACCGACATTGTTTGGTCGATGGGACCTGGAGGAGACCAACTCTGTGGGACCTAACCGGTCGTAGGGAGGTATGCGGCAGGATGCGGTCCCGAAGGTAGCCTGGCCCTGAGCCATGTAGGGCTTTAAAGGTAATGACCAACACCTTAAATTGGATCCGGAGACTAATGGGCAACCAATGCAGCTGGCGGAGGATAGGTGTTACGTGGGTGTACCTGGGCACACCCACCACAGCACGCGCAGCTGCATTTTGCACCAATTGTAGTCTCCGGATACTCTTCAAGGGTAGCCCCATGTAGAGCGCATTGCAGTAATCCAGCCGGGAGGTGATAAGGGCGTGGGTGACTGTGAGTAGCGCCTCCCTCTCCAAGAAGGGTCGCAATTGGTGCACCAGGCGAACCTGTGCAAAGGTCCCCCTAGCCACAGCTGAAAGATGTTGCTCCAATTTTAGCTGTGGGTCTAGGAGGACACCCAAATTGCGAACCCGTTCTGAGGGAGTTAATTTCTCTCCCCCAAGAACCAAGGAGGGACAATTGACAGAATCCTTGGGAGGCAATATCCATAGCCACTCGGTCTTGTCAGGGTTGAGCTTTAGCCGGTTCTTCCCCATCCAGACCCTAACATCGTCCAGGCAGTGGCACATTACGTCGACGGCTTCCCTGAATTGAGACGGGGTGGAGATGTACAACTGGGTATCATCAGCATATTGCTGATACCTCACCCCGTGTCGTCGGATGATCTCACCCAGTGGTTTCATGTAGATGTTAAACAGGATGGGCGAGAGGACCGAGCCTTGCGGCACCCCACAAAGTAGGGGCCTAGGGCTCGACATCTGCCCCCCTGTCAACACCGACTGCGTCCTGTCAGAGAGGTAGGAGGAGAACCACTGTAGCACAGTGCCGCCCACTCCCACCTCGCCGAGACGACGCAGAAGGATACCATGGTCAATGGTATCGAAAGCTGCTGAGAGGTCAAGTAGCACCAGGATGGAGGAGTGACCACCATCCCGGGCTCGCCAGAGGTCATCCATCAGGGTGACCAAAGCCATTTCCGTACTGTAGCCACGCCTGAAACCCGATTGAAAGGGATCCAGAAAATCAGTGTCATCCAACAGCTGTAGGAGTTGGAGTGCCACCACTTTCTCAACAACCTTCCCCGCGAAGGGAAGGTTGGAGACCGGACGGAAGTTCTTTAAAACCGCTGGGTCCAGGGAAGGCTTCTTGAGGAGGGGCCTCACCACCGCAACTTTTAAAGGCCGCGGGATGGACCCCTCTCTCAGAGAAGCGTTGACCAACGCCTGGAGCCAGCCGCGTGAAACCTCCCTGGTGGCCGAAACCAACCAGGAGGGACACGGGTCCAATGAACAAGTGGCGGAACTCATCGCTCCTATGGCCTTGTCTACATCCTCAGGAGTCACCGGTTCAAACTCCTCCCATATAACAGGACTAAGGCCTGCCCCTGTCACCTCGGCCTGTACTGCCCAATCGGAGTCCAGGTCTGTCCGAATCTGAGTGACTTTATCCGCCAGAAACCGAGAAAATTCCTCAGCTCTGCCCTGCAAGGGATCTTCGCCACCCTCCTTGGCTAGGAGGGAGTGGGTCACCCTAAACAGGGCGGCTGGGCGGGAGTCAGCGGACGCAATAAGGGCGGAAAAATGTGAACATTTTGCCGCCCGTATCGCCACTAAGTAAGACTTAATGAAAGTTCTTAAAAGTGTCCAGTCAGACTCAGCTTTACTAGATCTCCATCGTCGCTCTAGGCGTCTCTTTTGGCGCTTCATCTCCCGGAGTTCCTCAGTAAACCAAGGAGCCCTCCTGGATCCGCTACCACGGAGAGGCCGCAAAGGCGCAATACGATCCAAGGCCCCCGCCGCCACCCAATTCCAGGTGGCTACAAGGGCCTCGGACGAATTGTGTACCAGGGATTCAGGTATTTCCCCAAGCTCCCTCTGGAATCCCTCGGGTTCCATTAGGCGCCTGGGGCGGAACCACTTAATCGGTCCCGCCTCCTTGCGGTGGAGGAGTGGTGCCATGAAATCCATCCTCAGAAGGAAATGATCTGACCACGACAAGGGTACTGTGACTAAACCCCTCAGCCTCAGATCATCTCTCCACTGCCCCGAGAGAAACACAAGGTCAAGCGTGTGACCTCCCTCATGAGTCGGACCCTGAACTACTTGGGTCAGGTCCATGGTTGTCATGGAAGCCATGAACTCCTGGACTGCCCCTGAGGCTTCGCCGGGCGATGGCAGATTAAAGTCCCCCAGCACCATCAACCTGGGGAACTCAATCGCCAGCCCCGCAACCGCCTCAAGCAGAACAGGCAGGGCCTTTGTAACGCAGCTAGGAGGCAAGTACGTTAACAAAAGGCCCACCTGAACCCCTAAGTCCAACTTCAGAAGGAGCGTCTCACACCCAACAATCTCCGGGGCAGGGCTCCTTCGAGGGCAAAGGTTCTGGCGAGCTATAATAGCCACTCCTCCACCCCTTCCCTGGGGTCGCGGCTGATGCTGAACTGAGAACCCGTCCGGGCACATCTCGGAGAGGGGAACCCCCCCTCCTGACCCAGCCAGGTTTCAGTGATACATGCCAGGTCAGCCCCCTCTTCCAGAATTAAATCCCGTACAAGGGGGGCCTTGTTAATAATCGACCTGGCATTCAACAGCAGCAGCTTGAGCCCGGGGCCCTGACATCCCTGGTTACCAGGTACTCTGGCTGAGCTAGATGGAACCATATCAGAGGGGCCAGAACAAGGAATCGCTTGTAAACAGCGAATCCTCGTTCCCCGAGAGCGGCCAACCCCTCTGCTCCCGCCATACCTACCCCTCCCTGTTATGACCGTAATGCTCCTACTCCCACTACCACCAGAGATCCCCTCCCCTCCCCCGCTGGTCTCCCATTCTCCCGGCAGGTCATACACTCCACTCATACTGGGCCCGGGGTTGGTCCCGCACCCCCCTCCGCTTCTGTTTTCACACTCAGCAGAGGGGGGCAGGATCCCAGCCCCGGACTCACTCATTCCCTCAAGTTTTATCTATAAAAAAATTACATTCGTATCAACCCAATCAACCCTAAACCAACTCACACACATGACCCATACATAATTCCCCCCCCCCCGAGGTGAGATAAAATGTAAAAATATAAAACAAGCAAGGGTAAAACAGTTTCAGTATATGGGGGTGCAAAGTGCCAGCCTCCCAACTAATTTAAAAGTTAGTTCTTTCAGTTTTTTTTCCTTAGCTGTTCCGTTCTTCCAGACATCTACCCCAAGGCTGGTAATAGTTCTTAGTGAGGCTTTCACATTCCTCACATATGTCCTCGTGAGACTACACAGGGCCTTATATTTGGTCTCAGCCGTCAGCAACCTCGTGGGAACAAAAATGGCGCCGATAACAGCAAATGCAGAACGCTGCTCCAATCGAAATGATAGAAGCCACGTCCCAGATGGAGGACACCACAGCAAAGATAGTAAACAGCTGACGCAGTAGATGAAACACAAGAAAAGTCCCCTCAAACAAAGTCCCCATCGGCAAATAAAGTTGCTTTGGTTAAAAGGGGCCTCGCAAACGTGGTCGCGGCAGTCATGCCGCCAGACAGGCAATGCCGTGCTGATCACGGAGGCAGCGGCCACACCCAGCAAAGGCACCAAAGTCTCGGGCTGAACCAGCCCCCGTCTGGAAGATTGTTGGGCGGCCAGGCACTTTAAAATTAGGTGGTAATAGTTTTTACAGTTCCCACAGTTCTTACAATCATTAACTCGATCTTCTTTGGACCGGCCAGCGTTCCCTCGCGATCGGGTGCTAGATCGCAAATAGTTATCCCACAAATCGCCGTCACACAGAACGCCTATTAAGATCAGGAGTCTCTCGGAAAAACCCCCAGTCTTCAAGCAGTTGAAGGTCTTAGCGCCTGGTTTCTTAAACAGCTGGCCTCCAGTTTTCACTCCCCATACGGTACCTCTTTTATTGTTAAAGTTGTTAAAGTTGTTAAAGTTGTTTAGGCTCCCTGGCGCCACACTCGTTACCATCATGGCGACGATAGCTCTTACAGCCTGGAGCTTGTAGGTCCGCCCAGTCCTCGCATCGAGCAGATTTTATAGTCCCGATGATCCTGGGCTATGCCTAGGTCTTCCTTAATCGTCTCCCCTCCCAAGGTTGAATAGAATTTGGGTCGGGGGCTCCAGTTTTAGTGGAATGTGGATTCGGACGACGGAGCTCTGCTCAGAAGAGAGATTTTCTGGCTGGGTTTGCACATGCTACCAACAATCTGGCAGCAGATATGCAATTCAAAACCAGCTTAGTCTCTATAACAGAACAATCCGTTATAATCCCCAACAAAAAGAATTGTGGTGTAAACTTAATTTTTTTCTTTAAAATGTTTTGTATAATCCACCATATTTTTATCCAAAATGCCTTGATCTTTTTACAAGTCCACCATATATGAAAATATGTAGCATCCTCACATTCACATCTCCAACATTTAGAATCTAAATTTGGATACATACAAGCTAACTTTTTTGGGTCTAAATGCCATCTATAAAACATTTTATAAAAATTTTCTCTCAAATTTTGTGCCTGCGTAAATTTAACATTTCTGACCCATATCTTTTCCCATGTATCCATCATTATCGATTCACCAATATTCTGAGCCCATTTTATCATACAATCCTTAACTAATTCTGTTTCTGAATCTAATTCCAATAAAATATTATATAATCTCTTTATATGCATTGGGCCCTTATCTTTTATTTGTACAATCAAATTGTCCTCTTTTTTCAGAATACCAGTTTTTTGATCGTCTCTCCATCTAACTTGTAATTGTATGTATTGAAACCATGTTCTGATTATACCTTCTTCTCTTAATTTCTCAAACGATTTTAATTGAAATATATTTCCCTCTTCAGAAAGAAGTTCTTTATATGTAATTTTATCAAATTTTTGTTCCATATTTATATTTTCTATCGCGTGTCCTCCATATATAGATCTGAATAAAATTCTAAGAAAGATTTTTTAATAAGTCCATGTTCATAAACTTCTTTACCCTTATATCTTATTTTTTCAATAGTTCTTGATTTTTGCTTCTTTCTTAAAATGTAAGCCAACCATCTTCCTGGTTTATTAGCATTGCTAAAAGTATTAAATTTAGCATATTGTAAATTTGTTGCTACTTGATCAGCCATTAACATATTAAATTGACCCTTCAATAAATTAATCGTCTCTTTAATTTTTTTATCTCTTGGATTAGAAATTAAAGCTATTTCTTGTCTCTTAATCTCCTCCTCTAATTCTTTCCTTTTCTCCCCCTTTTTCCTTCTATGTTTATTATTCAAGTATATCAAAATACCTCTCATGTAGGCTTTACTTGCATCCCACACCATTTCCAACGACGTGCCCTTTTGCATATTATTAACAAAAAATTCTTTCATTAGTTTTTTACATTCCATCACATTTTCTTCATATCTAAATAAATTCTCATTTAACCTCCATGACCTTCTAGGTCCATTCCTATCTTCTAAATCCATCCAAACCGGACTATGATCTGTCAATACTCTTGGACATATCTTCGTCTTCTTCACCCTAGAAAAAAGATTATTAGTAATCAAAATAAAATCAATCCTTGAAAAGGATTCGTGTCTATCGGAAAAAAAGGTAAAATCCTTTTCCTCTGTATTTCTTTCCCGCCAAATATCTCTCAGCTCCCAGTCTTCCATCATCTCAAAAAAAGGTTTGGGCAATTTTGCTCTTTAAAAAATATTTTGCTTAAGTCCTTTCTTGTCTTTTACTGCATCTGGTACACCATTCCAATCACCTAAAAGAATGCAAGTACTGTAATCCCATTGTACCAATTTTGTATGTAGAAGATCATAAAATTTTTCCTGTTGTTGATTCGGGGCGTATACACCAATTACCAAAAGTCTCTCTCCCTTAATTAAAAGTTCAACCGCAAGATATCTTCCTTGATCATCAGCTTCAATTAGCTTAGCAATCAAATGTCTCTTTACATATATAACAATTCCATTTTTTTAATCATTTGCTGCTGAAACAAATTGTGTTCCTAATCTTGAATTTATTAGATATTTTTGATCTTGTGTTCTAATATGCGTTTCTTGTAGGCAGGTCACATCATTGTTAAATTGTTTTCGATAATGAAAAATTTTCTTTCTTTTCTGTGGCGAATTTAATCCATTAACATTCCACGTTAGAAATCTACTTCCCATCTGGGAGCTTCTCAAGCGACTGGAACATTGCCTGCATGTCAAGCTTCTGTATTTCCTTTGGCCTTGTTCCTCCCACTGCTTGCTTAGTACCTTCTTCAGTTAACAATTGAGACTGTTGCCGCGACAATTCTTGTATACGCTTGGTTGTAGCCCTGGTCTGCCTTTGTTCTTTTCGTTCTTTTTGTTCTCTTATCTGTTCTTCTCCAAATAAATCCACCGTCTTATCAGCCAAGGTTATATCTAATTCACTTTGCCCGGCTGTAGCTCCCTCCAGCTGCAGTTCATGTCTTTGTGCTCTGTCCTCCTTTCTCCTCCCTTCTGGAGATCTTGGTGTCCCAGCCTTTAAGATATATGTAAAATAATCTCTTGCTTTCTGCACCGTGTTCAATCTGTGTCTTTCTCCTTCATAAATCAAAGAAATTCTGGCTGGAACCTCCCACCTAAATGGAAAATGTTGCCTTTTAAGTTCTTCCACTAGGAAGGAAAATTCCTTTCTAGCTCTCAACATTTTTGGAGGAATTTCTTTCAATGTCATCAGTTCTTGTCCTCCCACCTGTAACTTATTTTGATAAGTTGCTTGTAGAATATCATTTCGCAGTGTTCTATTATTAAAATAAATTACAATATCTCTTGGGAGGTTTCTCAATCTAGCCACTCTTGAATTCACCTGATATATCTTATCAATTTGCCACCCCAGCTCTTCTTTCCTCATGCCCACAGCTTGGGCCAGAGCGTCTATCATCAGCTCTCTCAAATTTTCTTGTTTCTCTTCCTTCAGCCCACGAACTCTGATCGCAAATTCCATGTTCCTGTAATGAAGCAGTGTGATTTCGTCTGTGTCTCTTTCCCTTTTTTCCTGAACATCTTGTATCTCTCCTCTCAGATCTGCAGTAATCTCTCTAATCTGATCAATTTGCTGTTCCAAGTATTCCACATTATTTGCCAAACCTTTAAGTGCTAACAAAATATCTGTTCTAATTTCACTGTTGCCAATTTCTATTTTTTTCTCAATTTTCTCAGAAACATCTTGTATTTTGTCATTAATCATGTCATTAACTTTTTCATTAGCTTCATCAATTTTCTTGTTAAAATTTTTGGTCATTTCAATTTGCATGAGTTTAAGACTATCTTGTAACATTGCCAGAGTTAGGGGCTGTGGTTGTGCCGCCAGGGTTTGCAATTTAGAAGGGAGAGTGGGTGAGCTCTCAGCGCTTCCAGCCCCTTTAGAAGGAACTGTCTTCACAGATTTGGATGCCATTTAGCTTTAATTACGTCCTAATAATATTCCAACTTATATTAATCTTCTTGCCAAAAAGAGGAATCTCCAGAACACAATATCAGTTCAAAAATCAGCTCAAACAGGCTCTCCTGTGCAAGCCTGTCTGTAAAATAAAACTTTCTCTCTACTCACTTTCGCTTTTCCACACCCATTCAAGCTTTCATCGCCATTTTAAGAGTTGCTTCTTTGTAACTTTCACAATAAGAGGCAATAAGAGTTAAGTGGTGTTTACTTGCCTAGTTTATCTCGTCTTCTCCTGCTGCTTTTTGTAGGTTTTTCTGTTGTTTATTCAGTCTTTAAAAGCAGTGCTGGACACGATCGTCTTGCTCCGCTTAGAAAAAAAAGCGGAGGAGTCCTCTTTCTGGAGCTCAGCAGCTTCCCAGGGAGCTTTCCCTTTTCGTGACCCAGGAATCCTCCTAGGGCACTTTGGGGGCTCTACCTGTATCCACCGACTCTTCACCCTTCCCTTTGCCCGGGAAGGGGATTTCCAGCTGCCAGCCAGCTGTTTTTTAGCTTTCTGGCAGCTTTACAGATCAAAGGACCAGCGCCCCCGAAAGAGAAGCGTCTTTTGGCGATCGTGGAGCCAACAGGAAGTCAGGGGGAGCCTGTTCTCAATGCGCGCATGCGCAGAGCTGCCAGAAGGCAAGAACAGTTACAGAGGAGAAGGATTACTCGGGAGTAAGGCTTGGAGATAATTGGCCCCTCCCATAGGCTATATAAGTGGAGCACACAGAAGTGTTTGTCGCAGGAAGCAACTTTGTTCAACTCGTGTCATTTTAGCTCGGACTCCGTGTTTCTCTTTGGCCTTGCCAAGTTTCTTCCTAATTGGTCTTTGGCAGCTTGTCAAGAAAAATCAAAGTTCGTGTGATTATCTGCCTTTCCCCGAAAGACTGTTGTCAGACTTGTTATCATTGTTTGGGACTTATTACGGCTGGGAATGATAATAATTTGCAGCCGTTAAAATAAAAGAGGTTTTTGGGACGCCGTTTGTGCTGTATTATTTGATCAGGAAGCCTAGGTCAGAACATACGCCTTGTATGGTACCCATCCACTCATTGGGCTGGCAAGGGGAGGGCGGTTCCTGCGAGTACTCGGGAATAGGCACAAAGTCTAACCAGTTGACCACCCAGAATGGGGTGAACCCAGTGCTACTATGCACCGCATTGTTGTATGCCACCTCCACAAACGGCAGAAGATCTGCCCAATTGGTCTGCTGGTAGGTGACATAATATCTGAGGTACCGCTCTACCATGGCATTAGTTTGGTCAACTGCCCCACTGGTACTCATGTGGAAAGCCGAGCTAAGACCCTGAGAGGAACCGATCCTCTGGACGAACTCCCATCAGAACTTCGCCGTAAACTGCACCCCCTGATCCGATATTATCTGCTGGGGAACCCCGTGGAGACGATAGACATGGGTGATGAATAATTTGGCCAGTTTCCATGTGGATGGTAATCCGGAACATGGCACGAAATGGCCCTGTTTGGAGAAGTGATCGATAATAGTCCATATAACGGTACGGCCGTTGCTCTCCGGCAGCTCCACAACAAAATCCATTGCTATGTCCTCCCAAGGATAGGTCGGGTCCGCCACCGCCTATAACAAACCAGGGTGACAAAGCATCGTTTGTCACCGTTCTACATAGAAGACATGGAGTAGGGAGGGGGCAGACTATGAGCATGAGAAGTTAGAGATATCACATTCTTCGTTGCTTCTCCAAGGTCATCTTCTGTCCAGCACCTGCAAGAAGCTGGGAGGGGCCGTGCCATGCTGGCAGAAGATGAGTGGGCAACGTGATCATGATGGGGGTGGGGTGCCCGTTTCCCATCGAGGGGAGCTTGGGAGAAAATTAGATTTGGGTTTCCACATGCATTGCCAACATGGTGTCTGCATTAAATTGGAACTTTGGTAAACTATTTGCCTTGGACTCCGATTTCTGCTCGATTACTATTTGGAACCTTGACACTAACCCAAATCTATCTTAAACTTTGCCCAGCTACCCCTTCTCTGGGACGCTGGTTGGGGTCCTGAGCCCCAGTTCCGACCCAAAGCCGGGCAGTGCAAAAGACTCAGGGAAGATGGAGAAAGAAGAGAAACCAGCCGGGGATCCTGCAAGGGATGAGACAGAGGAGTATATTAGCAGTATCTACTCTCCTAACCCCGCGTTTGTGGGGGCCAGGGAGGCCGCAGAGAGAGAGCATCAGATGGGGGCACGGAGCAAGCTACCAGCCCCTCAGCCACTCTCTCAGCTGGAGCGGACGCCGCTGGGAGCTGTGGGGGGCTGTAGACTAGAGCAGCCCTTGTATACCGGGGTGGCCCTTGGTCCGGAATGGGCCCAACTGAGAACCATGTTCGCGGGGCGCTCCGAAGACGAGGGATCCCAGCCAGGCTCACATGTGCACTTGCTGACGGACCTTCCTGATTGGTTTGCACAGCTAAGCGTGAGTTGGACAAACCCCCCCTCGGGAATGGAAGCTCCGAGATGGAACCTGGCCCAGCCCGCATTCTCTTTCCCAGAGGGACATCGAGCCTCCCACTAAAGTGAGGTTACAGCCTCTTTCCACACCACTGCGGAAGGGAGCCTGGGAAGCCTTCCCACCGGGCCACCTCCCGGGTGGGAGTTGCGCTACCTGTCTCCGAGGCCGACCTGCCAACCCGAGGGTGGAAGGCCCCAGTGGTGGCAAACAGGGGGGGGGGAAAGGGCACCAGCGCCAAACCCACCGCCAACCTTCGGAGACATGCCACCATGGCAGGCCCCTCCGGGATGGGGGTACTTCCCCGGAGTGGGATGGGTGCAATGCCAGTGGACCCCAGGGTACCCCCCCAACTGATGCCAGCTATGATGCCAGCACTGGCCGCGCCAGCCCCTCCCCAAGGGGGGGTTGGGCAAACAGATGCAATACAGAGGGATCCAGATGGGAGGACCCCTGCAGCAAGCCGCTGCTCTGCCAGCCACCGCTGGGTTAGCTGCCGCCCCCCCCAGGCCCATGAGGCCGTTCCCCGGTTTCGAGCCACATTTGATGGGCACCCGATGAAGCTGGCCTACTTCCTCCACCAGGTGCTAGTATACATTGACGAAAATCGAGCGCTGTTCCAGATCGATAGACAGCTGATCGATCAGATCACCGAGGGGATGAATGACGGGAAAGCATCCGAGTGGGTGGCGGAGCTCCACGATGAAGCGGCACCAGAGTTAGATGACCTGGACGACTTTGTCCAGCTGATGAGAATCAGGTTCCACGATGAGGCCCAGCAAGCAGATGCTGAGGCCCAGATCAAAGCGCTGAAGCAAGCGGGATGCCCAGTGAAGGAACTGGTGTGGGAGTTTAGGAGAGCGGTAGGAAAAGTGCGAGATTGGCCCGAGCGGCTCTTAGTGCACACGTTCCGAGACGCGCTAGACCCAGAGCTGAAGAAGGCATGCAAAATACGGGGGTCCCGTGCCAGATCCACCAATGGTACTCCACTGCAATTGCTCTGGACCATGTGGTCAGAGTCAAAAAGGAGACCCCGGCGGACCGCCCCCCTAGAAGGCTACCGGCTCGCAGTATCCCCCCTAGACCAGCGCCGACCCCCCGGGTGGAGCTGATGAGGGGAGTGAAGTGCTATAGATGCGGCCAAGCGGGGCATCGCGCGACCGAGTGCCTAGCACCAGCCCCCCTTCCTCTCCTGAGGGCCAGGCCAACTCCGGCCTCCAGAAGAAAGTCGAGCAAGCCACCTGAACCGGGGCGGTTGGCCCTGCAGCCGGAGGGGTCCCCTCCCCCTCCTGACGACAACGAACCACCATCAATGGGGGAATCGAGTCCTCCATGGGAAGAAGGGGTCGACGAGGAAGACGACCCGATGGTGAGTGCAGCCGTTCAGCCCTTTATCATAAAAGCCAAAATCCTGGTACCCGAAACGGGAAAGGAAGGTGAAGTAGATGCCATAATTGACACTGGGTGTTCGAGGTGTCTAATCAGCAAGATAGTGGTAGAAAAGCTGGGGATCCACACTAGACCCTTAGCCAGACCCATTCACTTCCAACAACTGGATGGGTCATTAGTGGGTGGGGCTCCCGCCACCCTCCTAACTGAAGCAGTAAATCTGCAGTTTGGGCGGCACCAAGAAGGAATTCGATTCATAGTAGCCCCCAAGATGTCTGAAGCAATTATCCTGGGTCTGGCATGGTTAGATAAGTGGACCCCCACCATCCGATGGGAGGATGAGTATCGGAAGCTCAACATACACATCGGCCCAACTCCCCCTTTGGAAAGCCAACAGCAAAGGGAGAAATTCATGCAAGGGGGGAAACCGGAACCTCAACTGGCCGCGCCTGCGAGGGAGCTCACCCCCCCAGGAGCCCAAAGGGTGCCGAGAGAGTACCTCGACCTAGAGAGGGTGTTTAGTGAGGAAGAATGCAATGAGCTCCCTCCTCACCGGGCAATAGCAATAGCAATAGCACTTTTCTTATATACCGCTTCATAGTGCTTTACAGCACTCTCTAAGCGGTTTACAGAGTTCAGCATATTGCCCCCAACAATCTGGGTCCTCATTTTACCGACCTCGGAAGGATGGAAGGCTGAGTCAACCTTGAGCCTAGTGAGATTTGAACAGCTGAACTGTTGAACTAGCAGTCAGCCTGCAATGGCTGCATTTAACCACTGCACCACTTCAGCAACAGACTGTGCAATAGAATTCGAGCCGGGTGCTACACTCCCAAAACCAAAGATGTACTCGATGTCCCCCAAGGAATT
The DNA here is from genome assembly GCA_023053685.1 of Diadophis punctatus similis. Classification (NCBI taxonomy): domain Eukaryota; kingdom Metazoa; phylum Chordata; class Lepidosauria; order Squamata; family Dipsadidae; genus Diadophis; species Diadophis punctatus. Next base: position 608,388 of record JALIGW010000066.1, read on the forward strand.
GGGAGAGTTGAGAAGATACATCAACTCCAACTTGGAGAGGGGGTTCATTCAGCCAGCGAAGTCAAGAGTGGCCGCGCCGGTACTGTTCAAAGAGAAGAAAGATGGGGGAGGGGGTGTCAGACTATGCGTGGACTTCCAGGGGATCAACGGAGTGTGTGTGCAAAACACCTACCCCCTCCCCCTCATGAAAGACTTACTGAACCACTTGTCAAAAGGCAAGATATTCACTAAGTTGGATTTAAGAGAAGCGTACTATCGCATCCGAATCCGAGAGGGGGATGAATGGAAAACTGCCTTCAACTGCCCCCTGGGAAGTTTCCAATTCAAAGTGATGCCTTTTGGGCTGCAAGGGGCCCCAGCGGTCTTCATGCAGTACATTAACGAGGTGCTCCACCCCATCTGTACAAGGGGGTGCTCGTTTATTTAGATGACATCCTCATTTTCAGTGAGACAATGGAGCAACACGTGAAGTTGGTGAGGGAGGACTTAAGGAAGCTTCTAGCCGCCAAATTATATGCCAAACTCTCCAAATGTGAGTTTCACAAGACTTCGCTAGACTACTTGGGGTACCGGATCTCCAAAGATGGAATCGAGATGGATCCGGGTAAGGTGAAAGCAGTGCTTGACTGGCAGGCCCCGCGCACCCGCAAACAGCTGCAGAGTTTCCTGGTCTTCGCGAACTTCTATAGGCAATTCATCCCGGCCTTTGCAGAAGTAGCCTTACCACTAACAGAACTGCTCAAGATGGGGCCGACGCCTACCAAGCCAAAGCCTAGTCAGCCGCTAAATTGGACGATGGCCTGCCAGAAAGCCTTCGAGAAATTAAAGCGACTGTTCGCCCAGGAGCTGATCCTCCAGCATCCCGATCCAGAACGACAATTCATCATTCAGGCTGATGCAAGTGATATGGCTGTGGTGACGGTGTTGCTACAAAAAGATGAGAAAGGCCAGCTCCTGCCGTCCGCGTATGTTTTGAAAAAACTCACTGCTACAGAGAGAAGATGGGCCATCTGGGAGAAAGAAGCCTATGCAGTTCATTGGGCGCTACTGACTTGGAGGCAATTCCTCGAAGGAGGAAAAGTACCTTTCGAGGTATGGACTGACCATAAGAACCTTTAGGCATTAAAAAACCCCAGGAAACTGTCACTCAAACAAGTGAGGTGGGCGCAATACTTTAGGCGATTCAAGTTTGAACTAAAGCACATCCCAGGGGGAAAGAACTTGCTGGCAGATGCCCTGTCCAGGAAGCCGCAATACGACAGCCAGAGAGAGGAGGAATTTCACTCTGTCATCCCCTCATTTCCGACGGGGACAGAAAACACTTCCGTCGCAGAGGGGGAACTCGCAGCTCCAGTCCTCACCAGAGGCCAATCCAGACGACCGAGCGCCCGAAGTCATGAAGAGTGGACAGATAAACTTAAGGCAGCCTTGCCTAACGACCCCTGGCTAAATGATAACAAGGAAATATTGACCATGAGGGATGGACTGGCTTGGAAGGGATCCAAACTGTACGTGCCTGCTGACCTCAGGCTGCAAGTGCTCCAACGAAGCCACGATTCTAAGCTGGGAGGACACTTCGGATTCTTGAAGACCCTTCACTTTACGAGACGGCAATTTAGGTGGCCAAGGATGAAATCTGAGGTAGAGGATTATGTAAAGAGCTGTGGGAGGGAGGGGGAAGACTATGAGCGTGAGAAGTTAGAGATATCACATTCTTCGTTACTTCTCCAAGGTCATCTTCTGTCCAGCACCTGCAAGAAGCTGGGAGGGGCCGTGCCACGCTGGCAGAAGATGAGTGGGCAACGTGATCCTGATGGGGGTGGGGTGCCCATTTCCCATCGAGGGGAACTTGGGAGAAAATTAGATTTGGGGTTCCACATGTGTTGCCAACACGGTGTCTGCATTAAATTGGAACTTTGGTAAACTATTTGCCTTGGACTCCGATTTCTGCTCGATTACTATTTGGAACCTTGACACTGGGGGCTTCCCCACCCGATTCTTTGAGGTTGCACAGATGGGACAGCTTTTCACGTAGACGTCAACACCTGCTTTCATCTGAGGCCACCAGAACTGATGTTTGGTGAGGTGGAACCCAAAATGGCCGGCCTGTTTGACGTCATAGCACCTGTGAAGCACCTTCTCCTGCAGGGCCAATGGGATGTATAGTTTATCGCCCTTCCATGCCAATCCGTCCTGTTGGGTTAGTAACAGTTGATGCTCCAGGAACCATGTATCGCCCCGTAACTCATTCTGCATCTCCTGCATTAGATTGTCTGCAACACTCTGCACATGAGCCACCTGTTGTGGATAAGGAGGCATTATGGCTTGGACCACTTCCTCCTGGCAGCTATTATATTGGGGCATCCGTGATAGGGCATCCGCCATGAAGTTTTTTCCCGCCAGGATATATTTGATGGTAAAGCGGAACCATTGGAAATACTGTGCCCACCGGACCTGCTTCGGGGACAAGCGACGTGTGGTTTGCAGGCCCTCCAGGTTCTTGTGGTCCATCCAAACCTCGAACGGGTTCCTGGCACCCTCCAGGAAATGTCGCCACGTTACCAAAGCCCACTGAACCGCAAAGGCCTCCTTCTTCCAGATCGCCCATGCTCACTCAGTCTCCATCAATTTTCTGGATGTGTACGCACAGGGTAGCAATTGCCCCAGTGCATTTGTCTGCAGAAGGACAGCACCCACAGCCACATCACTGGCATTGGCCTGGATGACAAATGGCCATTCAGGGTCTGGATGTTGCAGGACGGACTCCTTCGCTAATAGAGCCTTTAGAGACTCGAAGGCCCGCTGACAGTCCATCGTCCATAGGAGTGGCTGGCCAGGTTGGGGCTTAGCAGTAGCAGGCTTGGTCTTTAACAAATTGGTGAACAGCAAGGCGACCTTGGCAAATGAGGGGATAAACTGCCGATAAAAGTTCACAAACCCCAGGAAACTGGGGTCCAGTGAATACTCGCATTTTGAGAGCTTCACGTACAGGTTTGCTCCCAATAGTTTCTGCAGCACTTGCCGTACCAGCTGGGTATGCTCTGCCATGCTGGTGGTATAGCTCAAAATATCGTTCAGATACACCAGTACCCCGCAGTATAGATGTTCATGCAATACGTCATTAATCAGTTGCATGAATACCACAGGGGCTCCCTGTAGTCCAAACGTCATTACTTGGAACTGATAACTCCCCAGGGGGTAGTTGAAAGCCGTCTTCCATTCATCCTCCTGCTTCACTCTAACCCGGTAGTAGGGTTCCCTCAGATATAGTTTCCTAAAGATCCTACCCTTCGCTAAATGGGCCAACATGTCCTTCATCAGTGGAAGGGGGTACATGTTTTCCACACAAACCCCGTTAATGCCGCGGAAATCCACGCATAAGGGCAAGATCCCGTCTTTCTCTTTCAAGAGTACGGGAGCCACGATCCTCGACCGTGCTGGCTGTATGAATCACCTGGCCAAGTTCTTGTTGATGTACCTCTGCAACTCGTCCATCTCTTTTGGCATCATTGAATACATCCTTGGTTTTGGAAGTTTCGCTCCAGGGATGAGTTCAATAGCACAATCAGTAGGGCAGTGGGGGTGGTGGGGAAAGTAATTGCACTCTCGCTCACTAAAGACCTCCTCTAGGTCTGCGTAGACCAAGGGATACGAGAGGTGGGCCTCCGTCTGGGGCCCCACGGGAACCCCCTCCTTCCCACCACCGCTAGCTCTGCTCTCCCCTCCTCCCTGGGCTTGTTCCTGTTGAGGAGGCCTGGCTGGGTCCTATTCCTATGCGCATCTTCCTATACCCATCTTCCCACCAGATGTTAGGGGCCCACTTATCCAACCAGGCCACACCCAAAATGATGGATTCGGTCATCATTGGCACCACTATAAACCGAATCACTTCCCAGTGCTCCCTCATCTCCAGCCTCATGGGCTCAGTGACATGGGTGGCAGGAGCCCCCCCCCCAACCGTCAACCTGCTCGAACTTCATGGGTTTGGGCAACTCCCTTACCTGTAACCCGAGCTCAACGGCCACGGCCCGGCTGATTAAGCACCTTGTGCACCCCGTATCTATCAGGGCCCCGTACTCCCTGCACCGGCCTGACTGGGGACCCGTCACGGTCACGGGAATGATGAAGGGACGGATGGGCCCGCTTACCATCGGATCTTCTGATGCATTGTCCCCGCTATCGTAGATCACCAATGAGTATTTCGCTGCCGCCGGCGCCTCACCCTCCTCAGCACCTCCTCGGCCTGGTGATCCCGCCTGACACACCGCCCTGGACTTCTCCTGGCTTTGTCGGGTTGAGCTCGCCGGCCTCCCAGGGGTTTCTGCTTTTACCTGCGGAGCAGGGGCCGGACACTCGGCTGCTCGGTGACCCAGCTGGTTGCCCTCCGGTTCTGCCTGAGGGGGTCCCAACCGGGGTAGCAGCTACACGGGGGCCTCCGGTTGCTCTCTTCACAAACTGAGGCCTGTTACCCGCATCCCCCCTGGGACGGCACTCACGCAATCCCATGTCGAGGTCAATGACGGCCTGGAACCAATCCCGCAGCCTATGCGGGATACCCCGGTAAACACAGGCTTGACGTAACTCTCGGTCCAGCCCCATCCAGAACTGATGAACCAGCAATCACTCCAGCCAAGCCCACAGTTTACCGGCTACTCAGTGGAACTCACGGATGTATCCTACTGCTCGCCGAGCCCTTTTGGTTAGCGCCAGGAGTTCTCCTTCTGCTCGTTGGGCTTGGGTTCCGTCTTCGAAACAGACGCGTAGCGCCTCCAGGAAGAGTCCTGCTGTTCTGACCTAGGCTTCCAGATTAAATAAAATGACACAAATGACGTCTCACAAACCTCTTTTATTTGTACGGCTAATTATTGTCATTAGCAGTAGTCATAAGTCCAAATAAAGGAAAATAAGTCCGGCTAAAGTCTTTCAGAGAAAAGCAGATAACACACACGAACCTTCTTCAAAAGTTTTATAAACTTCTGCCGGAAGCCCATCTGGTCCCGGTGCTTTCCCATTCTTCTGTCTTTTGATAGCTTCCGCTACTTCCATCATTGTAATTTTCTCCTCAAGTAATTTTTTATATTTTTCTGGTATTTTTGGTAATTCCGCTTTTTCTAAATATTGAGATATTTTCCTATCATCAATTGTCTCCTGTTTATATAATTCTTTATAGTATCTGCATACTATCTTCCTTTTATCATCTTCCTTATGTTGTAATTCTCCATCGTCATTTTCCAATTGTTTTATCCATTTTTTTTCTTTCTCTTTCCTCATTTTGTAAGCCAACCATCTTCCCGGTTTATTTGCATTTTCAAAAAAATTCTGTTTAGATGCTATAATTCTCCTTGCTACCTCTTCATTTTCCATCATATTTAGTTCATGTTTCTTTAAATCCATCATCTTTTGAATTTTTATGCTTTGCGGATCTAACTGTAACTTCTTTTCTAATTCTCTATATTCAATTTCCAGTTTTCTCTTAGTGTCTTTCTTCTGTTTGTTTCTTTTACTCATATATCTTATGGCAAGGCCTCTAAAATATGCCTTGGCTGTATCCCAAAGTATTTGTAAAGTAGTTCCTTCCTTTCTATTTTCTTTAAAGAAAAAACTCATTCCTTTTTCTACAAATAACTCAAATTCTTTTTCTTGCAATATCTCTTGGTTTAAAGTCCATCTCGTTTTTTTCCTCCTCCCTCTCCATCTAATCAAAATTGGATTATGGTCCGCCCATAGATTAGATTCAATGTCTATTTTTTGTAATCCATTTGTCAAATCCATAGTTGTCCATACCATATCAATTCTTGACCAGGATTTGTGCCTATGAGAATAAAACGTAAATTGTTTTTCTTTTTGATGTCTTTCTCTCCATGCATCAATCAAATTCCATTCCTCCACCATATTGAAAAAAGTTTTTGGTAAAATTTTCCTTTGTCTTTTATTCTCCTTATTCATTTTATAATCTAAATCAGATCTTACAATCGCATTAAAATCTCCTATCAAACATATATTCTCTTTTTTTAAAATAGTCTTTATTAATTATGTTAAAAAGACAAACAAACATACAAACAAACATAAAAACATGTATAAACATATGTATATATAAATAGAGTATCAAATATCTTTGAGTATAGAAAACATTGAACATACATGTCAACCATTTATTTATTTATTTATTTATTTAAACGCTCTTATAAGCCGCCCAATCCCATGGGACTCAGGGCGGCGTACAGCATAAGTAAGAAGCGTACAATTTAAAACAGTAATCATAAATTTAAATTAAAAATAATTAAAAAGAAGACATTATAAAACACAACATTCAGGGGGAATTTGCTTATCCTATTCACCCCATCTGCCGGAAGAGCCATGTTTTTAGGGCTTTACGGAAGGCCAGTAAGGTGGGGATAGTTCGGATCTCTGGTGGAAGATGGTTCCAGAGGGACGGGGCTCCCACAGAGAAGGCCCTCCCCCGCGGCCCCGCCAATCGGCATTGTTTGGCCGACGGGACCCGGAGGAGGCCCTCTCTGTGGGACCTAACCGGTCTTAGGGAGGTATGTGGTAGGATGCGGTCCCGCAGGTAACCTGGCCCTGAGCCATGTAGGGCTTTAAAGGTAACGACCAACACCTTAAATTGCACCCGGAGGCTAACTGGTAGCCAATGCAGCTGGCGGAGGATAGGTGTTACGTGGGTGTATCTCGGTACACCCACTACTGCACGCACAGCTGCATTCTGTACCAGCTGGAGTCTCCGAATGCTCTTCGAGGGTAGCCCCATGTAGAGCGCGTTACAGTAGTCAAGCCGTGAGGTGACAAGGGCATGAGTGACTGTGAGCAAGGCCTCCCTCTCCAAGTAAGGTCGCAATTGGTGCACAAGACGGATTTGTGCAAAGGTCCCCCTAGCCACAGCTGAAAGATGTTGATCCAATTTTAGCTGTGGATCTAGGAGGACACCCAAATTGCGAACCTGTTCAGAGGGAGTCAATTTTTCTCCCCCGAGAACCAAGGAGGGACAGTCGACATAGTCCTTGGGAGGCAATATCCAGAGCCACTCAGTCTTGTCTGGGTTGAGCCTGAGTCTGTTCACTCCCATCCAGACCCTCACATCGTCCAGGCAGCGGCACATTACATCAACTGCTTCACTGAACTGACACGGGGTGGAGATGTACAACTGGGTATCGTCAGCATACTGTTGATACCTCACCCCATGCCGTCGGATGATCTCACCCAGCGGTTTCATGTAAATGTTAAACAGGATGGGCGAGAGGACCGAGCCCTGTGGCACCCCGCAAACCAGGGGCCTAGGGGCCGACCTCTGTCCTCCTGTCAACACCGACTGCGTCCTGTCAGAGAGATAGGAGGAGAACCACCGTAAAACAGTGCCTCCCACTCCCATCTCCCCAAGACGACGCAGAAGGATACCATGGTCAATGGTATCGAAAGCCGCTGAGAGGTCAAGTAGCACCAGGATGGAGGAGTAACCCCCGTCCCGGGCTTGCCAGAGATCATCCATCAGCACGACCAAAGCAGTCTCCGTACTGTAGCCGCGCCTGAAGCCCGATTGAAAGGGATCCAGATAATCAGTATCCTCCAATAGCCGCAGGAGTTGGAGCGACACCACCTTCTCGACAACTTTACCCAAGAAGGGTAAGTTGGAGACTGGACGGAAGTTCTTTAAATCCGCTGGGTCCAGGGAAGGCTTCTTGAGGAGGGGCCTCACCACCGCAGCTTTTAAAGGCTGTGGGATGGATCCCTCTCTCAAAGAAGCGATCACAACCGCCTGGAGCCAGCCGCGTGTCACCTCCCTGCTGGCAGAGACCAGCCAGGAGGGGCACGGGTCCAATAAACAGGTGGAGGCGCTCATCGCTCCTATGGCCTTGTCCACATCCTCAGGAGTGACAGGTTCAAACTCGTCCCATATAACAGGACTAAGACTCACCCCTGTCATCTTGGCTTGCCCTGTCCAAATGGAGTCCAGGTCTGTCCGAATCTGAACGACTTTATCCGCCAGAAACTGAGAAAATTCCTCAGCTCTGCCCTGCAAGGGATCTTCAGCTCCCTCCTTGGCTAGGAGGGAGCGAGTCACCCTAAACAGGGCGGCTGGGCGGGAGTCGGCGGACGCAATAAGAGCGGAAAAATACGTGCATTTTGCCGCCCTTATCGCCACTAAGTAAGACTTAATGTAAGTTCTTAAAAGTGTCCGGTCAGACTCAGCTTTACTGGCCCTCCATCGTCGCTCTAGGCGTCTCTTTAGGCGCTTCATCTCCCGGAGCTCCTCAGTAAACCAAGGGGCCCTCCGGGATCCGCTGCCGCGGAGAGGCCGCAAAGGCGCAATCCGATCTAAGGCCCCCGTTGCCGCCTGGTTCCAAGCAGCCACTAGAGCCTCAGATGAATCGTGTACCAGGGAGTCAGGTATTTCCCCAAGTTCCTTCTGAAATCCTTCAGATTCCATTAGGCGCCTGGGGCGGAACCACTTAGTCGGCCCCGCCTCCTTGCGGTGGAGGAGTGGTGCCATGAAATCCAACCTCAGAAGGAAATGATCTGACCACGACAAGGGTGTTGTGACTAAACCCCTCAGCCTCAGATCATCTCTCCACTGCCCCGTCGACACTATCCTTTTACAGCCTAGTGATACAAAAACATGTTTATTCTTTATAGTTATTATTTACATCATTATCTTTCTTATATCTTCCAATATTTTCCTTATTCTTTTCTCTTGTTATATTATGTTCAGTCTATTATCATTACAATAAAACAATTTTTCCTTTTTCAACAATGGTTCTTTTGTTCAGCTTGATTAATATTTTAAAACCTTGTAAAATTGTATATATTCCGATAATTTGTTCCGGTCTTTGCGAAAAAGTAGACATTTGTTATTATTTATACTGTCTAAGATCATGACACATAATTATAGCAATTTTTGATATTTGTTTTGGTTAAGCCAATTATACCACCTGTCCCAAGTTTTATAGAATTCAGAGTCATCTTTGTCTTGCATTTCCAATGACATCCTACTAAGTTCTGCGCATTCAAATACTTTATTAATGAGATTTAACGTAGTTGGGATTTGTTCGGTTTTCAACATTTGCACATACCGGTATATAATTCTTGCGGCTGTTGTAATGTGTAGAATTATATATGTGTCTTCGTTCGTCATTTTTTCTCTGAAAATACCTAATAAGAAAAGCTCCGGCTTTAGGGGGATCGTTTTTGAGGTTATTTATTCAAGGCAGTTTTTGATCTTAATCCAAAAGTTCTTCGCTTTGGGGCAGGTCCACCATAGATGGTAGTATGTTCCTATACCTTCTTTGCACTTCCAGCACTTTGGGGCAAGTTTCGGGAACATTTTTGCCAATCGTGCTGGAGGAAGGTGCCACCGGTAAAACATTTTGTATATGTTTTCTTTGTATGGTATCGCCAGTGTTAAGTTATAATTTATAGACCAAATTTTTTCCCATTCGTTTAAATTAATTGGATAACCAAAGTTTTGTGCCCACGCAATCATTGCGCCTTTTACCACCTCTTCGAATAGATTATATTGGAGTAGGAAATTATATAGTTTGGAAATCATTTTTTTGTCATTGCCCATTAATATTCTATCTAAATCACATTTTTTTTGAAATCCGTATTTTGTTTTATCTTTGTTGTATTTTGATTTGACCTGTAGATAGTGCCACCAATCAAGGTCTATTCCTTTTTCTTTGAGTTCTTGTTTTGAGAACATCTCATTGTGTTCGTCTAGGAGTTGTTGATATGTTATAATCTTATTTACGTCTAAGAGGTTTGGGTATATAATTGCTTCAGTTGGTAATATCCATTTTGGAACACTTCTATAATGGTCCTTCCTTATTGTTAGTCATGTGTCTAATAAGTTCTTTCTTATATAATGTCGGCGGAAATATGTATGTGTTTTATAGGTGTCCCCCCCATAAGAAGGCATGCCAACCTATCTGCAAATCGAAACCCTCTAGGGTTAATATCCTTCTGTTTTTAAGTGTGATCCATTCCCTCATCCAATTGAGTGTAGCAGATTGGTGGTATAGCTCCCAGTTGGGGAGACCAAATCCTCCTCTCCTCCTATGGTCTTGAAGAAGTTTCAGTTTGATCCTCGCTTTTCTTTTGGCCCATATGAATTTGTGAATCATTTTATTTAAATTTGAAAAAACTGTTTTATTCAACTTTATTGGAATTACCTGGAATAGGAATAAGATCTTGGGTAGGATGTTCATTTTGATTGTCGCAATTTTACCCATAAATGATAATTGAAGTTTTGACCATCCGTCAAGGTCCTTACTAATTTTCTGTATTAGTTTTATATAATTATCCTCCTTTAATGAGCTACATCTCGTGGTGAGCCATATCCCAAGATATTTAACTCTTTTAACTATTTTCATACCTAATAAATTTTCCAATTTGATATTTTGTTTTGGTGTCATGTTTTTAGTTATTATTTTTGTTTTTTCCTTATTAATTTTTAGGCCTGCCGCCTTTCCAAATTTTTCAATTTCATTGATTAGAGTCGGGCCGGTGTCTAGAGGTTCTTCAACTATAAATGTCATATCATCCGCGAAGGCTTGAAGTTTGAATTCCTCCTTCCTAATTTTTAGGCCTTTTATCTCTTGCATGCTTCTTACTTTCCTCAGTAGGCTTTCCAATGCTAATATGAAAATTAATGGGGCATCCTTGACGTACTCCTTTTTTAATATCTATTTTCCCTGTTATATCGTTATTTACTATTATTTTTGCTGTTTGATTACTATATATAGCTCTGATCAACCCTATAAATTTTTCGCCAAATTTCATTTTTTCTAGTTGTATAATAAAAAATTGCCAGTAAAGGTTGTCGAACGCTTTTTGGGCATTGACAAATATAAGCGCTAGTTGTTTATCTATGTGTATATTGTAGTACTCTAGTATATTGAGTATTATTCTAGTGTTGTTCCTTATCTGTCTGTGGGGTAAAAAACTGTTTTGATCTGAGTGGATAATCCGATTTAAGATTTTTTTGAATCGTTCAGCCATTATTGATGCGAGTATTTTGTAATCCGTATTTAGTAATGAAATCGGTCTGTAATTTTGGATCTGTTGTTTATTCGAATCTTCCTTGGATATCAGAGTTAAATATGGTTCTTTCCAGGACTCGGGTAGTTCCCCTTTTTCCATTGTTTCATTGAATAAGTCTAACATTACTAATTCTAATGAACTTTGTAAGTTTTTGTATATTTAAAAGGGGATACCGTCCGGACCTGGTGATTTATTATTCTTTTGTTTACCGATGGCATTTCTTAATTCCGTTAAAGTAATCTTGTCATTTAGCATATTCCTGTCCTCCTCCAGCACGATTGGCAAATTGCTTTCATTGAGATATTCTTTAATTACTTCGTCTTTTGGGTCTTCCTGTTTGTAGAGATCGGTATAAAAAGTTTGAATTATATTTTTTTTCTCAGTGATTCTGGTATGTATTTCCCCGTTTTGGTCCTGAAGAGCGTCAATTGTTCTATCTGCTTTTTCTTTTGCAAGTTTATAAGCGAGCCATCTTCCTGTGTTGGACTGGCTAGTCAAACCTGTGCGTTAATGACTTCAAGACACTTTCAAAAGTAAGGACTTCAGCTTTTAATCACGCTACAGATAAGAACTCAGACCATGCCGATCCCATTCAGGTCAAAGTCAGCTCTGAGATCATCCTCCTCTCAGTGCTATTTATGCAAATCCTCACCATTCCCTCCCCCCAAACCACTATCCGGTGCTGTGAAGCCCTCCCCTCTCAGCTGGACATGGCTTAGATTGTCTCTTTCCGGTTGCAGCGTTTCTCTGTGCTTGGCTTTCTCGGCGTCTCATGTAACAGGACGTTAATCACCGGCGTCAGGCATTGAACTGCTGATAAGAGTTTGTTGTGTTGGCAACCATCAATCCCCCGGTCCAGTGCCTCTCCCTCCCACCAAGGTGCATATGTCATCCTGGTTTGTTGGCTGATTTGAAGTAGTTTTGTTTTGCTAATTTAAGTTTCCTGGCCAAGTGCTTTTGCGTTATCAAGTTTATTTTATGCCTGGTTATATTTAAGTCCTCTAATGTTTTAGAATCTTTGGGGTCTTCTTGCAATGTTTTCTCTAATTTGTGTAATTTAGTTGTTAATGTATTTAGTTTGTTATTTCTCTCTTTATTACGTTTGGCCAAGTAAGCTATGGACAGCCCCCTTATGTATGCCTTCGTTGTATCCCATAGAGTTCTTAGGGAAGTCTGTTCTTTAGTATTAATCCGAAAAAAGATGTCTAATTCTTTCTGCATCATTTTAATATAATCTTTTTCCTTTGTTATTGTTTGGTTTAAGGTCCATCTTGCTCTTATTTTACTATTTGGCTCTTTCCATTTTATCCATAAAGGATTATGGTCGGCCCAGGCGTTTGGAAGAATTTCAGACTCAGCAAAATCGTTTAAGAATTCCCCATTTGCCCAGGCCATATCAATCCTCGACCATGATTTGTGTGGAAATGAAAAGAAGGTATAGTGCCTGCTGCCTGGATTTTGATATCACCAACTGTCTTTTAAATTAAATTCTGTTGCCAATTGATCAAATGATGCCGGTAGTACTCTTCTTGCTTTTTTCTTATTGGTACCTTTATAGTCCTTTTTCCTTTCAATGACTGCATTGAAGTCGCCTATTATCAATAATTTCTCCCACTGTATTTCTAGTAATTTTTTATGTAAGCTGGAGAAAAAGGCTGATTGATTTATATTTGGGGCATATATAACTGCTATTGTTACAGATTTGCTTCCATTTTTTATTTGTATTATCAGTGTTCTACCGTCCTCATCTGAATATAGTAGTTTTGGATTCAACCATGCTTTTGTATATATTGCTATTCCTCGCTTCTTATGTGTAGATAATGCTGTGAATAGTTTCCCTAACTTTGGGAATTCCAGAATCTGATGTTGTTCTTTTTTGATGTGTGTTTCTTGTAGACAGATAATGTCTGCATTTTGATTTAGTAATTTGTGGAATATTTTTTTCCTTTTTGTGGGTGAGTTTAGTCCATTTATGTTCAGGGATAGTAGATTTACTGTCTGTTCAGTTGGTGGTTTCCCTTGGTTTTGCTCTCTTTGCCTCGGTCTGTGCTCTCGTTGTCGCACCATCTCTACCATAATTAACTGCTACCGTCCTCACACTTTTTTCTTTTTGCAGTAAATTTTCTTCTGAACTTATCTCCTCCAAACTCTCCCTTTCCCCCTCTGCCTTTGTTTCATGTTCCTCTACTTCTTTAATATACTGCTCGTAGAAGTCTCTGGCATCTTCTATTGTTGTGAGTTTATGTTTTTTATCCAATAAGGTGATTAGCATTCCTTCAGGTAATAGCCACCTGAAGGATATCCTATGTCCTATCCTATTCAGTTTAGTGGATAAGAATTGATAGGGCCGCCTTTTTTCCCTTACACGTCTTGGTATTTGTCTAAGTACTAATATCTCTTTACCGTTGTGTGTGACTGTATTTTCTTTCAATAAGTTATAGATTTCATCTCTAACTATTCTTTTAGTAAATCTGATATGTACTTCTTTGGGTAGTCTGTTCTTTCAGGCATAGCTCGTATTCAGTCTATATATTTCATCCATATCCATTATTGTTTCCTGTAGTGTTCTATTTGTCATACTAGCAATTATTTGCACCATGACCTCCGGTAAGTTCTCGTCTTTACTTTCTGTAACGTTTTGAAATCTAAGAAAGAAGGCCGATTTTTCAAGCTCTAGGTTTAAAATGGCCTCTTCGAGATTCCTGTTTACTATATCCGTTTTATTTTCTGCAACTTGAAGTCTAAGTTCAATCCTCTCATTATGTTCCTCTATTTTTTTTATTCTCTGTACATTGTTTGTCAGTACTCCTTGAATTGATTCCATTCTCTCATCTAGTCTTCCCACCCTGTCATCCACCTTTTTGATATCGTCCCTCACCTCTTCTATTGTCCCTCTCATGTGGTTGTAATTTCTGTCAATGGACTCCTGCATTTTAATCATCATCTCCTGGAGTGATGCTTGAGTTGTTGATGTTACTTGTGTGCTAGAAGTTCCACCTGCTCTCTCCCCTGTGGAACCTTCAGTAGTACGTTGGTTTAATGGAGTTGGGGGTAGAGTTGAGGAGGTTTTTTGTTTCCCTGTTTTAGTTACAGTGGATGTAGTAGACATTTTTAATACACTCCAGATGGTGTCCCACTATACCATACGAAACCTCTTCTCCCTCTTGTTGTTTTAGCACCAATTCTTTCTTTAGTTCCCACTATTCGTTTTTTTACTATTTATATCTTCTTCTTCAAGTCTCACATCAATCTGTTTCTTAGAATCTAATATCTATTTCCTCAAATGATTATACCACACCCTTAATTCCTTCACTATAAGTTGTAAATTATATATAAACGTTATCACCGTTTACATCACATTTATATCACATTCACAAGGGATCACTCAATAATTATCAATGCCTAAAGTAATTGATCTAGGTTCTATATGTAATGTTATTTTCTAGACTCTATTATATAGATATTGTATAAATATGTAAATATATAGCAATGAATATATCTAGAATGTACAGTTTGTATATATAGTCCAGAGTCCACAATTTATATATATGTGAATATAAGTAGAGTATAGTTTAAGTCAATATTTAAATTTATCTAGTGTAAAAGTTCAAATAAGTTATGGATGTAAGTACTCACTTATAAATATTTCTTTTAATCTATTGTCCTTTTGTTGATATATTTATAGTCTATATTTTACTAGTCCTTAGAGTCCAATGTTGGTCTTGCTGGTAGTTCTATCTCCTTGTTTAATAGTTAAAAATGTCCTCCGGATTTTACTGTGTCACCGTCTCAGTTCCTTCTCTTCTCTTTCAACTCTAACTTCCTCCCACCTTCCGCACTTTCCAGAAGTCTTTCTTGCCCTTTTGCTGTAGTTCTTTACCTTTTTAGTTCTCCAAACAGAGTTCTTTTTTGTTTCTCGCAGAGTGCTTTAAATCAAATCGGGTCGTAAATCTGTCTTGCTTCAGCAAGCTCTCTGCCCGTCCTTTGGCTGTCCTTTCGCTCCCCCTTGCAATCACCGCCTTTACCCTCTCGGAGCTTTCTGTCTTAAATCCACAGGTCAGCAATCAGCTACAAGGGCACACCGTCTTATTTCCTTCCACCAGTTGTTGAAAAAACCTCTCAATAGTATCTCTCTCTCACAATCTCCGCCACAATTCTTTGCTGTTTTTCTCTTACTTCCTTATCTGAGTCGGGCTGTCACGTCTCCAGATCGGCCATGGAGGCTGATTTCTTCACGATCGGCTCCAGGAGTTGTTCTTGCTCCCTGGGTGGATTGCTTGTCCTCCCCAGAGGCTCCGAACTCTCCCCCTTCGAATCACTCTTCCCTCCAGGTCAGTGATCGCCGCTAAGCAGCCGAAATCAGTGAAAAGCACAGATGCAGCCTCAGAGGGTCTTGAGGCTAGTGTGCTCCGACGTGACGTCAAACCGGAAGCTCCCATCAAACATATATTCTCATAGTCTAAATCATTAATTTTCTTGTGTAACTTTGAATAAAATGCATCTTGGTTTTCATTTGGTGCATATATTGTTACCAATAATATCTTCAGGTTATTCATCACTATCTCCACCATCAGTATTCTTCCATCTTCATCAGCATATATGCTTTTTGAGTCTATTTTCTTTTGTATATATAAAACCACACCTCTTTTACTTTGGTCTATTAATGTTGCATACAATTCTCCCAGTCTTATATATTCTAACAGTTTTTTATGTTGTTTTCTAATATGTACCTCCTGTAAACAAATTATGTCCATGTTCAATTTTTTAAGTTTGTTAAATATTCTATTCCTTTTGCTTGGTGAGTTAAGTCCATTTACATTTATCGAGATCATTCTCCATAGTGGGTGGAACTATCAGCCAGGATGGGTAATGACCTCGCCCAACCAGATAGGACTGAGTCTGCAAATTAAAATATTGGGGGGGCACTTCTGCCTCTCTCCCCAGTTACTGACTCAGTCTCAGTCTGGACAGACGTGGTTATCATCCATCCTAGGCCTGATACTATTTAGCTACGATCTCTATAAAATTCCATCTCTACAAGCGTGAGTTTTCTGCTTCTGTCATCTGGCAAGTTCTTTTGCTGACTCTGACAAAAGAGCAGGGAGCTATAAGGGCTTTCACCCTGTCCCCGTCCTGAGGGACTGAGGGAGGAATGTTGGGGGGTTCCCCATCCATCCCCCTCTAATCCACGGCTGTATTCCAAGGGGCTACCACGCTCCACCTGCCCCCTGATAATTCGCCTATTGACTGTGGCCAGGCGTGGGGGGGGGGCAGTAAAGACTCTGTGGGAGCAAATTGGAGGCTTCTCCTGCTCCAGCGCACGCAGTCTAGGCCTATAAAACCTTACCAGACTGCCACAGCCAAGTAAAACCTCCTGCCCTCTGAGCTGCAGATCGTGCATGCCTTGAGGTGCAGCTGCTCTCCATCGCTGCTGCCAAAGTCTGCCTCGATTGCTGCCTGCTTCTGAAGCTTCCCTTCTTCACCTCCACTGATCGATCGTGCTGAGGGAGGCCAGAAACCAACTGCTGAGGCCCAGGGAGACATGAGGAGAGCAGAGCCGTGCGCGCGCACGCCCACGCCTTCCCGGACTGCCGACAAACAGCTGAGATCAATTAGCGAGGTTTCGGCAGTCCGCGGCTTCAGGAAGCTCCGTTTTTGAAGCTGACCGGCCAGATTGTCTTCAGAGCCTCTCTCCAGCCGATGCCTGCCCTCTGGTAGGCGTTTTCTGGACACTTGTCACTTGTGGGCCTGCTTCGGAGGCTGAAGAAGTCCCGGCCGCCATTTTGAAGGTGAAAAAGTGCCGCCCGCCATTTTGAGCTCCATTTCAGCCGCACTGCTCACAATCCGCCAGCCCACCTGGTTCTCCTCTGCCTGGCCTTCTCTAGATCTTAGTATAACTATAATTCCTACTCTTTGCATGCCCTGGCCACCATGGCTGAGCCTCCTGCCAAGAGGAAAGCCAAGTCCAGGGCTCATCAGGCTGAGGAGCCTCATGCCTCTGAGGCACCTCACAAGCAGGACAAGAGGAAGCACAAACAGCACAGCAGCTCTCATCTGGCAGCCTCCACCCCTGCACCCTCAGACAAGGGCTTACCTGGGGATATTCTATCCCTGGACAGGACACACATCACCCTGGAGGATACCAACCTTTGGGGGCAGACAGTGCAGCAGCCGGCCTCAGTGGAGCAGTCTGGGTCCCACCCCCTCGAGACCTTGCAACCCAGGTCACAGGGGGGACCAGACCTGGCCCAGCAGGTACCAGCCACCACAGCAGCAACGGCAGCACAGGTACAGCCACCTTGCACCCCCCTGCTCGTAGGGGCTCCAGCTGCATCTGTGGTCCAGGTCTCCCAAGCAGACCTCCAGGCCATGCTGGCTGCGGCAGTTCAACAGGGCTTGGCCGCTGGCCTCGCTCAGAAGACCCAGCAGTTGCCAGCCAGGGCGCAGACCCCACAGGCCCCTCCTCAACCATCAGGGGACCAGGGTCAAGGGTTAGTGCGGTTGCAGCCAACCCAAGAACCCCCGATTTCATCTGAGGAAGATTCTTCTTCTTCATCTGAGGAAGAAGGTGAGCTCCCTAAGACCGCTATGTCAGAGGACGAGGGCTTCATGCCCGCACCTGCGGCCCCCTCATCATCTCTGTTTGATCCGGCCCTCTTCAGCTCCCTGCTGCATAAGGCCAAGTTAGCGGCTGGGATCACCTCCACGCCTTCTCCTGCGCCTACCACGAGCGATCCGCTGTTCACCAACCAAGCGCTGCCACTGGACTCTGTCCCAGCTCCACAGCTCTTTGTGGACTCCGTCCTGCACCAGTGGCTCTCCCCAGCCACAAACATTTCCACCGGCTCCACTGACCACTGGTTCTTCAATTCGGAGAACTCCTTCCTGCAGCTGCTGGCCGTCCCACCTGTGGATCCTCCGGTGGCTGCCCTCTATTCCCCCAACACCATGCCGGGGGACTCGGAGGAGCTCCTTTGGCTGGAGGAACGACACTCGGAGCAATCCCTCCAGAAGGCCCACCAGGCAGCTGCCTGGGCAGTAAGAGCAGCCACTTCAGCGTCGTTCATCAATTGAACTTCGCTCAAGTGGCTTAAGCAGCTCCAGGAGCACATGCCCCCTGATGATCTCAAGGCGCAGCAGGACATAACAAACCTCATAGCTGCTACCCAGTTCTCCATGGATGCCACCCTGCAAGCCTCCAAATTCCCGGCCAAGGCCATCGCCAACACCATGGCCTCCCGCCGCATGCAGTGGCTACGGCAGTGGCAAGCGGACACCAAGTACAAGTGCCGCCTGGCGTCTTCTCCGTTCAAGGGCCAGGCCCTCTTCGGGGAAGCGCTCGAACCCCTCCTGGTGGAGAACAAGGACCATAAGAAGGTCCTCCCCGCCTTCAACCGTAAGGGTGGTTCCAGACAGGGCCAGTTCCCCTGCAGGGCGTCCAGGGCTCCTGACCCCCCTCCCCCAGCTCAACGGGGCTCAGGTCAGTACACTCCTCGACCACGGCAATACCAGGACAGGGCTCCCAGGGGCCGACAGTCCAAGAAGTCCTTTCATGGAGGCAGGGGCCGCTTCCAGAGACACCCCCGCTGAATCCCCCTCTGATCCCCCCATTGGGGGCTGCCTGTCCTTATACGCTTCCCTCTGGGAGTCGGTCACAGGGGACAGGTGGGTGAAAGAAACTGTTTCTCAGGGTTTGTCCCTGGAATTCCTCTACATTCCCCCGAGGTTTTTCCTGGCCTGCTCGGTTTCAAAGAACCCAGCCATGCGGGCCCTCATGGGCGAGGCCGTTCAGCACCTCCTCGACATCAAGGCCATTCAACCAGTGCCTGACGATCAGCTCGGCCTCGGGTACTATTCCATCCTATTCGTGGTACCCAAAACCTCGGGGGGATGGAGAGCAATCCTGGATCTGAAGCGGCTTAACCGCTACCTCAAGTTCAAGAAGTTCAAAATGCACTCGCTCTCTACCATCCTGCAGTGCATACGCCAGGGAGACCATATGGCCTCCATCGACCTTACTGAAGCCTACCTGCATATCCCCATCAATCGGGATCATAGGCAGTACCTCCGGTTCTGCTATGCAGGTAGGCACTTTCAGTACCGGGCCCTTCCCTTTGGGCTCTCCTCCGCCCCTCGTGTTTTCACGAAGGTCCTGGCGGCGTT
Source organism: Diadophis punctatus similis (assembly GCA_023053685.1). Taxonomy (NCBI): domain Eukaryota; kingdom Metazoa; phylum Chordata; class Lepidosauria; order Squamata; family Dipsadidae; genus Diadophis; species Diadophis punctatus. Next base: position 627,603 of record JALIGW010000066.1, read on the forward strand.
GGCAGCGCATCTAAGAACACTCGCTGTCAGGGTCCATTGCTATTTGGATGACATCTTGGTCGTGGCCCCATCCCACCAATTGGCTCTGGATCACCTCCATCTCACAATGTCCACCCTCACCTACCATGGCTTTTCGATTAACCTAGCCAAAAGCCATCTGGTCCCTTCCACTTCCATCCTTCACCTGGGAGCAGTTATTGATTCCCTAGAATGTAGTGTCTCCCTGTCCCAAGACCGGCAGGACAGCCTACGGGAGATAGCAGCCCAAGTCCAGGGTGCGCAGAGGGCGCCCATCTCCCTCCTCTCCACTCTGTTAGGGAAAATGATTTCCGCTATCTCCATCACCCCTTGGGCACGCCTACATTCTAGGGAGCTTCAATGGCTTCTCTTGCCCTTCCAGAAGGCAAACCGCAGCAACTCAACTGCCAAGATCCTGGTGACATCGAAGGTACCGCAGGTCCCTCACCTGGTGGAGGTCTTCTGCATCATCGCTGGGCTCTCTTTTTCATGAGCCTCACCGCATCCTTGTAACAACGGATGCCAGTCTCACGGGTTGGGGGCCCCACTCTGAGGGTCTGGTGGCACAGGGAACGTGGAGCCGGCAGGAGGCCACTTGTGCCATCAACTGGCTCGAGCTCCAGGCAATCTTCCTAGCCCTCAAGGCCTTTGCGCAACACCTGTCGGGCCAACACGTCCTCGTCCTCACGGACAATACGGTGGCCAAAGTGCATGTCAACAGGCAGGGGGGCACCCGTTCGAAGATGCTGATGGAGGAGGCCGACAGACTGTGTCGTTGGGCGGAGCATCATCTGCTCTCCCTGACGGCCGACCACATTGCTGGAGTGGACAATTCTCAGGCGGACTGGCTCAGCCGGACTACCATCGATCCGGCAGAGTGGCAGCTGCACCCGGACTTGTTCCAGGCTCTAGCCTCTCGGTTCGGTCAGCCGGCAGTCGACCTCTTTGCCTCCCCGGGCAATGCCCAGCTGGACAGGTTCTATTCCCGGTACCAGACAGCGGGGGCGGAGGCGGTCAATGCCCTGAGGGTCAGGTGGCCCAGACTCCTCCTCTATGCTTTCCCTCCCTTTTCCATCATCAGCAGGGTGCTGCAGAAAATTCTTCGGGAGGGGGCGGAGGTGATCTTGGTGGCTCCCCACTGGCCCAGGCAGCCCTGGTTCGCCGACCTCCAGCAGCTTTCAGTGGCCCCTCCCTGGACCATTCCGGTCCGGCAGGATTCCCTCTCGCAGGGCCAGATCCACCACCCGGACCCGGCCTGGCTGAAATTGACTGCCTGGCGGTTGAGCAGAGGTCCTTAGCTCACCAGCAATACTGCCAGAGGGTCATTTCAACCATGCTGGCCTCCAGGAGGCCCTTGACAGAACGGATCTACTCCGCCACCTGGCGGGCGTTCTGCTCGTGGTGCAACCATGCTGGGTGTTCTCCCACCTGTGTACCTGTCCCCAAGATCCTTGAGTTCCTCCAGGATGGGCTGGATAAGGGGCTGACTCCAAATACGATCTGCAGGCAACTGGCGGCTCTGTTATCATTCCTGGCCTGCGGGGAGGCGTCTTCATTGGCACAACTTCCAGATGTCCGCCGCTTCATCAGAGGGGCCAGTAATCTACGCCCCCCAGCGGTACATAGATTTCCCACCTGGGACCTGGCCAAGGTCCTGGAGTCCCTCACACGGGCTCCATATGAGCCCCTCCACAGGGTCTCGCTCCATCACCTGACGTACAAGGTGGTCTTTCTGGTCGCCATCACCTCAGCCAGGAGGATCTCCGAACTGTCAGCTCTGTCGGTGCAGAGCGACCTGTGTGTGGTCCATCAGGACAGGGTGGTCCTTCGCCTGGACCCTACCTTCGTCCCGAAGGTCAACTCCTGGTACCACCGGGCACAGGAGTTAATCCTCCCTAGCTTCTTCCCTGATCCTTCCAATAAGTCTGAGCGCAAGTGGCACAAGCTTGATGTCCGTAAGGCTATTCGGAGTCGCTGTTCGTGTCCTTCCTCCCCGGTTCCGCCGGGCAGAAGGTGTCGGCATCTACGGTAGGTCGCTGGCTCCGCGCTATCATCGCGGATGCCTACAACTTGTCCTTGTCCTCCCGGCCAACCGGAATAACAGCCCACTCCACTAGGAGTGCGGCCACGTTGGCTGCCTGGCGAACCCAGGCTTCCCTGGAGGAGGTGTGCCGCGCAGCGGCATGGGCTTCTCCCTTGCAGTTCGTGCGGCATTATAGAATAGATGAATTCGCCTCTGCAGAGGCTTCCTTTGGCCGCCGGGTTCTGCAATCGGTGTCTCATGCCGGGTGCTGAGGGTTTCCTGTTATTCCCTCCCTAGGACACACGGCTTGGGTATGTCCCATCCTGGCTGATAGTTCCACCCACTATGGAGAAGGGGCGTTGTACCTACCTGATACGCTCCTTCTCGTAGGGTGGAACTATCAGCCAGTCCCTCCCTAAGTTTTGCTTCACTTGTTGTGGAATATATATTGGGGTTATGGGGACACTTCATGCCTTTCACTGGTTATTTACGTACTTTTTTTTCTGACAACTGTTGTTCTGTTTCACAAAAAAAAAAACAGTTTTTGCCTAGGTATGGACCGTATTGATTCCTTGAGTCAGGTTGCCACGTCAAGTCTGCTTCCTTCCTTCGGTCTTCGTCGTAACTGGGGAGAGAGGCAGAAGTGCCCCCCCAATATTTTAATTTGCAGACTCAGTCCTATCTGATTGGGTGAGGTCATTACCCATCCTGGCTGATAGTTCCACCCTACGAGAAGGAGCATATCAGGTAGGTACAATGCCCCTTCTAATTTCTCCATCCATGTTTATTTATCTTTTCCTATTTTTGGGCTTTTGCCGATCTTGTCATCCTCATTTCTCTTTGGTCTTTAACCTTTGCTATTTCAGCTTCCAATTCCTTCTCATGTTGCTCCAGTTCTTGTTCAGTTAGTCCTCCTGCTGCCTCATCTTGTAATTTTGCCTCTCTTTCTTTTATCTCTCTTATTCCTTCTTCTGTCTGTATAAAATTCTGTCTAAAAAATATTTGAGCCTTATTCACTGTGTCGAGTCTCAATCTTTGCTCTTGCCACACTAACATTATGCCTTCAAGAACTAACCATCTAAAATTCACTCCTCTTTCTATCAGTTTCTTTGTCAAAAAATGATATTCTCTTCTTAGATCTCTTACTCTTCTCGGAACCTGCTTTAAGACTACAATCTCCTTCTCTTTATATTTGAAGATGGTGTTTCTCAACTTTTGTAGTAATTCTGTTCTCCGAGTCTTTTTAGTAAATCTCACATGTACTTCTCTCGGTAGGTTATGTCTCATAGCATATCTAGTGTGTACCCGATATGTTTCATCAATATCATTCAATAGTTTTTCTTTATTTTCTTCCAAGGCGTTGGCTAATATTTCCGCCATTGTTTCAGCTAAATTTTCTCCTCTTTCTTCCATTACATTTTGAAAACGTAAATAAAATTCAGATCTATCCATTTCCAGAGTTATTATTGTTCTTTCTTGATTTTTATCAGCTACCATCAATTCATCAACTTTTATTTCGTTAGCTTCCACCTTCTCTTCCATTTTTTGTAAGCGCTGTTCATTTTTCTCCATAATTCCTTTCATTTCTTTCAATTCCTCTGTCATTTGATTTATGTTTTCATTCATTCCATCAAATCTATTTTTGAAGTCTTCACATAGAGTTAAGAACATATTTTTTACTTCTGCTGCATCCATTTTCTCTCCCGAGCTATGTGGTGATATCGGTGTTGTAGTTGGTGGATGGTGTGGTATCTTCCTCGTAGCCATTTTATAATCCTTCAGGTAATGGAGTCAAATTTGTAATCCAATCAAGGTAGTTGAAAAAATCCAGTGCCAATGGGTCAGTGCCAATAAGCAAAAAAGGGCAAAGAGGGAAAGGGACAAGCAAAAAGAAAAAATCCAATAATCCAAAATTAAATATCTTCCATATAAAGATATCTTAAAAAAAGAGAAAAAACAAAATACAATAAAACTACAAAAAAGAAATTTCAAAATTTCAAAAGTATATAATTTGAAAAGGAGAAACCATCTCATCAAAAAAGAAAAAGAAAAAAAGGAGTCAAAAATAGGGGCAAAGACAAAAATTAAAGATTGAGGTAAGAAAAAGGAAAAAAGGATTTAAAAAGAAGATTTAAAAAATCCAATAATCCGGATAATCCAGGTCTTGGAAGGGGAAAAAAGTAGAAGAAAAGAAAAAGAAAGAAAAAAAAAGCTTCAGGCTTTCCTTGCCCTAATCCACCAGGCCTCAGAATGTCAGCAAAAAACAAACAAACAATCCAATCCTTCAAGTAGAAAAGTAAAAAAAGAAATTTGTAGCGAGCAAAGAGCACAATATAGGTAAAATAAAATGCCAGACTAAAAGCAGCAAAACAGTCTCTATTGAATCTGCATAAGAAGTCTCTATGCAAGTCTCTAACAAGCAGATATGCCTCAAGGTTAAAAGATAAAAAAACAGAAGAAAAGGTAAACAATTCTTGCAGCTGCAACAAATGTTTCCACCCTAAGATACTTTGTCAACTAGATTACACTGTGCTAAAAAAAAAAAAACTCCGGCGCCTCCGAACGAACGAAAGTTGTCTCCAGCGCTGAAGCTTGGCGGAGTTTACTGGACGAGCTGGCGAGAGTGGACATTCCTCCCACAATGAATGAACTGGTGCGGCACTGCCTAAGGATCGATGCCAGGTTGGAGGGAAGGAACTCTCGTCGTGCTGCCCAGACACCTCCTGTCTCTCCTGGCGTCTGGCCGGCCCCAGCTCCACAACGTGCTGCCCAGGCACCTCCTGTCCCTCCTGTTGTTCGGTCGGCTCCGGCTCCACGAGACGAGCCTATGGATCTTGGGGCAGCTAGACCCCGCTTGTCCGGTGCTGAAAAAGACAGATGTCGGGCAGGGGGGTTGTGCTTGTATTGTGGAGAGCCCAGCCATTTATCCATCTCTTGCCCCAAGAAGGGACGTGGGGCCTCTGTTCCTGGCCCGGTTTCACCGTCCCAGACAGCCCTATCGGGAAACGGCCGGTGCCCGATCTAGTGGAAATGCTGGGTCGGGCACGCACAAAGACTGACTCCTGCCCAGCTGACGTGGATCCTGGACCTCCGCGGCATTTGCTCTTGGAGACCAAGGTCTTTCTGGACAACCAGGCCTGAGGGATTCCAGTGCACGCCTTGGTGGACTCTGGAGCGACCACGAACTTCATGGACGAGGCGTTCGCTCTTCATTGTGCCATTCTCTTGTGTCCAGTGGAACCTCCGATGCTGGTCCAGACAATCGATGGTCGGGTGTTGCTGTCCGGTCCGATTAAGGCCATCATGCAACCGGTGCACTTGACCATCGGACGGCATGAGGAGGCCATCCAGTTTTATTTGACGGCAGGACTCCATTTCCCCTTGGTTCTAGGACTGGCGTGGCTGCGAACTCACAACCCTCGTATTATCTGGTCCCAGAATTTTATCTCTTTTCCCAGTCTGCAGTGCGTGGACCATACGCGCCAAGTCTGCGCAGGCTTAGTACAAGGCCCCCCCGATGTCTCGTTGCTGGCTGACCTCTCGGACTTTGCCGACGTGTTCAGTGAGACAGAGGCGGACCAATTGCCCCTGCACCGGCCGTATGATTGTCCCATTGACTTGCTCCCTGTCGGGCGCATTTACTCCCCAAACTGGTCGCGTTGCGGGACTTTGTCGACAAAAACTTGGCCAGGGATTTTATCCGACCCTCGTCGTCGCCCTTGTCTACTCCGGTCCTCTTTGTGAAGAAGAAAACCGGAGACTTGCGCCTGTGCTGTGACTATCGGAAACTTAATGCCATCACAGTGTGCAACCGGTACCCTTTGCCCCTGATCCCCGAGCTCATGGAAAGGCTCCGATCAGCGACCATCCTCACGAAGTTGGACCTGCACGGCGCATACAACCTGGTGCAGATTTGTGAGGGGGATGAGTGGAAGACAGCGTTCGGGACTTGGTATGGCCATTTCGGGTACACGGTCATGCCATTCGGGCTAACCAACGCTCCGGCTGTCTTCCAACATTTCATGAACGATATTTTCCGGGATTTGTTGGACCAGTTTGTTGTGGTTTATCTTGATGATATCCTTATTTACTCCACGTCCCAGAGAAGTCACCTCCAACACCTCCGCCAGGTCCTGCAGCGTCTGAGGAAACACCACCTCTATGCCAAACTAGAGAAATGCCAGTTCTATCAAACCACCATTGATTTATTGGGTCATCGCATTTCTCCAGAAGGCACAGCGATGGATCGTGGCAAAGTCGAGGCCTTGAAAACGTGGCAACCTCCTCGCCGGGTGAAAGAGGTCCAGCAACTTTTGGGGTTCACGAATTATTACAGGACATTCATCCCAGGGTTCGCTACTCTGACCGCGCCCCTCACTCGGCTCTTGCAAAAGAAAGTCCCCTTCCAGTGGGGCGCTCCTGAGCAGCAGGCGTTCCTGGCCTTAACGGAGGCCTTCATGAAGGAGCCGATCCTCAAGCACCCAGACCCTCACCGTCCGTTCGTGGTGGAGGCAGACGCGTCGGACATTGCCGTTGGAGCCGTGCTTCTCCAGACTCGCGAGAATGGTGGTCCTCTTTTCCTGTGCGCTTACTATTCTAGAAAGCTAAATCAGTCTGAGCGCAACTATACCATCTGGAAAAAGGAGTTGTTAGCCATCAAGACCGCGTTCAAGGCCTGGAGACATCACCTCGAGGGGGCCCGACACCAAATGGAAGTTCGGACGGACCACAAAAACCTCGAGTTCCTGCAAACCACAAGGAAGCTGAATCAACGTCAGATCCGATGGTCCTTTTTCTTCGCCCGCTTCAACTTCAAAATCACGTACATCCCGAGTGGGCATAACCAACAGGCGGATGCCCTATCCCGCAAACCCAAATACGCCCACATCGAGAACCCGCTGCCGCCTCGGACTGTTCTGCCCATCGAGTCATTCGCGGTGGTCCAGAATCCTGTGGATCTACGAGGACAGATTTGGGAGGTGCAGCGGCAGGATGAGTTCGTGGAGCAACGGAAGCGGGAGATAGGGCCTGAGTCCCCTTGGACCTTCTCAGAAAACCTGCTCCGCTTTCGGGACAAGCTCTATGTCGCAGCCGGCCCGATCCGAGGTTTGATTCTGACCCAGTGCCATGACAACCCTGCGGCGGGACATTTCAGCCTTTTCAAGACCCTGCACCTGGTGTCCCGGACTTTCTGGTGGCCTCGACTCCGGCATGATGTCCAGTCATACGTGACCTCCTGCGTCCGTTGTCGCCAGGCCAAGTCAGCCACGGGAGCGCCTCCTGGTCTGCTGCAGCCCCTGCCAACGCCGGAGAGACCCTGGGGTGCCGTTTCCATGGACTTCCTGACAGACTTGCCCCTGTCCACCGGCTTCACGATCATGTTCGTGGTGGTGGACATGCTGACGAAGATGGCGCATTTCATCCCCTGTCGAGGGTTACCGACGGCTCGCGCCACAGCCCGCATGTTCATCCAGCATGTCTTCCGGTTACATGGCCTGCTGGATAGGGTCGTGTCAGACCGAGGGGCCCAGTTCACCGCCCAATTCTGGAAGGGTCTGATGGCGGCTCTGGAGGTCCAAGTCTGTTTATCCTCAGCGCATCATCCTGAAACCGACGGTGGCATGGAGAAGGTGATCGGCATCCTCGAGATCACTCCTTTCTTTGCCAACTTGGGCTACCACCTCCGATTCTTCCTGCTCACGCTGGGCTCCTGTACCACCTCCGGACCTGGCCGGCCTTCAATGGGCTGCATGGTGGCTTGTACATCACGTGCCTTCGGCCACACTGCAGGCTGACCACTGTCCCCCCCGCATCTGGCACAAGCTCCTCCGTTAGCACCAGTTCCCTCCCAGCTCCCACGTTCGTCACAGGTGTTGTGGCCTGCCTAGCAGCCTGTGCAGCCAGGGCCTTTGGAGCCTCCAGCACCGCTTGGCAGTGATAGTAAAGTCCTTTCTTTCCTGAATGCAAGAGCACGCAGGGCTGCCAAGAGGCAGAAAGGTCTACTTGAGAGGAGATCTACTCGAGAGTAAGACTTGGGGCTAATTGGCCACTCCCCTAGTCTATTTAAGAAGAGTCAATGCAGCTGGGAAGCTGCAGAGAACAACTTGGGAAAAATCCGTCTGATCTTAGCTTGTTCATGACTCCTGAATCTTGCATCATGACTCCAGTTTCCAGTTGGTATCATGACTCATAAATCTTGCAGCATGACTTTTGAATCTGTCACTGTCACTGCTGAATCTTGGCTTCATTGGTTCCAGCTTGTATCGTGACTCCTGAATCTTGCATCATGACTCCAGTTTCCAGTTTCTATCGTGACTCCTGAATCTTGATCTCGGTTTCCAGTTTGCATCGTCGTTCCTGAATCTTGGCTTACGCAGTTCCAGTTTGCAGTCCAGCCCAGATCTTGTTTCTGGCATCGTGGTTTCTGAATCCAGTCCTCCAGTGTGGCCAGTTTGCATTCCAGTTTCCGGTTCTTGTTTCTGGCAAACGTGGCTTCTGAATATGGACTTTGGCGTTTCCACTTTGCAATTCCAGAACAGGTCTTGTGCTTAGCATCTGCTAGTTTTGGGACTTGTGCCAAGTACAGTGAGACTTGCAATTATCTCTTGGACTTCGGCCAGCTGTTAAGTTAGGGAAGTAACAACTGGGGTTTTTTGAATAGAGTGAATTCTGCCTATCTTGTTCTGTTCGTGTTTAAGAAGTTATTATGAGATGTTGCTTTACTGACTAAAACAAACTATGTTTGAATGGTTGTGTGTTGCGTAATTATTGGGGCTCGGTGCTGGGGCAGAACAACAGGCTCCAGCCACTCAGCCATCCCCTATCACCTGCGTTCCTTCGAGGAGACCAGCCATTCTACAAGTGGTGCGAAGATATGAGAATGCTGACTTCCTCTCACTTGTCCAAATCCCCAGGCCTTACGAATGCAGAAACAAACAAGCTCTGGAACCGTTTGATGCAGGTTTATTCAAGCCTGAGGCCTGGCACAAATGAGTATGTAGCAGTTCATTACAAAGTTACAAAGTCAGCGCTGGGAGCTACCGCCTCCCAGTGCTCTATATAGGCAGGGCCATGCCCCTCAGTCCCACCCATGCAACCAGCATCCGGCATCGGCATTCTATTCTGCATTAGCAGTCCATCATCTGGTGCATAGGCTGCCGGCCTCTGTCTGGCCTCCGACCACTTTGCCCCGCACGCTGTTACATCCGGCGCCAGCCAGCTGGGTTCCGGAAAGCCATCAGTCATCTGTGCTGGGGAGAATGCCGCCATCATCCTCTCGCTGCTGTGACCTCTGCGGCCGATGCCGCCCCAGCCGGGCACCTCGTCACCACCTGGGTCATCGCTGTGCCGCACAGCTGTTCCTGCCACCGCAGCAGTTTCTGCCTTTCCCCTTCCCACCCAGGTATGGCAAGCCAGTCAGGGCTTGACAACATGCTACAAAACTCTTTGCACCCATGGTTGTGCCTCAGCAATAGGTAATCAAGGGATGGACATTAAGGGAAGGAAAAGGAACGGGGGAAAGGGGGTGTGAAATACAAGGGGGGAAAAGCGGGGGAAAAGGCATTGACTTCCGACTCTTAGCACATTACGAGATAAAAACACTCAAACATCAACTTTTTGCTTGTACACATTAATATATAACTAGCCATTTCTATAATGAGAAATCTTTCTGATCAACAAAACCAGAGACAAAGTTTCATTTTTTCAGTACAACAACAAAATACAGAAGTGATATCCAAATGAAAAAATATTTTCCACTTTGAATGAAATAATCAATTTAACCATTCCTGCTTTATCTTCCTTGCTATGGAAATAGTATGTATTTCTATTTGCATCAGGGGCAGGTTCCTAATTTTTTACTACCACTCTGTGGCCGTGGCTTGCCAGCCATGTGATCAGGTGGGCGTGGCTTGCCGGCCATGTGACCGGGTGGGCGTAACTTGCCGGTCATATATTAGTTATTTCAGAGAGATGTTACTACTATTTTTGCTATTTTATACCTTACATGAAAAGCTTTGCATACAAAGTGCATGTTACACCATGGCAACACAGCAACCTTTATATGCAGAAAATGCTATAGTTAAAAGACAAGCAAGTCTCATACAGCATTTTTGCTTCAGTCATGGATTCCTTAGACGAAAATATTGAGGACTGTTAAAAGAACAGTATCTTTTAACAGTCCTCAATGTTTTTGTCTAAAGAATAACAGTATAAAACTGTATAAAATTAACAGTATAAAAGGTTAAGCTTTCGGAAAACGCCCACTTTGGGAAGCTTTAGGCAAAAGCGAAGGAAAAGTGTCAAATGCGAGCTTCTTATTATTTTCAAGCAAAGGGACGGGGAAAGACTTAATTGTCAGGTTTCTGAGCATGCGCAGAAGAAATTGTTTTTTAATTTTTTTAAAAAAAAATTTAAAAATGGTGGCCCCCAGGCACCGGCAACCGACCGCACCGGTACTGTGACATCACCAGCGGGCCGCTACCGGTGCTATATAGTGGACCGCACCGGTAGGAACCCACCACTGATTTGCATCTAATAATCTTTGTGAACTGTCACCATTTTTATTAACAAGATTATTAACAAGATTCATTGTATTCTTTCAAATTCTTTGACCTTGCTGAAAAAAACCCCACTCTTTTTAAAAAAGTGCTAAACTCTGTTTAAACACCTTTTTTAAGTCAAAACTTTCTAATGCATCTTTTTCTCTGACTTCTTGACATACAAGCTTTAAACTTCAGTATTACATTTAGATCCCTCCCTCCAAACTACCCTTATAAAAAAATTTCCCTTATAAACATCCTTTTTAACACAGTTTTTCTTTAAACTGGTACATCATTTTCTTTAACTTTTGGATTAAGCCTTTCTTTCAGTTACAAATATCAAACAAAGAAAGACCCATCTTAATTCCAGTTAACTCATTGAGTCTAAGTCACTCCTTCCAGCTTATCTTCATGGAATAAAATCTTTTTCTTCTCTGGAAGTTTTATCAAGCAGTTATAAACATCTCTTTTTATCACAGAATCCTCAACCTTGTTAATATCCCAAATTTGTCTTTTTTCTTGACGCTCTTCTTTTAGTTATGTTGAGTGATTTTTATTTAAACTATAATAGTGAAAGTTAATATCTGGTTCTTCCAAAACTACAATCCTCTGCATTTTCAGCTACTTGTGAAGTTGCCTCGGTACTTTGGTAACTTTCTCCACATATTTGCATCTCTAAAGTGATTTGAGAGGTTTTTTTTTAATCATTCTTGGAGCATAGCTGGTCAACAAATTGGTAGATTTTATTTAGAGACCTTTCAAATATATCTCTATAGATGATATAGAGATAGAGATAGAGATAGAGATGATAGAGATAGAGATGATAGAGTTAGAGATGATAGAGATAGAGATAGAGATAGAGATAGAGATAGAGATAGAGATGGACAGATAGAGATAGAGAGATAGAGAGATAGAGAGATAGATATGTTTAGATTTGGTCCGTGGGGCTGCCCTGGAGATGGCTAGGGGCTGGTCCCCCGCCTCAGCCCCAGCCCACCCCAACCCGGCTGGGCGTTCCCCTGGGCCACTGTGCTCCACCCCTTCCTTGACAGCCCCCCTCCCCCAAATAAGAGATCAACCCCAGCTTGGAACCCCACCTTCTTTCCTCGACAGCTGCCCTGGCACCTCTCCTGCTGTCGCCTCCGTGGGGTGGGCGGACACATTGACCTTCGCCCCCGATCACCACCGGCCTGCCTGCCTGCCTGTTTCTTTACCGTCTCCCTCAGGCCGGGTCAAGACCGCTGGGGGCGGCATGAAAAGGAAGAGTAGGAGGAGGAGTGGCTGGCTGAGGCATCTGAGCCCAGTTCCTGCAGAGCCGGTGGCACTGCTGCTGGCACTGCTGCTGTGGCCCAGGCATCCACTGTGGGCTCTTGGGCACCCGGGGCCGCCTGGCTGCAAGTGTCCCTCTCTGGTGGCTGCTCCTCCTCAGCTCTGATTGTTGACTCAGGTGGGGATGGGGAGGAGTGGGAGGCGGGACCCAGCAGCTGAGTAAGCCCCACCACGGCGGGGGTGTGAAGAGAGAAAAGGTGAGTGGGAGAAATGGAGGCTGCCACAATTGTTACCCCTTCCCTGTCTTAGCCGCATGCCATCGCTGCCATCTTGGGGATGGTGGCAGCTGGGGAGAGCTATGAGCGGTGGCCAGAGGGAGCGCAGAGCGAGAACCGGAGGGGAGGCCGAAAGTGAGCTGCTGCTGCTCCTTAACCTCTTCTACTCCCCCTCCATGGAGCACTCACCTCCCTAGGTGGCCCTGCTGCGGGTGTTCAGCTGCTGCACCACACTTGCAGCAGTGGCATCGACGGGGAGTGTAGGCAGGGCATCTGTGCACTTTCCAGACCATGCTCCAGCCTTCATTCACCAGCCACCTCCATGTGCCAGCCTGTCCCAGCCTGGTCCCCTCCAGATGTGGTCTGTTGGCCTACGGATTTCTCTCCCACCTCCCCATCCTCAAGCAGCAAAGCTGGCTCCAGTCTCTCTTTTTAGCTAGTGCTTTTGCGTGTAGGTATTCTTAAGCACTTTCCATGTTTATATTGCAAAATAAAATGGCCTCTCCAGGTGGCTGATTGGGCTCCTCCCTTCCTTCTTTCCCTCCCTCCTTTATTCTTTTTCTTCTTTTCTTACTTCCTTGCCCTCCACTGCCCAGGTCTCCAGGAAGCCTGTGCCGCTGTCTCGGGGTCCGCTGCATGGCCTGAGAAGAACGGCGAGGCTCTTCTGATGGACAAGGCTTTGGCGCTCGCCCTGGTCTTGCCTTCCTCCACTGGAGACCTCCAGCTCCCCCCTCCCAGCCTTGCCTGACCCCCCACAGGATGCGGAGGATGACACTGCTGCATGTGGAAGCATGGAGGAGAAACTTTTCAGGAAGCAGTTTCCTCTGAGTCCAACTTCTGCCTTGACAGATCTCTGGAGAAGAGGAGGGGGGTGGGGGAGCTGCGTGAGGGAAGGCTGCCCCAACAAGCCATTATCCTTACCACGCACAATTGGAAATGGGGATTCCTTTTCGAGAAGGGCCAGCCTCCCTCGTGCAGGACCAGGGAGTGCTGCTCCCCTGCCTCCTCCTCTTGCTCTCCAGAGATCTGTCAAGGCAGAAGTTGGACTCAGAGGAAACTGCTTCCTGCAAACGTTCTCCTCCGTGCTTCCACACGCAGCAGCGTCGTCCTCCACCTTCTGCTTTGCTGGGAGGGGGCACCGGACAGGGAAATGCCATTGATGTCTGGGATTGGGATAAGGACGTCTCCTTTGGCATGCTGTGCACATGCACGCACGCACACACACCATTCCAAGTTTGGAGACTTTTATCCACATTTCAGCTTGTAAACTGCCAATCATGCCTGGGCTTGGGGAGAAGGCCCTCTCCTTCCTCTGTGGATAAAAGTCCCCAAACTTGGAATACGGTGTGTGTGTGTGTGTGTGTGCACACACACGCATGCGCTTGCCTACCAGCAGTTTGGAGAGGCAAGGAGTTTGTCGGGCACTGAATTGTCCCCACATCAAGTTAGCTGGTGCGACTTGTTCCATCCCAACCCAGCCATCCCGAGTCAGCTGCGCCTAGTGAGCAGTGTCGTGCCAGCCATGCCCACCTAGGCATGCCCACCCAGGCATGCCCACCTAGTCACGGCCATGCCTACCCAGCCACACCCACCTGGCCGATGTGAGTCGTCATAGTCTTACATGCAACTGGCCCTTTGAGAGCAACCATAACGCTGATGTGGCCCTCAGTTAAATTGAGTTTGACACCCCTGGTCTAGGGCTTGGGAGGTTGAATTGAGGCTTTTGGCAAGAGCACATGCCAGACTGTTGATGTTCCTAGAGTTGCGCACAGCGAGTGCTGGAACCCCAACTAATGACATTGACAATGCCACGTATTCTATTTTAGTAAGCAGGACGGTTTGGGAGTTGCAATCAGATGTCAGAGATTGGAGAGCTCTTCTCTGTTGTCTCTGTAAGGAGGGCATGAAGATTGTTAGTTGCCCTGGGGTGCAGGGACCTCTGGTGGAGTTAGCAGGGAGGTAAGAATATGCTTTCGTATAAAAACCTAACACCCAACTGTTGGAAATGCCAATGCAAAGTAGGATCTTACTATCATATGTGGTGGACCTGTCCAAAAATAAAAAACTTTTGGAATATAATTAAAACCTGGCTAACAGAAATTACGAAACAGGAAATAGATATAAACCCAGAAACATTTCTGCTGGGAATCATCAATAGGAAAATGGAGAAGAAATACCATTATATTATGCTACACATATTAACAGCAGCAAGAATAACTATTGCACAACACTGGAAACAGAACGATGTCCCAAATGAAAGTATTGTAATTAGAAAAATTTTGGAATGTGCAGAGGCAGATAAATTGACAATGGAATTAAAAGGAAAGGAGGACTCCGAGTACTATGAAATCTGGAATACATTCTATGATTGGTACGAAAAACGAAAACAAATATGATTAATATAAGAAATACAAATATAACTTATATGAGACTATGTATAATTATGCCTAAGAAATATATGAAAAAATCAGGTTATTATACTATACATATGTATATATATATTATGATGTTACAATACTAAGAAGAATATTATTCTTTTTTAAATTATTATTATTATTATTATTATTATTATTATTATTATTATTATTATTATTATTATTATTATTATTATTATTATTATTATTATTATTATTATTATTATTATTATTATTATTATTATTACTGTTATTATTATTACTATTTATTAATATTTATCATACAATATATGTTATACAAATATATAAGATAAATGAATTGAAAGTTATGTAGATATAAATTGTCAATATAAAATTACTGTAAGATAATCATAGAGATTGAAGTTTTTACAGCTGTATGCGTTTTTTTATGTTTGTTATGTATTTATTCTTGTCTTTTTCTTTTTGTATGTTTTTTAAATGTAAATAACTTAATAAAAATTATTTTTTTTAAAAAAGAATATGCTTTCGTACTACAGAGTATGAACCAGTCTAGAGGGAGCTTAACATGGTTATAGTCTAAGGGAATGGTTTCGGTGTGGTTGCAGGATAGACCCATGTTACTTAAGTCCTGGCAAACTAGTACCTTAGGGACAACACAGCCCTCCATTTTGAAACACATGGCTGCACTGGTTACAGTTGCCGTGTGTAGCACAAACATAGTTCCATCTTTAAAATCAGTGGTGATGATGTCAGGGTGGTGATGATGTCAGGGACCAATGCCCTAATAAAAGCAGGAGCCTCAAGCCATTTAGCGAGAAAAGTCAAGTTGTTAATTAAGAGTGCCATGTCGGCATGAACTAAGTGAAGCTAGCTCTAACTTCACCCAGTTCGCGCCTTGCCTCTGACCCTGTTGCCCCCTCCCCCCAAGGTGTGTCACCAGTCACATTCCCGAATGAAGCAATTTTGCAGGTCGTAGAAGTCACTCCCTCTGGCCGTTGCAGGTCTCCGTGGAGATCGCCTTGATTTCGGGCAGCTAGGATGTGTTTTATTTTGACTGAGGTGTGAATTTCTCGGTGCAGCTGCAAGGCGCGATTTTCCATCCCTCTGCCTATGGCAACTCGGGAGCAGGTCAGGAAAGCTTCACGAGTTGACATTCGGCTTCCCTCACTTCCGGAAGGCAGCCTGTGTAAAGCAAAAACAATTTGAGTACAGGTGTATCTTTTAAGGGTGTGATCCCCACCCAGGCTTGGTTGGATTCTTTTCGTGGAATCTGGCTATGAGGCGATCAGCTTGGATGTTTCTGCTCTTTACCCAAGACACCTCTGATAGAGGGTAACCCCTCCACTTGATTAAGTATTGGAGTTGCCCCCGTGCCACCTAGAGTCGAGGATGCATTGCATCTTGTAATGGGTTTGGCCTCCTATGACCACTGGGTCCGGGGGCTCACGGGGTGGTGGTTTCAGGGTCGACCCAACCACAGGTTTTTTTTTTATTGAAAAGTTTTACAAGTACAAAGTACATACAGTTTTTATCTTTTCTACCCCCCCCCATCCACCCTCCACCCTTCTCCCCCCCTCACCCTCCCCCCTCCACCCTCCCGGACTTCCCAGAGAAAAACACAAGGTATAAGTTCAAGACAAAAAAATATAAAATTACCTAATACTAAAACAGAATGTTAGTTCAAAAAATATCTTATCCTTTCTTAACTCTTTGTTATCCATAAGCTTGAAAGTATAATCTATTATTTCTTCAAACAACAAACAAAATATACCATTTAAATTATATTAATCTGAAACTTTTTCTGAATATATTCCGTCCACTTACTCCATTCCAACACATATTTTTCATTTGAATAATCCTTAAGGTAAGATGAAACCTTAGCCATTTCGGCCAGATGTGTCACTTTCAATGTCCATTCTTCAATTGTAGGTATATCTTCCTTCTTCCAATATTGTGCCACCAGCAATCTGGCAGCCGTTATAAAATTCAGAATCAGCTTAGCCTCTATAGGTGTACAATCCGTTGTTATTCCCAGTAGAAAAAACTGTGGTGTAAATTTAATTTTTTTCTTTAAAATATTTTGTATAATCCACCAGATTTTTATCCAGAAAGCCTTAATTTTTTTACAAGTCCACCATACATGAAAATATGTAGCGTCATCACATTCACATCTCCAACATTTAGGCTGTAAGTTGGGATACATACACGCCAATTTTTTTGGGTCTAAGTGCCATCTGTAAAACATTTTATAAAAATTTTCCCTCAAATTTTGAGCCTGCGTAAATTTAACATTTGTAACCCATATCTTTTCCCATGTGTCCATCATTATAGGTTCTCCAAAGTTTTGAGCCCATTTTATCATACAATCTTTAACCAATTCTGATTCTGAATCCAATTCCAATAAAATATTATACAATCTTTTTATATGCATTGGACCATCATCTTTAATTTGTACAATCAGATTGTCTTCATTTTGCACAATACCAATTTTTCTATCATCTCTCCAACTGGCCTGTATTTGTCTATATTGAAACCAGGTCCTAACTATTCCTTCCTCTTTTAATTTCTCAAATGATTTTAGTTGAGATAGTGTTCCGTCTTCAAGAAGAAGTTCTTTATATGTAATCTTATCTATGTTTTGTTCCAAGTTTATATTTTCTATCACGTGTCTGGGTACCGTCCACCAAGGTATTTTGTCATTTAACTTACATCGGTACTTTTTCCAGACACGCAATAAAGCATTTCTCAATATATGACTCTTAAAAGCTTTATCTATCTTTTTATCATATATTAAATAGGCATGCCACCCATAGAGCAAACCATATCCCTCAATATTTAATACACTTTCTTCCGTTAAATTAATCCAATCTATAATTGCTGAGAGAGCTGCTGCTTCGTAATACAGTTTTAAGTTTGGCATTCTCAAGCCCCCTCTTTCACGTGTATCCTGCATTATCTTCTGATTTACCCGCGGCTTCTTCCCTGCCCAAATAAATTTATTTATACCCTTTTGCCACTCCTTTAAAGTTCCGTCTTTTAAAAGTATTGGTATCATTTGAAAAAGGAATAGAAACCTTGGTAGAACATTCATTTTAACAGCAGCTATCCTTCCCAACAGTGACAATTGCAGTTTTTCCCAATTTTCCATATCTTTCTGTATTTTTAACCATAATGGTTCATAATTATGTTGGTATAGTTTTGTATTTGTGGACATAATATAAACCCCTAAATATTTGATCTTTTGAACTGCTTCAAAACCTGTTGCCTTTTCTATTTCTTCTTTTTGGCTTCTTGTCACATTTTTAACTATTATTTTTGTTTTGGCTATATTTATCTTAAAACCAGATACTTGTCCATATAAATTGATTGTATCCATCAAAATTCTGATAGATTGTAGTGGTTGAGTCAGAGTAACAACCAGGTCATCCGCAAAAGCTCGTAACTTATATTCTTCCTGTCTAATCTTAATCCCCTTTATTGTATCAAGTTCTCTTATTTTGCTAAGTAATATTTCCAAACTCAGGATAAACAACAAGGGGGACAAAGGACATCCTTGCCTTGTTCCTTTTTCTATATTGAAATTATCTGTTAACCCACCATTAACTATTATTTGCGCTGTTTGTTTTTGGTATATTGCCTGAATAGATTGTACAAAATAATCTCCAAGTTGTAATTTTTCTATTAACTTTAATAAAAATCGCCAATTCAATCTATCAAAGGCTTTCTCAGCATCCAAAAATATCAATGTTGCAGGGACCTGGTTGTTCTTTCCCAAATACTCTAATAAATTAACAACTTGTCTAACATTAGTTTTCATTTGTCTACCTGTTAAAAACCCAGTTTGATCATGATGTATTGTCTGTTGTAAGACTATCATTAGTCTATTTGCTAAAATTTTTGCAAAAATTTTATAATCTAAATTTAGAAGTGAAATCGGCCTGTAATTTTTTGGGTCTGTAAGATCTTGACCCTCTTTTGGGATCAGAGAGATAAAAGCAGTTTTCCAAGATGGAGGTACAGTGCCTCCCTTTTGGATATTATTAAACAGATCTTTAAGTGGATCCACCATTTCCTCCTGCAATTTTTTATAATAAACAGCGGTTAATCCATCTGTCCCCGGGGCCTTGCCCACTTTTAGTTGTTTTATTGCCAATGCGATCTCTTCTGAAGTTATCAATTGATTTAAGGTATCCCTCTGAATCTCAGTAACTGTATGAATATTTTGTTGCTGTAAATACCTATCTATCTCTTCTTCCCTAACTTTATCCCCACTATATAATCCTGAATAAAAATCTAAAAATGATTTTTTAATGAATTCTTGTTCATAAGTTTCTTTACCCTTATATCTAATTTTTTCAATAGTTCTTGATTTTTGCTTCTTTCTTAACATATATGCCAGCCACCTCCCCGGTTTGTTTGCGTTACTAAAAATATTAAATTTTGCATACTGTAAATTGGTTGCCACTTGGTCTGCCATTAACATATTGAACTGACCCCTTAATAGATTAATTACCTCTTTAATTTTCCTATCCATTGGATTAGAAATTAAAGCCCTCTCCTGTCTTTTAATCTCTTCTTCCAGTTCTTTCCTCTTTTCCTCTTTTTTTCTTCTAAATTTATTATTCAAATAAATCAAAATACCTCTCATGTAAGCATTACTGGCATCCCAAACCATTTCCAAAGATGTGCCCTTCTGCATATTATTAACAAAAAATTCTTTCATTAGTTTTTTACATTCCCTCACATTATCCTCATATCTAAATAAATTGTCATTTAACCTCCATGACCTTCTGGGTCCATTGTTGTCTTGCAGTTCCAGCCAGACAGGGCTATGATCCGTTAATACTCTTGAACATATCTTCGTCTTCTTTACCCTAGAAAAAAGATTATTAGTAATCAAAATAAAATCAATCCTTGAAAAAGATTGATGTCTATCGGAGAAGAAGGTAAAGTCCTTTTCTTCCATATTTCTTTCACGCCAGACGTCCCTCAACTCCCAATCTTCCATCATTTCAAAAAAAGACTTTGGCAATTTGGCTCTTGAAAAAGTATTTTGGCTTGGACCCTTCTTGTCCTTTTTAACTTCTGGTACACCATTCCAATCTCCCAGAAGGATACAGGTATTATAATCCCATTGTATTAACTTTGTATGTAAAAAATCATAAAATTTCTCTTGTTGTTGGTTCGGGGCATATACACCAATCACCAGTGTTCTTTCTCCTTTAATTAAAAGTTCTATAGCTAAAAATCTTCCTTGATCATCTGCTTCAATCAATTTGGCAATCAGGTTTTTTTTAACGTATATTACAATACCATTTCTTTTTTCTGATGCTGATGATACGAATTGTAGTCCTAGTTTTGAATTTAACAAATATTTTTGGTCTTGTTTTCTAATGTGTGTTTCTTGAAGGCAGACCACATCATTATTAAATTGTTTAAGGTAATGAAATATTTTCCTTCTTTTCTGTGGTGAGTTTAATCCATTAACGTTCCAAGTTAAAAATCTACTTCCCATCTGCGGCCTTCTGAACATTGACTGATGATCTAAGAACTGCTGTTCCTTTCGTCTTGCTCCTCCCACTGCTTCAGATTTAGTAGTTTCTTTGACCGCAAGCTGAGATTGTTGTTGTGCCATTTCCTGCATACGTTTAGTTGCCGCTCTGGTCTGTCTCTGTTCTTTTATCTGTTGTTCTCCAAATAGATCCAAACTTTGGTCCCGAGTTGTAACAGTATCACCTTGACCAGATGGGGCCTCTATTTGCTGGACTTCCTGTTGTCTTGCTCTGTCATTCTCTTTTCTCCTTCCCTCTGGTGAGCTCGGTGTCCCAGCCTTTAAAATATATGTAAAGAAATCTCTTGCTTTTTGGACCGTGTTAAGTCGATGTCTTTCTCCAGCATAGATCAAGGAGATACCATTTGGAACTTCCCATCTAAATGATAATTGTTGTCTTTTAAGCTCCTCAACCAAGAAGGAAAAATCTCTTCTGGCCCTCAGCATTCTTGGGGGAATCTCTTTCAGTATGATCAATTCCTGTCCTCCCACCTGTAATTTATTTAGGTACGTTGCTTGAAGAATTTCATTACGCAATGCTCTGTTATTAAAATATATTACAATATCTCTTGGAAGGTTTCTTACTCTGGCAGCTCGAGAATTGACCCTGTAAACCTTGTCAATCTGGCCCATCAGCTCTTCCTTATTGATATCCAACACTTGGGCAAGGGCATCTCCCAACAACACTCTTAGATCCTCACTTTTCTCTTCTCGCAATCCACGAATTCTGATCGCAAATTCCACATTGCGATAATGGATCAATGTAATTTCATTTGTAGTTTTTTCTTCAACTTCATCTATCCTCTCTCTTAGGGATGCAGTAATATCTCTGATTAATTGAACTTGCTCATCCAAATATTCCACGTTATTTGCCAATCCTTTAAATGCCTCCAAAATGTCAGCTCTAATTTCATTGTTGCAAATTTCCATTTTATTGGACACAACTTGTATCTGGTCATTTATCAACTCCTTAATTGTCTCATTAGATTCATCATTTTTTTTGTTAAAATTGGTAGATATTTGAATCTGCATAGCTTTAAGGCTTACTTGCAGCATTGCAAGAGTTAATGGCTGAGGCTGGGGTTGAGATTGTGTTACAAGCGTTTGCAACTTTGTAGTGGGAGTTGGGGAACTCTCCGCACTTTTAGAAGAAACCGTCTTTACAGATTTAGAAGCCATCAGGATTAACGTAAATCTTTAGTCAGATATTCCCAGTTATTTTAATCTGGTGCCAAAAAGAAGAAAAGTCTCAAATGTAAGTACAAATTCAAATCAAATCCAGCAGCTCTCTTGCCATTGCCTGTCAGCAAAAGTGAAACTTTTCTCTTTGTTCTCAGTTCCACTTCCTCCCCCTTTCAAGCTTTCAACGCCATTTTAAAAAGCCAACTTGTTTCTTTGTAATTCAAATGAGAGTCATTAAGAGTTAATTATAGGTCACTTGCCAATTTGATTGCCTCCTGGTTTTCTCCGCTGCTGAAGATAATCTCAATCAGAATCTGTTGTTTACAGCAGTGTTGGTAACAGCCTTCTTGCTCCGCAAAAGCAGAGATATCCAAGGTCCGGAGCAGCAGCTGGTTGCCAGGGAGCCTTCTCCTTACACCCCCCTTGGATCTTTCCCTGGGGGGGGGTTGGGAGGGCTCTACCTGTGCCTGCGCGCTCTTCGCCCTTCCCTTTGCCCGGGAAGAGGCTTTTCTGCCGCCAGTCAGCTATTTTTAAGCTTTCTGGCAGCTTTAACGGTGCCGAGGATCGACACCCCAGAAAGGGAGTGCCCACGAAGACCGGAACCAAAACAGGAAGTCCCAACCACAGGTTTTAAGAGGCTGCTGTGGAATACCGGATATATTCTCCCCAGCAGTCAGGGCAGTTTCAATTGCACCTGACCGGGTTGATAATCTTTACTATGGGGAATGGCCCCATGAATTTAGGTGCCAGCTTCTTGCTGGGGAGCTTTAACCTTAAGTATATGGTGGAGAGGTAGACCTTCTCCCCCAGCTGGAATGACTGTTTATTTATTTATTTATTATTTGTATTTATATGCCGCTCAACTCCGCAGGGACTTTGAGCGGCTAGTGGGGCTTGGTGCTTGTCTGCCTGTTGCTTATAGGTTTGCGCTGCTTTAGCTAGCGCTTTCTTGACGTTTTCCCATGCCGCTTTTAGTGTTGACAGCCAATCAGTTAAACTTAATAATAATAATAATAATAATAACAGAGTTGGAAGGGACCTTGGAGGTCTTCTAGTCCAACCCCCTGCCTAGGCAGGAAACCCTACACTACTTTAGACAAATGGTTATCCAACATCTTCTTTAAAACATCCAGTGTTGGAGCATTCACAACTTCTGGAGGCAAGCTGTTCCACTGATTAATTGTTCTAACTGTCAGGCAATCTCTCCTTAGTTCTAAGTTACTTCTCTCCTTGTTTAGTTTCCACCCATTGCTTCTTGTTCTACCCTCAGGTGCTTTGGAGAATAGTTTGACTCCCTCTTCTTTGTGGCAACCCCTGAAATATTGGAACACTGCTATCATGTCTCCCCTGGTCCTTCTTTTCATTAAACTAGACATACCCAGTTCCTGCAACCGTTCTTCATATGTTTTAGCCTCCAGTCCCCTAATCATCTTTGTTGCTCTTCTCTGCACTCTTTCTAGAGTCTTGACACCCTTTTTACATCGTGGCGACCAAAACTGAATGCAGTATTCCAAGTGTGGCCTTACCAAGGCATTATAAAGTGGTATTAACACTTCGTGTGATCTTGATTCTATCCCTCTGTTAATGCAGTCTAGAACTATGTTGGCTTTTTTGGCAGCTGCTGCACACTGCTGGCTCATATTTAAATGGTTGTCCACTAGGACTCCAAGATCCCTCTCACAGTTACTACTGTTGAGCAAGGTACCACATATACTGTACCTGTGCATTTTGTTTTTTTTGCCTAAATGTAGAACTTTACTTTTTTCACCATTGAATTTCATTTTCTTTGATAGTGCCCAATGTTCAAGTCTGTCAAGATCCTTCTGTATCTTGAGCCTATCTTCTGGAGAGTTGGCTATTCCTGCCAGTTTGGTGTCATCTGCAAATTTGATGAGTTCCCCATCTATCCCCTCATCCAAGTCATTGATGAAGATGTTGAAGAGTACTGGGCCTAAAACAGAGCCTTGGGGTACTCCACTGCATACTTCCCTCCATGTAGATGCAGTTCCATTGAGCACTACACGTTGAGTGCGGTTGGTTAGCCAATTTTGAATCCATCTGGTGGTGTTGCTGTCCATCCCACATTTTTCTACTTTATCTAGTAGTAGGTTATGGTCTACTTTGTCAAATGCCTTACTGAAGTCCAAGTAAACTTACTGAGGAGGAGGGGTTCCCTTGGGTATTCCGGTATTGGGACAAAGTCCATACCACTTACTACTTTGAAAGGGGTTAATCCCGTGCTACTGTGAACAGCATTATTGTACGCGACCTCAGCGAAAGGGAGGAGGTCTGCCCAATTGGACTGCTGATAGTTCACGTAGCACCTCAGGTATTGTTCTACCATGGCGTTTAGTCTCTCTGCCCCACCATTGGTACTCATATGGAAAGCCGAGCTAAGGCCCTGGGATGACCCAATGGATCGCAAAAACTCCCCCCAAAACTTAGCCGTGAACTGGACCCCTCTATCCGAGATGATTCTGCGTGGTATCCCATGTAGGCAGTAGATGTGCTTCAGGAAGAGTTTGGCTAGCTGGTGGGCTGAGGGTAGTCCACTGCTTGGAGAATAGGTCTGTGTTCCCCCTGCTCTTTGGTAACTTTACTGTAAAGTCCATTGCGATTTCCTCCCATGGCCTCGTTGGCTCTGCCACTTGTTGCAGCAACCTGGGGGTCTCTTTTTCAGCTTTTTAGATAACTGTCCATGTCTTTCTTCATGCCGGGCCACCAGAATTGTCTCCTCACTAAGTGTAAAGATTTTAGGAATCCAAAGTGGCCCACCGATTTGACATCATGGCTTCTCTGGAGGATTGAGATGCGTAGGGACTTGGGGACATAGAGTTCCGCCCCCTTCCACGCTAGGTCCTCCCTTTTTCTCAAGATGTGTTGGTTGTCATAGAACCAGGGGTCTACTTCCAGTTCGGTTTTGAGTTTCACGATTAAGTCGCTTGCGAGTTGGCCTTGCCAGTTGCAGCGTTGTTGGTGGGTGGTCACTTGGGCCACGGCTAGGGTAAGGGGAATGAGGGTGTCTAATACCTCCGCCCGCCTGCATTTGTATTGGGGCATGCGGGAGAGGGCATCAGCTAGGAGATTCCTCCCCCCGGGATGTGTTTTAGCACGAAGTTGAATTGGTTGAAGTATTGAGCCCAGCGGATGCAATAGTTTCTGTGGGGTCCTAAGGGCCTCCAGATTCTAATGGTCAGTCCAGACTTCAAACAGTTTCTCCCCCCCCTTCCAAAAGGTGGTGCCAGGTTAGTAGTGCCCCTCTTACTGCAAAAGCCTCCTTTTCCCACACTGCCCATCTTCTTTCCGTGTCAGTGAGTTTACGGGAGGTATAGGCACAAAGCTGTAGTTTTCTCTGGCAATTTCTTTGGAGTAAGATGACTCTCACTGCCACATCATTGGCATCTGCTTGGATGATGAAGGGTTGTTTGGGGTCGGGATGTTTCAGTACGGGTTATTTTGCAAAAAGCCTCTTTAGTGTTTCAAATGCTTTTTGGCAAGTTAGTTCCCACTGTAGGGGTTGCCGCGGGCAGGGCTTCGTCCCTGGGCTCCCTGTTTTTAGGAGGTCTGTCATGGGTTTGGCAATTTTTGCAAAGGAGGGGATGAATTACCTGTAGAAGTTTGCGAATCCCAGGAAACTTTGTAACTATATGCGGGTGCGAGGTGGCTGCCACTCTAGGACAGCTTGTACTTTGGCTGGGTCCTTCTCTATCCCTTTGTTTGACACTCGGTAGCCCAGGTAGTCTAGCCGCAAGCGATGAAATTCACATTTTGACAACTTGACGTATAAGTTTGCCACCAAAAGCTTTTCAAGCACCTGACGGACTAGGGGTATGTGGTCCTCTATGGTCTCAGTAAAGATGAGGATGTCATTCAGGTAGACGAGGACCCCCTTAGAGAGGTGCTCATGCAGCACTTCATTTATTAACTGCATAAACACCACCGGGGGGGGGGGGGGCTACAGCCCGGAAGGCATTATTTTGAATTGAAAGCTTCCTAGGGGGCAGTTGAAGGCTGCTTTCCATTCGTCTCCCTCCCTGATTCGGACTCGGTAATATGCTTCTCTGAGGTCTAGTTTAGTGAAGACCTTGCCTTTGGCTAAGTGGGACAGAATGTCCTTCATGAGGGGGAGGGGATATAAGTTGTGCACGCACACGCTGTTTATCCCACGAAAGTCCACGCATAATCTCATAGTTCCATCTTTTTTCTCCTTCAATAGGACTGGGGCTGCGACTCATGGCTTGGCCGCCCCGATGAACCCCCTTGCTAGGTTTTTGTCTATGTATTTGTGCATTTCTTTCATTTCCCAGGGTGTCATGGCATATAGTTTGGGTTTGGGAAGCTTGGCACCGGGGATGATTTCGATGGCACAGTCTGTTGCGCGGTGGGGTGGTAGGACATTGCACTCGGTTTCATTGAACACTTCAGTGAGGTCCTGGTATTCTCCATGGATCCGTTTAGCCTCTGGCCTCACTGCTTCGGTTAGGTGGGTGGCGTAGGCTCCACCTAATAGGGACCCATCGACTTGCTCAAACTTAATTGGGTGGGCCAATTTATTCGCTCTGATCCCTAATTTCAGGACCATGGGTAAGTTAATCAAACATCTAGTGCAGCCTGGAGAAGGCGTGGCTAACGCTGCAGCGCTACAGAGTTTCCCCGAGCTCTGCAGGGGAAATCCTGAACCCACGCTGCCTGGGGACCTGGACCGAACGGGACCAGGTCGGATCCACCCTGAAGGGGTGGTGAAGAAGGGAGCGCTGGCTGGCAGACTGGGGGGGCGGCAACCCCCCCAGGGAACCAGCTTTGCTCCTTGACCGGTGGCGTGCGGAAGATGGCATTGCAGCCGTCCTCTAGCCGCGGCAGTCACATCGCAAGGAGTTGAATTAGCGAGTTGGAGTCACCTGGGAAAGAAAATTAAAAGTGAGGTGCTGGTGAGCATGAAGAAGACAGAAGAAGCTGGTGAGTGATATTGCCAGAGAAAGCTTTAAGAAACTTTACTTGGACATAGTAAAAGGGAACAAAAGGACCGGAAGTGAAAGAGCGGCTGCTTGGCATATGGAGAATATAGAGTGGGGGAAAATTTTTTTAAACCAATTTATAACTAGAGCCCAATTGATTGAGGATTTGGAGTTTTACTTTTAAAGATCTGGAATTTAAAGGAAAGCAATTTGGTCGATGGAATTATTTAAAAACGGAAGAATTGGATTATAATAACAAAGGCAGAGCTGGGAGATGGAAACAGAGCCATCTGCTGGTTGGAGGAGTCACTGTAAGCGTGGGATATTACCAGAAATAATGTTTTGACAGCTGTTGTTTTTGGAACAGAGCAGCTTGTGACTGTATAAAAGAAAAATATTTGGACTAAGATGGATAAGAACTGAACTGGATTGAATCTTAACAACAAAGGAACTGCAAGAAAGATTTAGACTTGTAATGACTAAATGGAATTAAAAGGGTCTAATTGGTGAGATTTTACTAGAAGACAATTAAAGGCTGTGAAATATATCATTATTAGCAGCTGGAAGGACTATAGAAATTTGGTGATTTGTGATCTTGCTGACAAAGAAATAAGCGATTGCTAAAAACTCTTGGAACTTATTGAAAAATTTTGTTTTGTGGTACAGGCAGATAACAGTTAACAGCTGGAGCTCTATAAGATTTTAGATTTGAGAAACATAACTGAAAATATGGGAGATATTGACTACAAAGAAATGGCTGAATTCTTGAAAGATTTGTTTAAAGATTTAAGAAGAAGCTTTGGACTGGACGCAAAGGAGAAAGGGGAAAATATGGAAAAGGAAAAGGAAAGAATAACAGATGAAGGCAAGAAGACTGATGAAAACATCATAAATGATGATGAAAAGGGAAAGAACACTCTAAAATGGAATATTGATTAATGATTATGTTGAGATTTATAACGATTCCACTGGGCTTAACAGTGAAAATAGAGATAAAGATAATAAAAATGATGATGTTCAGATTGAGGAAGAAGATTTTAAGATACATAAAATTAAAGAACGAATGGGGAAAACTAGATACATACAGATAATGGATTTAAGAGGGGGAAAAGGGCGTGGGAAATGAGATCTTATTGGTATAAAGGTAAACGAAAGAAAGGGAAGAAATTAAGGAAATGGGGATGGAGGAAATACATATATAAAATGGAAGTAATTGGGAAATTAAAAGGGAATGGATGAAGACTTTGAAATATTACAAATGATATTTTTTTCTTTTATTATTACCTTCTTTTCTTTTCTTATTATTATATTAGATTTAATTGTGATAAGTATGTTAATTGATTAAAATTTTGATATATAAAATTAATATAACTTATCTGATTAGAAATTCAAAGATCTTTCTTTTTTTTCTTTTTTTTCTCTTCTTCCTTTTCTTCTTTTTATAAAGATTAATATTGTTGAATTGTTTGGAATAATATGGATAAAACAATGACAATATGAGAAATATGGAATAAATATGATCATTAGAATTTAAGGGAAATTACCTAAATATTAAAAATGAACAGGGTATATTATGAATGTTTATCACTTTACAAATTTATTAAGCTGAGATTTGGTAAGTTAATCGATTTGGATCTTTCCCTTTTCTTTTTATATTCTATTTTTCTTTACTATTTTTTTCTTTTCTTTTCTAATCTTTGATGTTTAAATATAAGAGATGGATGAATTGATAATGGTAAGATTAATTTTTTGATTTGATTTAATTAAATATTTGTATTGAGACAGGAAATAAAGAATTAGAAATAATGGAAATAAATTTAAATGTTGGGAAAAGGGTATATTATGATTGTATATTATGCTTGTGTACTACTTTTATATATGAGATTTGTTTAAATGTAAAATGTAAGATTTTTTAAAATTATTATTTTAAGAGTTGAAAAATTATAGAGTGGATACAATTAGTAAGAATGTTGATGATTAATATGAGAAATTAAAAGAATAATTGGGCATTTAGTTTTTTGATAGAACAAAGGATAAAAAACAGAAGCGATGAATAAAGAGACTAAAGAATTAAAGGAAGCAATATGGCTTAAAATTAAGAAGCAGGAGACAGTAACTATCTTGGAAAGTTAAGCAAATAGCGGTCAATTTGGAAGGAAATTTGAAATTAACTGGTGAATATCCCAGATGACAAAACTAGAAATTAGATGTTTTTTCTTTTTTTTTTCTTTTTCTTTTTGGAGGTAAGATGGAAATAGCAGCATGTACCTAGAAGAGAGTACTACATAAAAAGAATAATAATATAATTATATTGGTTAATTTTTTATTTTTATTATATTTTTTATTTTTTTAAAAGAGATATGATTAGTTTAAAATTGAGATTAGCATCAGTCTGTCAAATATAAAATGAGTTAGTATAAAAGCTCAAGGAAAGGTAAAGAAAGTGAAAGAGGAAGCAGAAGGGGAGGAAGAGAAGGTGTAGAGAGGGTAGAGGAGGAGGGAAGGAGTTAGAAAGTAGGAGGAGAAGTTGGAGATAGAGAGAGGGGAGTGTAATGGAATAAAGTAGAACAGACTGATGACTGACGAGGCAAGTGTTGAATAAGATATTGACTTTTTTTTATTGAAAAGTTTTACAAGTACAAAGTACATACATTTTTATCTTTTCTACCCCCCCCATCCCCACTCCACCCTCCCTCCCCCACTCACCCTCCCCCCACCCCCCTCCCAGACTTCCCAGAGAAAAACACAAGGTATAAATTCAAGACAAAAAATATAAAACTACATAATGCTAAAACAAACTATTAGTTCAAAAATATCTTTTCCATTCTTAACTCTTTGTTGTCCATAAGCTTGAAAGTATAATCTTTTGTTTCCTCAAACAACTAACATTAATATACTATTTAGATTATATTGATCTGAAACTTTTTCTGAATATATTCCGTCCACCTACTCCATTCCAACATATATCTTTCATTTGAGTGATCTTTAAGATAAGATGAAATCTTAGCCATTTCGGCCAGATGTGTCACTTTCACTGTCCATTCTTCAATTGTAGGTATATCTTCCTTCTTCCAGTATTGTGCCACCAATAATCTGGCAGCAGTTATAAAATTCAAAATCAACTTAGTCTCTATAGGAGTACAATCCGTAATTATTCCCAACAAAAAAAACTGTGGTGTGAACTTAATTTTTTTCTTTAAAATATTTTGTATAATCCACCATATTTTTATCCAAAAAGCCTTAACTTTTTTACAAGTCCACCATATATGAAAATATGTTGCATCATCACATTCACATCTCCAACATTTGGGCTGTAAGTTAGGATACATACACGCTAATTTTTTAGAGTCTAAATGCCATCTATAAAACATTTTATAAAAATTTTCCCTCAAATTTTGAGCCTGTGTGAATTTAACATTTGTGACCCATATCTTTTCCCATGTTTCCATCATTATAGGTTCTCCAATATTTTGAGCCCATTTTATCATACAATCTTTAACCAGTTCTGATTCTGAATCATCCAATAAAATATTATACAATCTTTTTATATGCATTGGACCATTATCTTTAATTTGTACAATCAGATTATCTTCATTTTGCAAAATACCAATTTTTCTGTCCTCTATCCACCTGGCCTGTATTTGTCTGTATTGAAACCATCTCCTAACTATTCCTTCTTCTTTTAGTTTCTCAAATGATTTTAGTTGGGATAGGGTTCCATCTTCAAAAAGAAGTTCTTTATATGTAATCTTGTCTAATTTTTGTTCCAAGTTTATGTTTTCTATCGCGTGTCTGGGTACTGTCCACCAAGGTATTTTATCATTTAATTTACATTGATACTTTTTCCAGACACGCAATAACGCATTTCTCATTATATGACTCTTAAAAGCTTTGTCTACCTTTTTATCGTATACTAAATAGGTATGCCACCCATAAAGCAAACCATATCCCTCAATATTTAATACACTCTCTTCAGTTAAATTAATCCAGTCTGTAATTGCTGAGAGAACTGCTGCTTCGTAATACAATTTTAAGTTAGGCATTTTTAAGCCCCCTCTTTCACGTGTATCCTGCATTATCTTCTGATTTACCCTTGGCTTCTTCCACGCCCAAATAAATTTATTTATACCCTTTTGCCACTCCTTCAGAATTCCATCTTTTTAAAGTATTGGTATCATTTGAAAGAGGAATAAAAACCTTGGTAAAACATTCATTTTGACAGCAGCTATCCTTCCCAGCAACGACAATTGTAATTTTTCCCAATTTTCCATATCTTTCTGTATTTTTAACCATAGTGGTTCATAATTATGTTGGTATAGTTTTGTATTTGTGGACATAATATAAAACCCTAAGTATTTAATCTTTTGAACTATTTCAAAACCTGTTACCTTTTCTATTTCTTCTTTTTGGCTTCTTGTCACATTTTTAACTATTATTTTTGTTTTAGCTATATTTATCTTAAAACCAGATACTTGTCCATATCGATTAATTGTGTCCATCAAAATTCTGATAGATTGTAGTGGTTGGGTCAGAGTAACAACCAGGTCATCCGCAAAAGCTCGTAGTTTGTATTCTTCCTGTCTAATTTTAATCCCCTTTATTGTGTCAAGTTCTCTTATTTTGCTAAGTAATATTTCTAAACTCAATATAAACAACAAAGGAGATAAAGGACATCCTTGTCTTGTTCCCTTTTCTATATTAAAATTCTCTGTTAATCCACCGTTAATTATTATTTGCGCTGT
This sequence comes from Diadophis punctatus similis, assembly GCA_023053685.1. NCBI lineage: Eukaryota > Metazoa > Chordata > Lepidosauria > Squamata > Dipsadidae > Diadophis > Diadophis punctatus. The sequence goes on from JALIGW010000066.1 coordinate 658,554, forward strand.
TTGTTTTTCATATATTGCCTGAATAGATTGTACAAAATAATCTCCAAGTTGTAATTTTTCTATTAGCTTTAGCAATAGCAATAGCAATAGCACTTAGACTTATATGCCGCTTCATAGTGCTTTACAGCCCTCTCTAAGCGGTTTACAGAGTTCAGCATATTGCCCCCAACAATCTGGGTCCTCATTTTACCCAATTCAATCTATCAAAGGCTTTTTCAGCATCCAAAAATACTAGTGCTGCAGGGACCTGGTTGTTCTTTCCCAAGTACTCTAATAAGTTAACAGTTTGTCTAACATTAGTTTTCATTTGTCTACCTGTTAAGAACCCAGTTTGATCATGATGTATTGTCTGTTGCAAAACTATCATTAGTCTATTTGCTAAGATTTTTGCAAAAATTTTGTAATCTAAATTTAAAAGTGAGATCGGCCTATAATTTTTTGGATCTGAGAGATCTTGACCCTCTTTTGGGATCAGAGAGATAAAAGCAGTTTTCCAAGATGGAGGTACAATACCTCCCTTTTGGATATTATTAAACAGTTCTTTAAGTGGTTCCACCATTTCATCCTGCAGTTTTTTATAGTAGACAGCAGTTAACCCATCTGTCCCCGGGGCCTTACCCACTTTTAATTGTTTGATTGCAAATGCAATCTCTTCTGAAGTTATCAGTTGATTTAAAGTGTCCCTCTGAATCTTAGTGGTTATATGAATATTTTGTTGCTGTAAATACCTATCTATCTCTTCTTCTCTAACTTTGTCTCCACTATATAATTCTGAATAAAATTCTAAAAAAGATTTTTTGATAAATTCTTGTTCATAAACTTCTTTACCCTTATATCTAATTTTTTCAATAGTTCTTGATTTTTGCTTCTTTCTTAACATGTATGCCAACCACCTCCCCGGTTTATTTGCATTACTAAAAATATTAAATTTTGCATACTGTAAATTAGTTGCCACTTGGTCTGCCATTAACGTATTAAACTGACCCTTTAATAAATTAACTACCTCTTTAATTTTCTTGTCTGTTGGATTAGAGATTAAGGCCCTCTCCTGTCTCTTAATCTCTTCTTCCAATTCTTTCCTCTTTTCCTCTTTTTTTCTTCTAAATTTATTGTTCAAATATATCAAAATACCTCTCATATAAGCTTTACTGGCATCCCAAACCATTTCCATGGATGTACCCTTCTGCATATTATTAGCAAAAAATTCTTTCATTAACTTTTTACATTCCCTCACATTATCCTCATATCTGAATAAATTGTCATTTAACCTCCATGACCTTCTATGTCCATTGCTGTCTTGCAATTCCAACCAGACCGGGCTATGATCCGTTAATACTCTTGAACATATCTTCATCTTCTTTACTCTAGAAAAAAGATTATTAGTAATCAAAATAAAATCAATCCTTGAAAAAGATTGGTGTCTATCAGAAAAAAAAGTCCCTCAACTCCCAATCCTCCATCATCTCAAAGAAAGACTTTGGCAATTTAGCTCTTGAAAAAGTATTTTGGTTTGGACCCTTCTTATCCTTTTTGACGTCTGGTACACCATTCCAATCTACCAGAAGGATACAAGTATTATAATTCCATTGTATTAACTTTGTATGTAGAAAGTCATAAAATTTCTCTTGTTGTTGGTTCGGGGCATATACACCAATCACCAGTATTCTTTCTCCTTTAATTAAAAGTTCTATAGCTAAAAATCTTCCTTGGTCATCTGCTTCAATCAATTTGGCAATCACATTTTTTTTAACATAAATTACAATACCATTTTTCTTTTCAGGTGCCGATGAAACAAAATGTAATCCTAATCTTGAATTTATTAAATATTTTTGATCTTGTTTTCTAATGTGTGTTTCTTGAAGGCAGACCACATCATTGTTAAATTGTTTAAGATAGTGAAATATTTTCCTTCTCTTCTGTGGTGAATTTAATCCGTTAACATTCCAGGTTAGAAATCTATTTCCCATCTGCGGGCTTCTGAAGCGTCTGGAACATTGACTGGTGGTCTAGGAACTTTAGTTCCTTTCGTCTTGCTCCTCCCACTGCTTCAGTTTTAGTAGGTTCTTTGACTTCGAGCTGGGGTTACTGTTGTGCCATTTCCTGCAAACGTTTAGTTGCCGCTCTGGTCTGTCTCTGTTCTTTTATCTGTTGTTCTCCAAATAAATCCAAACTTTGGTCCGGATAAGTTGTAACAATATCACCTTGACCAGATGAGGCCTCTATTTGCTGGACTTCTCGTTGTCTTACTCTATCATTCTCTTTTCTCCTTCCTTCTGGTGATCTCGGTGTCCCAGCCTTTAAAATGTATGTATAGAAATCTCTTGCTTTTTGGACCGTGTTAAGTCGATGTCTTTTTCCAGCAAAAATCAAGGAAATGCCAGTTGGTACCTCCCATCTGAATGGTAATTGTTGTCTTTTAAGCTCCTCTACCAGAAAGGAAAAATCTCTTCTGGCCCTCAGCATTCTTGGAGGGATCTCTTTCAGTGTGATCAATTCTTGTCGTCCCACCTGTAGCTTGTTTTGGTACGTTGCTTGAAGAATATCATTGCGCAATGCTCTGTTATTAAAATATACTACAATATCTCTTGGAAGGTTTCTCAATCTGGCCACACGAGAGTTGACCCTGTATACCTTGTCAATCTGCCACATCAGCCCTTCCTTGTTAATATCCATCACTTGAGCAAGGGCTTCTCCCAACAGCTCTTTCAAATCCTCACTTTTCTCCTCTTTCAATCCTCTGATTCTGATTGCAAACTCCATGTTCCTGTAATGAATCATTGTGATTTCATCTGTAGTTTTCTCTTCAACCTCATCTATTCTCTCTCTTAAGGTTGCTGTAATATCTCTGATTTGTTGAACTTGCTCATCCAAATATTCCACATTATTTGCCAGTCCTTTAAATGCCTCCAAGATATCAGCTCTAATTTCATTGTTACAGATTTCAATTTTGTCAGAAACAACTTGTATCTTGTCATTTATCATATCCTTAATTGTCTCATTAGATTCATCAATTTTTTTGTTAAAGTTGGTAGACATTTGGATCTGCATAGCTTTAAGACTTTCTTGCAACATCGCCAGAGTTAATGGCTGAGGCTGAGGCTGAGATTGTGCTGCAAGAGTTTGCAGTTTGGTGGTGGGGGTGGGAGAGCTCTCCGCACTTTTGGAGGAAACCGTCTTCACTGATTTAGAAGCCATCAGGATTAAAATAAATCTTTAGTCAAATATTCCAAATTGTTTTAATCTAGTACCAAAAAGAAGAAGAATCTCAGATATAAATGCAAATTCAAATCAAGTCCAGCAACTCTCTTGTGGAAGCCTGTCAGCAAAACAGAAACTTTTCTCTTTGTTCTCACTTTCGCTTCCTTTCCCTTTCAAGCTTTCAACGCCATTTTAGAACCAGCTTGCTACTTTGTAACTTATCAAGTGAAAGTCAATAAGAGTTAAGTAGTGGTTACTTGCCCAATCTTGCCTCCTGGTTTTCCCTGCTGCTACAGATAATCTTCAATTGGAATCAATTGTTTGGAGCAGTGCTGGTCGCAATCTTCTTGCTCCGCAAAACAGCGGAGATATCCAAGGTCCAGAGCAGCAGCTGGTTCCCAGGGAGCCCTCACCTTTCGCCCCTCAGGACTTTTCCTAGGGGACTTGGGGGGGCTCTACCTGTGCCTGCGTGCTCTTTGCCCTTCCCTTTGCCCGGGAAGGGACTTTTCAGCTGCCAGTCAGCTGTTTTTAAGCTTTCTGGCGGTTTTTACGGTGCCGAGGATCGACGCTCCGGAAAGGAGCATCCACGAAGATCGCGGAACCAAACAGGAAGTCAATAAGATATTGACTTTTGAATGATTGATTATATTGAACAAATATGTATTTTTTATTGTAATATCATAAGGTACATGTGTATTGAATTGTATATGAAGTGATGGAGAAAATAAAAAAAAATGTACAAAAAAACCCCCCATCTAGTGCAGCTTGAGTCTATTAGGGCTTCAAAAGTGCCCTGAGTCCCTGTTTTTGGGGATGTGAGACGTATCGGGAAGACGGAAGGGTGGATAGGCTTACTCACCATCGGGTCGTTTTCCCCCTTGTCCTCACTGTCATAGGGTTCCAGCAATTGGTTGTCATCAGTTGGAGTTCCCCTTCCCACGGCTGGGTAGGGAGGGACCTCTACAGCCTAGAGGGCTTTTTGGGACTTGTCGGCGGCATGCCTGGGGCCTTGTTCCGGTCACGCCCTGGGTGGTGGCTCTGGCTTGGGTTTCAGAGCTGGAGTTGCACAAGCCGATGCAAAGTGGCCTATCCCTCCGCATCTATAACATTTCAACTGGCCTGGGGGGAGGGTTGGTCTTGGGGCCGGCTGGGTTGCTCTGGTATTCTGTCGGCCAGGTGGTCTTCAGTCTGGTTGTCCTTTCTCTCTGGAACCCGGCTGCCTCCACATGTCATTGGTGCGCAAGCCGCAGTCAATCTTTATTGCTACTCGAAACCAGTCAGAGAGTCGGTTGGGAATGTCCCGATAAATGGTGGCTTGGCTAATTTGCTTGTCTAGGCTTTCTCTGAAAAAATGGACTAGTAGCTCCTCTGGCCAGGGCAGTAGCTTTCCCATGACCCTTCTGAACTCACGGATGTGTTCTTTAATGGGTCACCTTCTCTGCTTTAAATTCTGAATCTCATCCTCCACATATTGATCCTCCTCCACCTCCCCGAATCTGGCTTCTAACTCTTGCAGGAATTCGTCGACGTCCTGCAGTTGGGGGGGGCTCTCTTCCTATGGAGGGCTGCTAGCCATTCATTTGCTTCTCCCTCTAATCCCATGGCGATGGCGTTCACCATGGCTCTATGCGATGGGTAGAGGTGTCCATAGAGATCTAGATGGACTCCAGCAGATTCAAGGAATAGAGCTAGTTGATCTGGGTCCCCATCGAACTTCCCCTTAAATTGAGGTGGCTCGTTAAACACTGCCACTCCTTCATCTTGTTGGGCGCCATCTGCCTGCACCTGGTGTGTTTGGCAGTCTCCATCGGCTATAGCTTGTGTAGAGGAGGTTCGCCCTGCCTGAGTGGTTTGCTTGTGGTGCGGGGGAGCCACTGGCAGCAGCCTCGGTCTCAGTTTCCTTGTGGTGGGTGGAGAAGGGGGGGCTGTGTTCTCATCTGCCTCTCCATTTTTGGGCAGGTGGGTGCGTGTGGGCTTCCCGGGGTTGCTCCGTGGTTAGGTCCAGCTTAAGCTTAGGGTTGGCTAATTGGAGCTTAGCAGGTTGGATCGGGCTTCTCCTCCCTTCAGGGAGTTTGATTGCATCTCCCATCTCTTTTCCTCTTTCTTTTGGGTGGCACGACGGCCCCTCATCGCGAAGGGTGGCTCGGTCGAATTTCTCCCTCAATTGCTCCAAGGATTCACCTCGGATCCCAAGTAGGGATTTTGGGGTTCTGACCTCATCCCACTCCTTCATCCACTTCAATCCTTCTAGCTCGCTTATGGGTCGCCCCAAACGACGGGAGCTAGGGTAGGGGAATTCAACCTCAGCCGCTTAAGGGACTTTTCCCCCACCAATACTCATCCCTTTCTGCTTCGGTCACTGAGGTGGGCAACCCGGACGTCTCGGTTTCCATGGTCAGAGACAGCTGCACTTGGGTTCCATTTATTTATTTATTTATTTATTATTTACATTTATATGCTGCCCAACTCCCGAAGGACTCTAGGCGGCTCACATCAGAAAGAAACATAGATTAAAAAAAATTAAAAGTTAAAAAACAGAATTAAAAATACAATTAAAAATTACAATCATCCACCATTCATGGGCCGGCCTCGTCTATCCTCACCCGAGGTTAATGGTCCCAAGCCTGTCAGAAAAGCCAGGTCTTGACGGCTTTACGAAAGGGCAGTAGGGTGGGGGTAGTACGAATCTTGGGAGGTAGCTGGTTCCAGAGAGCGGGGGCCACCACAGAGAAGGCCCTCCCCCGAGGGCCCGCCAGCCGACACTGTTTAGCTGACGGGACCTGGAGTAGACCGACTCTGTGGGCTCTAACTGGTCGTTGGGAGGTATGTGGTAGCAGGCGGTCTTGCAAATACTCTGGCCCTGAGCCATGTAGGGCTTTAAAGGTCATAACCAGCACCTTGAATTGTGTCCGGAGACCAATGGGAAGCCAGTGCAGCTCGTGGAGGATTGGTGTAGTGTGGGTGTATCTAGGAACACCCACAACCGCTCACATGGCTGCATTCTGGATCAACTGCAGTCTCCGAACAGTCTTCAGGGGTAGCCCCATGTAGAGTGCATTGCAATAATCAAGCCGTGAGCTGATAAGGGCATGAGTGACAGTGAGCAGAGCCTCCTGATCCAGGTAGGGTCGCAATTGGTGCACCAGGTGAACCTGTGCAAAGGTCCCCCTAGCCACAGCTGTCAGATGTTGGTCTAATTTCAGCTGTGAGTCTAGGAGAACACCCAAATTGTGAACCCGTTCTGAGGGGGTTAATTTCTCCCCTCCCAGAACCAAGGAAGGACAGTTGGTATAGTCCTTCGGAGGCAGTATCCACTGCCACTCTGTCTTGTCAGGGTTAAGTTTGAGCCTGTTGATTCCCATCCAGACCCTCACATCGTCCAGGCACCGGCACAGCACGTCTACCGCTTCACTGAAATGACACGGGGTGGAGATGTACAGCTGGGTGTCATCAGCATATTGCTGGAACCTCACCCCGTGTCGTTGAATGATCTCACCCAGTGGTTTCATGTAGATGTTAAATAGGAGGGGGGAGAGGACCAATCCCTGAGGCACCACGCAAACGAGGGGTCTAGGGGTCGACCTCTGTCCCCCAACCAACACCGACTGCAACCGATCAGAGAGATAGGAGGAGAACCACCGTAATACGATGCCTCCCACTCCCAGCTCCCATAATCGGTGCAGAAGGATACCATGCTCAATGGTATCGAAAGCAGCTGAGAGGTCAAGCAGCATCAAGATAGAGGAGTGACCTCTATCTCGGGCTCACCAGAGATCATCCATCAGAGTAACCAAAGCAGTTTCTGTGCTGTAACCGGGCCTGAAACCCGATTGAAAAGGGTCTAGATAATCCGTTTCATCCAATAACCGTTGGAGTTGGAGCGTCACCACTTTCTCAACAACCTTTCCCACAAACGGAAGGTTGGAGACTGGACGAAAGTTTTTTAATTCTGCTGGATCCAGGGAAGGCTTCTTGAGGAGGGGCCTCACCACCGCCACTTTCAGTGGTTGAGGGACAGACCCCTCCATCAAAGAAGCATTGACCAAAGCCTGGAGCCAGCCTCATGTCACCTCCCTGCTGGATGAGACCAGCCAGGAGGGGCACAGGTCCAACAAACAAGTGGAGGAGCTCATCGCTCCAATAGCCTTGTCCACTTCATCAGGAGTCGTGGGCTCAAATTCTTCCCAGATAACCGGACTAAAACCCGCCCCTGTCACCTCAGATTGAATTGCCCAAGTAGAGTCCAGGTCCATCCGAATATGAGCGACTTTATCCGCCAGGAATTGTACAAATTCCTCAGCTCTGCCCTGCAGGGGTTCCTTCCACATTGAGGGAACGAGTCACCCTAAACAGGGCGGCTGGGCGTGAATCAGCGGATGCAATAAGTGCGGAAAAATGTGAACATTTTGCCGCCCGTATTGCCACTAAATAAGTCCTAATAAAGGCTCTTAAAAGTGTTCAGTCAGTTTCGGATTTACTGGATCTCCAGCGTTGCTCTAGACGTCTCTTTTGGCGTTTCATCTCCCGGAGCTCCTCGGTAAACCAGGGAGCTTTCCTGGATCCACTGCTGCAGAGAGGTCGCAAAGGCGCAATCCGATCCAATGCCCCAGAAGCCGCCTTATTCCAGGCAGCCACTAGGGCCTCAGAAGGATTGTGGACAAGGGATTCAGGTATCTTTGGGATTCTAGTATCTTTGGGATGCTATTTCCTGGAGTTTCCTGGCTGAGAGTAGGACCTGCCTCCTTCTGGGTTGCCAGGAGCAGGCTTTCTTTGGAGATTCCACCCTCTGCCATGGTGACCTGAGTTTATCTCCACACACACCAGGTATCGGAGAGCAAGTGGAGAGTCCAGGGCTCAGGAGTCCCAGTCGTTTTTGGTTAGTTTTTGGAGAGCTGGCTTGATGTCAAGGTTTCAACCAATGCCCTAAGGCAGTGATGGCGAACCTATGGCACGCGTGCCACAGGTGGCACGCGGAGCCATATCTGCCGGCACGCGAGCTGTTACCCTAGCTGAGTTCCAGCGTGCATGTGCACGCCGGCCAACTGATTTTTGGCTCACATGGAGGCTTTGGGAGGACATTTTAGGCTTCTGGAGGGCCTCCGGGGGGTGTTTTTGCCCTCCCCAGGCTCCAGGGAAGCCTCTGGAGCCTGGGGAGGGGGAAAACATGCCTACTGGGCCCTCCAGTAGTTGGGAAACAGGCCGTTTCTGGCCTCCAGAGGACCTCTGCGGGGGCAGGGGAGGCCATTTTTGCCCTCCCCAGGCATTGAATTATGGGTGTGGGCACTCGCATGTGCGTGATAGTGCACGCGCACGCGCTTTCGGCACCCGAGGGAGAAAAGGTTCGCCATCACTGCCCTAAGGAAAACAGGAGCCTCAAGCAATTTACTGTAGCAAGAAAAATCCAGTTGTTTATTAGGAGCGCCATGTCAGCACGAACTAAGTGAAGCCAGGTCTGACTTCACCCAGTTCATGCCTTGCCTCTGACCCTGTTGCCCCCTCCCCCCAAAGTGTGTCACCAGTCACATTCCCCAACGAAGCAATTTTGCAGGTCGTAGAAGTCACTCCCTCCGGCCATTGCAGGTATCCGTGGAGATGGCCTTGACATCGGGAGGCTAGGATGTGTTTTGTTTTGACTGAGGTGTGAATTCCTCAGTGCAGCTGCGAGGCACAATTTCCCATCCCCCTGCCTATGGCAACTCGGGAGCAGGTCAGGAAAGCTTCACGAGTTGACAGATGAGACTTGGGGAGGGACTTGTCATGTGCTCAGGCCTAACTTTTGGCCTTTTGTTTTTTAAGGACTTGGTTCCTTTCCCTGTGGGAGCTTTTCCTGGCTTTTGTCCACCCTGTTTACATTCCTTCACCACTTTTAGGTATGGTGGCTTAAGCCTAGTGTCACACTAGCAGTTATTTAGATTTAACTTTTTTTAGTTTTGATATTTTACTAATTTTTAAAAGTACTCAAGTATTATATATAAAGGAGAAGAAAGAAAACCCTTCATTTTAAACCCAGAACCCAAAACACAATACTACATTAGAGCTTTCATTATATCTATCTCTATCTCTATCTCTATCTCTATCTCTATCTCTATCTCTATCTCTATCTCTATCTCTATCTCTATCTCTATCTCTATCTCTATCTCTATCTCTATCTCTATCTATCTATCTATCTATCTATCTATCTATCTATCTATCTATCTATCTATCTATCTATCTATAACATCAATATAAGTCCAATTAACTCAATTTAGCTCATTAAATTTGAATCTCTGCCTCAAGTTTAACCTTATGGAATGGATCTTTTTCTTCTCTTATTTAGAATTCTTTATTGGCCAAGTGTGATTGGACACACAAGGAATTTGTCTTTGGTGCATATGCTCTCAGTGTACATAAAAGAAAAGATACATTTGTCAAGAATCATGAGGTACAACACTTAATGATTGTCATAGGGTACAAATAAGCAATCTGGAAACAATCAATATTAATATAAATAGTAAGGATACAAGCAACAAGTTACAGTCATACAGTCATACAGTCATAAGTGGGAGGAGATGGGTGATAGGAACGATGAGAAGACTAATAGTAATAGTAATGCAGCCTTAGTGAATGTCACAATGTGAATATTGCCAGTTTGTGCATCTCTATGTTTCCTACTGTTTCTTGTATTTATGGTCAAGCAGACATGTGATATGTTTTACTACGCATGCGTGCATTCCAGGAGTCAACTCCTTCTCTCTCTTCCTCCATTTCTGCTGAAGGCAGACGTGACTTTCATTAGCCGATAAGATGTAGTTTATTAAGGATATTTTTTATTACTTTTCTACTGAAATAAATATTTTGTTAATTAGATTTGAATCTCGGTTTTATTTTCTAATGAGAATGACTTCAAAAGAAGCAAAGATCCACAGATTGCCTCCACGGGGGAATGCCCCCCTTAACATGGTAGCAGAGGATGGTTGTAAAATTTATAGCTTCCTTTTGAAGGTCTACTTGCGTTTTAGGATAGTTAGCTAATTAGAGTGATTTATGGCCAGCCATGTCCACAGAGGCAGATAAAGAATTACAGCTGGAAGCAACAGAAGCCCTGGAAACAGAAGCAACCTCTTTTGCAGACAACTCTAATCTGCAAGAAATCACACCACCTCTTTTTGGGACTCAAACGGAAGATATTGCCGGGGCATCTTCACAAGCGGAATAGGATTTATTTACAGAGGTTAGTAAAAGTTACCCAACCACATCGTTTGTCCCCGGGGTAGATTCAACACGTCTTGGTGCTATTCCAAAAAGTTCCCAGTATGAAACTGCCTCACGCTATCAATATGAAACTCGCTCCCCAGACCTGTCTTCGTCAGGTCAAACTAGTGCAGAAAAACAAATTAATCTCAGTTATAGTCAACTGATAAGAACCCAGCAGGAGCAGATAAATCTTTTGCAAAAAGAATTACAGGAGACTAGACTGCATGGATTTTTCCGTGCTGAAAAGCAAGATGTCCGCCCGCCTTCAGGCATTCCAGAGCGGGGCCATGATCCCCCCTCCTTTCCTTCTTTAAACAAATTAGAACAACGCCCTTGGATGGGCGCATCACAATTACGTGGGCAGAAATTTTTTGATGAAAGAGACTATGAATATGCTTATGCTGCACTGCCATATAGTGGCGACAGAAGGGATCTTTTTCTCCATGTGATTCAGGAACAGAATGAAACTTTGCATAAACAGAATGAATCCTTGCATAAACAGAATGAAAGTTTGCATGAACAATTAAAAATATTGCAGGCTCAGAACAGAATGACTCAATTGAGGCTTGATACATTAATGCAGCGTCCATCATTAGCTGCACAACCTTTACAGGCACAAATTGTCCCGCCTGCCCAACCTATGCAAGCACAAATTGTGCATCCACCGCAAGCTGGACCACCTCCTACTCCAGCACCAGGGGCCCAACCTGTGCCTGCTCCAGGGCCACCACCAGCTGTGGCAGCCCAACTTTTGCCTGCTCCAGCTCTACCACCTATTGCTACCCCTCAGCAACAGCCAATCCAAGCAGCTCCGCCTGCTCAGGCCCAAGCCTTGCCACAAGTGATTTCACAGGCTGCACCAGTGCAGGCCACGCCCCACTTACAACTACCACCTAGACGATCCTACGAACGAACCTACGCACCAAGGGTACTAAGATGCCAATATTGCGACCATGTGGGTCATACAAGCAGAGATTGTATTCAATTGCAACGCACTCAAGTTCCTGTCCAGCCCAGAGGAACAGACTACAGACGCCAGTACCAGCCCAGAGGAACAGCACCCAGAGGCAGCAGAGGCAGAGGACAGCGCCGACCCAGTCCCAGGCGTGATTTCCCACCTCCATACACCATGCTAGCAATCACCCATGATACACAGCCAAAGCAATACGACCGGTCTCTTTTGTGGACTCTCGATAGTGGAGCAGCTGTTCACATTACTTACAGAAAAGAACTTTTCAAAGAGCTACATGAGCCTGAACCAGAATATCGTGAACTGTACGCATTTGATGGCCACCCCTTCAAAGTTGAAGGAAAAGGGACTGTTTTTATTGAAGAGTTAGGTACCCTGGTACCTGATGTTTATTATATTCCTACAGCTAATTGTAATTTGCTTAGTCAGAATCATTTATCTGCTGTTTTACATTTTTATGTCCTTCATTTAGGTAACGCCAGTTATATTTTTAAAGATGGTCATATTATTGCTGACACAATTGTGATTGGTCAGGTCTACTATTTGAGGCCAAAGGCAGAACCTCAAATTCAGGCAAGTATAAACATCTCAATAGAGAATATCACAGGCCCAGAGAGAGATACCCCAGAGAGAGATCCTGTGAATACTCCAAAGGCTCCTAAAGCCACAAAGCAACATGTAATCAAACCCAAGGTTCCTCATGTTAATGTTAATGCTGCAACCTCACTTACAGGTTTTCGTTTACATGACAGGTGTATACATAGATGGCACAGAAGATTAGGACATCCAAGTTTTGAGGTCCTTAAAAAAATGCCATTTTTCACACAAGGTTTGAATTTCAAAGGATGTAAGGTACATTTAGATTGTGCTGTTTGGAAAAAGGCAAAATCGAGGGCAGCAGCCGTTCCAAAACATCCTACACGTAAGTCAACACGCATTTTTGATTTGGTTCATACTGATATTGTGGGCCCTTATGGTCCAACTATTGGCGGTAAAAAGTATTTCTTAACTATTGTTGATAATCATTCTAGATATGGTTATGTCTTTCTTATGAAAGAAAAATCTGAAACCTTTCAGACCTTTAGAGATTTTGCAGTTCAAATCTACAATCAACACGGAGTGAGGATCCGGAGAATCCAGAGTGATCGTGGTGCCGAGTTCACGTCTCAACGTTTCCAGGATTGGATGCAACGAAACGGTATCCTACACCAAACATCTGCCCCTTTCATGCCGGCTCACAACGGAGTGGCAGAAAGACGACAGGGGGTCCTCCAAACCATGATGCGCTGCCTCCTAGAAGATGCCAATCTCAAACACTCATTTTGGGGCGAAGCAGTTCAGTATGCAAATTACATTGTCAATCGTACATGGAGCAGTGTCATTGACCAAACACCCTTCTACATGTTATATGGCCACCAGCCAGATCTTAGACACTTACACATTTTTGGTTCATATGCCATGGTCAACATTCCATTGGCCCAAAGAAGAAAAGGTGGCCCAGTAGCAAAGAGACTGAGATAATTGGGTGTTGATAGCAATTCTAAATGGGGAAGATTCATTGACTCTCACAATACGATAACAATTTCTAATTAAGCTAATTTTGAAGAAGATACAGATTGGTCCAGGATACATTCTAATGACCCTGGAGTTTATTTCCCTAGAACTGAAATTGTTGATACAGTGCAACCAGATGACCAACGTTCATCACCTGATATCCCATCCTACCACGCCGTGGATGCTGAAGCTAGCGACGCTGATGGAGATGTGGACAACAAGAAAGACGACTGGACAATCGTCCCAAGACGTTCCAAGAGAACTACAAAAGGTATTCCACCAAAGAGATACACAATGCAATTGACAAACACACCATCGCCATTGATCTGTAATGTTACACTCCCACCGGAGAACTTTTCACAAATTAAATATCTTTCTGAAGATGAACAACAAAAATGGTATGAACCCATGCAAGTTGAGATGGATAGTTTGCAGAAACTCAAAGTATACACATCTAAAACACCTCCAACACACAAAAAAGTCATTGGCACAAGATGGGTCTACAAAATCAAACAAAAGCCAGATGGTAAATTATTATACAAAGCAAGACTTGTCGCACAGGGTTTCGCACAAAGCTATCCTGAAGATTACACAAACACTTACTCACCTACAGTGCGAACTGAAAGTGTGAAAATTGCTCTAACCACTGCTTCTATCCTTGGACTTGAAGTTTTCCAATTTGATGTTGAAACAGCTTATCTACATGCTGATCTAGATGAAGAAATCTACATCAGGTCCGCTCCCGGCTTCCGGGACCGAGAAGGGGATACCTGGTTCCTAAACAAAAGTCTCTATGGTCTGAAACAATCAGGTCTGATGTGGTACACATGTCTAAAAGACAAACTAAATTTAATGGGCTTTATTAAGTCCGACACTGATGAATGCGTGTTCACAAAAAGGTATGGAAATATTAATGAAATTGTTCTTGTTTATGTTGATGAAATTGTTTACATTGGTCCTAACAAACACATGAGTGAGAATTTTGTTAAAGGTTTGCAAAAATACTTCACATTGAAATCATTAGGACACATCAATGAATATTTAGGAGTTCACATTGAAAAGACACAGAAGGGGTTTAGCCTTTCACAAGAAGCTAAGATAGATCAACTTTTGCATCAATGCAACATGACAGATGCAACGCCTACACAAACACCTATGCAAACTGATTTTCACAATTTGAAAGATGCATACAGTCCTGAGTTCAAGGATCAAACACTTTATCGTTCAGTAATTGGTTTACTACTTTACATTAGTGGATGGACTAGACCAGACATAGCACTTAGTGTTAATTTACTTTCAAGACATGTAGGCAAAGCAACAGAGTTTCACTGGTCATGTATTAAGAAGTTACTGAGATACTTGATACACACAAAACACTTCAAATTGAAGCTAGAACCAGAACACACAGATTTTGCTGACATGTATTGTTATGCAGATGCAGATTGGGCAAGTGATAAGGAGTCAAGAAAAAGCACATCAGGTTACATAATGTTCCTGAATGGATGTCCAGTTTACTGGAACGTAAGAAAACAAAGTTTTATTTCCTGCTCATCAACTGAAGCAGAGTATGCATGTGTGTCTGATGCGTGTAACTTTTTAACCTGGTTCGATTCCTTAGTTACAGATATCTGGACGAAGCCGGAAAAACCGATCACTGTGATGGAAGACAATCAATCAGTAGTTTACATTTCCAGGACTCACTTCACAGGTTCAAGGTCCAGACACATTGACATACGTTACAAGAATGTTAGAGAGTCAGTAAGACAAGGTCTCATAAAGTTAGAATATGTGCCAACAAAATATCAGATAGCTGACATTCTGAACAAACCATTACCTATTGCTCAGCATGATTACCTCAGATATTTACTGTGTGTTGAGTGACACATTATATTAGCCCAACTGACAAAGAAGGGGTGTCACGATGTGAATATTGCCAGTTTGTGCATCTCTATGTTTCCTACTGTTTCTTGTATTTATGGTCAAGCAGACATGTGATATGTTTTAATACGCATGCGTGCATTCCAGGAGTCAACTCCTTCTCTCTCTTCCTCCATTTCTGCTGAAGGCAGACGTGACTTTCATTAGCCGATAAGATGTAGTTTATTAAGGATATTTTTTATTACTTTTCTACTGAAATAAATATTTTGTTAATTAGATTTGAATCTCGGTTTTATTTTCTAATGAGAATGACTTCAAAAGAAGCAAAGATGCACAGATCGCCTCCACGGGGGAATGCCCCCCTTAACAGTGAATAGCTTAACAGTGGTGAGGGAATTATTTGTTTAGCAGAGTGATGGCGTTCGGGAAAAAACTGTTCTTGTGTCTAGTTGTCTTGGTGTGCAGTGCTCTTTAGCGTCGTTTTGAGGGTAGGAGTTGAAACAATTTATGTCCAGGATGCGAGGGTCAGTAAATATTTTCACAGCCCTCTTTTTGACTCGTGTAGTATACAGGTCCTCAATGGAAGGCAGGTTGGCAGTAATTGTTTTTTCTGCAGTTCTGATTATCCTCTGAAGTCTGTGTCTGTCTTGTTGGGTTGCAGAACCAAACCAGACAGTTATAGAGGTGCAGATGACAGACTCAATAATTCCTCTGTAGAACTGTATCAGCAGCTCCTTAGGCAGTTTGAGCTTCCTGAGTTGGCGCAGAAAGAACATTCTTTGGGAAGGGGGCGTGGCCAATGTCCCAGCGATACGGGCGTCTCTCGCACTCCGCAGGGAACCCCGAACCCCAGCTGTTTGGAGACCTGGAACCGAACCGGAACCAGGTCAGATCTGCCCTGGAGGGGTAGTGGAGAAGAGAGGCACCAGTCGGGGGTCTGAGGGGGTTTGCAAACCCCCCAGAGAGCCGGCACCAGCCTCTCGGCCAACAGCTGACGGAACGACTCTGTCGCCATAGCTGGGACGGCCATGATTGGATTGATTGAATGGAGAGATCATGGATTGCCTGGGTGACAAGATCTAAGCGTTTGTGCTGGAGAGAGGTGAAGAAGAACTGAGCTGGGTGAGTGTTTGGCCAATTTAATGATAAAGAAGAAAACTTAAAATGTAAAAGGAACTAAAAGAGGCTTCAAAATGGAGTGAGTGTCTATCTAGCAATTGGAAATACCATAGAGAGATTTAAAGGAACAAGTTCTAAAGCCCGATATTTTTTACAATTGGATTTGGTGGGAGTTAAAGAGACTGAAAAAAAATAAGAATAAGAGTTTGAAGAAAATATTTTATAAGTTACAAGTGGATTTAAAATACAGAGTTTCTGGGGTGTGGCCAACATCCTGGCGGCACGGAGTTCACTGCGCTCTGCGGGGGACCCTGAATCTCAGCTGCCTGGAGACCTGGAAGCAGGGGCAGGGAAGAAGAGAGGCACCTGTCTGGGATCTGGGGGGGGGGTGCAAACCCCCCAGGGAGCCGGCACCAGCCTCTCGGCCAGCAGCTGTAGAAGAAGACCCTGTCGTCATTAGCTGGGACGGTCACAAATGAACGGATTGATTGAAGAGATTGTGGATTGCCTGGGTGACAAGATCTAAGCATTTGTGCTGGAGAGAGGAGAAGAAGTACTGAAGCTGGTGCATGTTTGGCCGATAGAATGATTTAAAGAAGAAAATTAAAAGTTAAAGGGGAACAAAAGAGACTTCAAAATGGTGAGAGCGGCTAGCTAGCAACTTGAAAGACCATAGAGACTTCAAGGAACAGGATTCAAAGCCCAACTTTGATGGAAATTAAAACATTGGACAAATAAGAATTTGAAAAAAACAATTTATAAATGTTAAGTATTAAAAATACAGAAATACAGAAACTTACTTTTTAAAAAGGAACAGCATTGCTATATTGGGAATTGATAGTGCCATCTGCTGGTTAAAAGAAAATACAGTATATGTATAATTCACAAACCTGATTTAATATTGAAAGGATTTAGATGATTATTGATGTTGTTGGAATGATATGAGATCTGTATAATTAATATTTTTAAAGGATTTTACATAAGATGATAAGAGATCCGAATCATTCCCACCTTGCTGGCCTTCTGGAAAGCCATTAAGACATGGCTCTTCCTGCAGGCGGTGTGATTATGACTGTTGCTTGTGTGGTATTTTTTATCTTTTTAACTACTATTTTACTATTGTTGTCTTATTGTATGTTTTGATAGTATTTGGTTGTTTCTTATATATGCTGTACGCCGCCCTGAGTCCCCAGGGAGTAGGGCGGCCTATAAGAATCCCAAATAAATATAAAGAAATTAGAAATGTAGGGCATCTAGAAATGATAGAATTTTAAAAAAAGTAAATGATGAGTAAAGATATTAAATGAGGAGAGGGAGGAATAAGGCCTAAAATTAAGAGGTACAAGAGATAATAACATTCTTGGAAGTTAAGCTATAGCGATTAATTTGAAAGAAAGTTGAGAATTAGAGGTGGTAGACCCAGGTGACAAAAACAGGAGGAAGGAGGCAGCATTAGAATAATAGTAGATATACCTGGTAAAATACATTAAATATATAAATATATATAAAGGGAAAGATACAAGTTTAAGAAGTAGCTCCGATGTTGGAATGAAGTTAGGGTTTTTGAATTCCTTGTCTGCTAACCACAGAATGGATTAAGATTAGATGTACTCAGGGAAGGATAAGAGGGAGAAAGAGGAAGTAGAAAGGAAGGGGAGAGAGAGAGGAGGGAAGTAGGAAAGAGGTAGAGAGGGAGGAAGAAGGTAGAGGGAAGAGAGGGAGATAGAGGGAGGGGAGTAGTATGAAATATAGAAGGAAAGCAGACGAGATAAAAATATAAAAGGAGCAAATTAAGGATATATGTTTAGGATATTTTGGATAGAAATATATTACTATGGATGTTTTGATAATATGGTATATGTATGGATTTTTGTGTACACTTGGAGAAAAAATAATTTTTTTAAAAAAATATGGAGTTTCTTATTTTTTTTTAAAAAAAGAGCTGTTTTGGGAAGTGACAACGCCATATGCTGGTGAAAAGAAATTATTGCAACAGACTATGGAAAGCTTTGGATCTGCTGACAGCTGGAGGTGGCTCGTGAGATAACTGGAAGCCTGAAATAACTTTAAAAGCAGTGTGTGTTTTGCTATTTTGCTTGATGGTGTACTGTTTTGGTGAAAGAAGATAAGAGAATTTTGGATTGGATTGGATGGAAATATAAAGGGATTATATGGACTTAAGCTTACTTTGTGAATTGACAACATGGAGGCGTGTATCTATGCAGAATTGGTTGAGATGCTAAAATACTTTTATGAAGATATAAAAAAACCTGTCTTTTAGAAGCCAGAGGTGACAAGGAAGTAGAAATGAAGTTGGACTATAAAGAATATCTAGAATATACAATGATGGGAAATGAAAATGAAGAAAATGAAACCCAAGGAGACTCTACAGATGAAAAGAGAACAGAAAAGACAAAACAGATTGATGATTGCATTGGGATCTACAGTGATAAGAAAAATGAAAAGAGAATCGAAACTAATAAACAGATTGATGATTTCACTGGGATTTACAGTGATGTGAAAAGAGCAAGAGGGGAGTATTGGTATCAGAGGAAACAATTTAAAAATTAGAGGGATAATAGGGAGAAGAGACTAGGACAGTGATGGCGAACCTTTTTTGGTTTGCGTGCCAAAAGGGGGGGGTGCGCGCGCTAGCGCACATGCACGTGCCCACACCCATTCCCTCCCCCCACGCATGCGCACAACCCCCCCATGCTGTCCCCTGCGCATGTGCACACCCCCCCCCCCGCGCAAAGGCCTTACCGAAGCCTGGGACGGTAAAAAACGATGAAACGGGCAAACCGGAAGTTCAGAAAACGCACTTCTGGTTTGCCCGTTTTGTCGTTTTTTGCATTCCGGGGCTTCAGGAAGCTTCCCTGAACCCTCCGGAGTGCGAAAAAAAGCACAACGGCAAACCGGAAGTGCGTTTTTCCGAACTTCCGGTTTGCCCGTGGAGCTGACAGGGCAACGCCTCACGTGCCCTCCGATATGGCTC